>JACDJE010000155.1:1580258-1906453 GCA_016647715.1 Pavo muticus
AAAAAAAAAAAAAAAAAAACCACAAAAATTATAAAAGTCAGAGCAAGGCAAAATAGAAAAGAACTTTACTCAAGCATCGTGACTACAACACTGAAAAATATTTTATTGGTAAATGCTATGAATCTTATTCCAATTACATGTGTTATTTGTTACCACCCTGGAAATCAAAAGAAAACCTAAAACGTTACCAAAGCTAATGTTAAAATCCTAAAATGGGCAAAGTAGGATATATAGTTCATGCATTTTTTTTTGTTTTAGTGTCAATCTCACTGAAGTTACAGCACGTTCAATGTCTTAGCTCCAACTTGTAACCTGAAGTACTTCAAGGAGGAAGTTTCAGGAGGCCTGAAGTTAAACATAGTCCACCACCTCTGGTGGATTACACCTCACAAAGGGATAGCAAATGACAGGCTAATTTTTTCATTACTTTTCAGAAACTTCAATGTTAGAAGGTGTTGCAGAACCAATAGTTCCTTTATACTTCTAAAAAAAAAAAAAAAAAAAAAATATCAGTGAAGATGTTAAGCTACCTTTTCTACAGAAGAATGAAGATTTCCAGCAAGAGGTATCGTCAGGAAACAAACTGATGTAGCCAGTAAGATTCATCTTGCCTCAAGGTCGCATGGACAGGTAAAAAGCACAGCAGTTTCTCCTTACAAAGCTAATACAGGTCATAAAATACAACTGAGCATAGTCTGGAGAAATCTCGTATCCTATTGGGACACAATTCAGCCACTTGCACTAATGAAAGCAGTGTGGTTATCCCTGCCCATAGAAATAACTTATTAAAAGGAAAAGCAGAGGCCATCTAAAAACAAGAGCACCTGAAAAATTATCTACAAAACCATATGCAAAACCAGAACTTTATAAATGTTGTTTTACCTGTGGAGGGTCAGTGGGAGAACTTCGAGGTGAACAGTTATTCTCATCAACTTTTATCTGTTCATACGTTCGCTTCTTCACCTTTCTGTCTCCATCTAAACGAAAACAAAGAAATTTGATTTCCCTGACTCCTCAAACAAGATGCTGAATTTTCATATGTAAACAAAATACTTACACAAAGCTTGCCTAAGTTGTTCTAATACATCATTTTCATAAACAGACCTTTCTTCCCAGATAGAGAGCACTCGGCCAAGGTGCTTTTTACAACTTTCATCAGACTCGCTGTAACAAGAAAAAAACAAAAATGAATACGAGGTGAAAATACATCACAATTACACTACAGTACGATTATCTTTCACAGAAGGATCTTGGCATACCTTATCGAAGTATGAGAAGTTCAATAACCTCAGAAAATATCAAAGCCACAGTCTTACAAAAAGACCAGTTCAAGGTGTTTCAGCAAGTGCATCAACAGCAACAAAAACTGAGTGCCCAACCCCCCGTTCCTATTTTAGTTTGCTCAATCCATCGTATGTCTGTATTCCCATTATGCAAAAGCTGCAAATTTTTTTTTTATTGTTTTAACTGCTCTAAAGCACTATATGAAAATAATTCTGTAGCAAAGTTCTAGCATCGTTCTAATACAACACGAAGAACAGTCTGCTGGAAAAAAACAAATCACGAACACCAGTAATGAGACATATCAGATTGCTGTAGCATATAAATGCAGACAGAAAGTCTTAAATTAAGGCACTTCTAACAGTTTTCTGAGGGAAAAATGATTGAACACAGATGAGTTTGCTATGTAACTTTATCTAACAGCATTAGGACTACTCAAGACCAAAAGAACGCTAGAAATATTAACAAGACTTCCAGTACAGCATTAGCAGACAAGGACTACCTGGGCCAGATGGATGAACCGAGAACTAATCTGTCAAAATACAATGAAGGGCACTGCACATAACAGCGTACTGTACCTTGAAACATGCTTAAAAGCCTCCACTATTACTGGAGCAAAGTCTTTTGTAAATTCCGGTCCTTTCCTTTTGCTGTTCTGTATGACATCATTGGCCAAGTACAGGAATGTCAGCTTCCTATTTGGTTTTGCTAATGAAAAAAAGAACAATAAATAAAACAGAATATTAGAAATACATAATTAGAAATCCCAGTGTATCCAGAACATCTGCTCTTCCATTGCTATACTAATTGCAAAAGCCAAATTAAATGGTCTTCTTCCTATTCTCATTATCACGATATTTCATTTCAATTTTGTATTCATAAATGCACAGAGATCTTGGTCATGCACTGATTTTTTTTCTCTTCTGCTGCAACAGTTAGCTCAGATTCTTCCTCCTTCGTGACACAAGTTCCCTCTAGCTCTATCTCCGGAAGCAAGTATATAAAAATGTGATAGCCCGACGTGTTCTTCAGGCTTTCGGGTGTTCTCTTGAGCCTGATGTACATGGATTATTTGGACGCCTTCATGGATTTCTTCCAAGAACTTCAGCTCACCTTTGAGACAACACGAGTGTCTTACCCCCATTGAAGCCCTCTAACAAGGAGCTGTACAGGTCCACTATCATTCACCTGAACAACACGTTTCAGGTTTGAATTTCCCTCAGTCTTATATGAGAATTCCTCATTCTCATGTTTGAGCAAACCAAATAGTCAATTTTTAAATCAAATTCTCCACGCTACTTTGATACTCCACTCATCGCCTGATCACTAAAACGTTTGTGTGCATGCAGCTGTAACCTCATGAAAACACCTTCAAAAATTGCTTTCTGATTGGAATAGTTCTCTTTCCAAGCATCTCAAGCATTTCACGCCTATCTCATCAATCTGCAATAGAACGAAAGCTTCCACCTCATGCATTTTCCATTTTTTACTCAGTTATTTTAATTTACCATCACACCTCATCTAGTTTTCATGAGTTTATGGATTTCCTCAGAGCTGCAACTCTTACTTCAATTCTTCTAATCTTGTGTTAATAACAGAAAAAACTTCAATATCTGTAACTACCGCCCAACCTCAGTATGCATGCTCGCTCTTCAAAAGGCAGTTTCCCTTGAAGAAGGAAAAGATCTAATAGTTTCTGCCCTCTCAAGCACAGTTGTAAAAAACAACATAAGAAATTTTTATAATTATTCTTTTGAACTTGCGTTCAGTTCCCAGGATGATTTTATTTTGTTAGTTTCCATTCCCATCTCTCCAACAAACAAGAGAGCCACCCACTTTACACACACACACAAAATCAGTGCTGGGATAACTCTACTCTAAGGCAGTATTTCTGAATACAAGTCTTGCACAACAGCAAGACTCCTGTGAAGGATTTCTGCTTGGAATATTGACTGTTTCCTATAAACTTGTTGGACGTGTCTCTCCAAGAAAATAGAAATTTGGATAAAGTGAAAAAAAACACTGTATTAAAAGTAAAAATGCACCTATCTGGAAATATAGTAACACATCTTCTACCTATGTTTCAGGTAAATCACAGTTCTAACACATAGAAAGACTTGAACTATTCAAAAAGGGAGCCTTAGAAAACACAGTTTGCCTCACGGCTGCAAGAAAATAAACCACTTCTTAGAGCTGACCCCAGACCCCTCAGTTTCTCAAAGGAACTAAGAATTAGGACTACAATTCTAATGAAGGAGACAGCTCGCCATATACTACAAGCTCTGAACTGCAGGCAGGTCCTTGTCCATCCCGTTCATAGAAAAATGATATTTCAAGTCCTCAGTGATGCAACTTATTTGTGACAGATCTCACCTTTCTTGCCTCCAGCAAGTAACCAAAGCACCTGAGTCATGAAAGAAAGACTAGAGATGTATGCAGTGCTTTGAAATCAGGTGGCTGCAATCCTCACAAAGACCATACTTTGCCTGTTCTCTACAATAAGCAGACCAGTGTACAGTGTTCGTAAAAAGCACGCAAAAACTCGAAGTCACTTTCAAGCTTGCTTCCTCTAGTGTTACTTTTTCAGTCTCCCTCTGCTGTTTAACTGTAACAAAGATACATTAAATAAACAAAGATCCTTAAAACACTGTTAAGCCTGCTCTGGCTTTGGTTAGAAACCCAGCCTTTATGAATTCCACCTTTTACGTTCATGAAAAATATTGTAAAGTAAAATTTAACTCCTCCTGTTGTAAGAATGCCATGTGCAAAACTGAAAGCTTAAAATGCATGCCTATCTCTAGAAGGGTTCCTTTTAACTTCTAAATCTTCAGGAGTTACATACTGACCTACTACCGCTCTGCTTCACACACAAATATGCAACGTAATCTTTAGCAAATGGGTTGACAACTCTCAGCTGAGAAAAACGAGGTGTTCTACTGCTACCATGACAGCAAATTAAATACTGAAGCCTGAAATACAAAATTAAATCCCAGACCAAATCTATTCTGAAAAATTCTGTTTAAAGCATCTCTCTTCAACAGCACTGGTGACTTTCCATCCTGGGATTTGATGTACCAAGATGGATCACAGAGCAGTTTGCATATTTAAACAAAAAGAAGCGTCCTCGGTGCCAGGCAAGGTTAGTAGAAAAAAGCACTGTTAAAAGGAAACGAAAGAAAACTGTGTATGATCTTAAGCTAAAGGAGGATCTGCATGGTATATAATGCTAGAGTATACAGTGCTAGAAGTAACTAGCCCATAGAGTCATTGGTACACTAACAGCACAGTCTGCAAACATTAAATCATTAAGGACTCATGTTGGATTGATTCTAATTTTCAGAAACTCTGTACAGCATTCACACAACTCTTCTACTCGTCTCAGATTTAACATCTACCCTCTTCCACAATCACCAAAGCAGCTCACAGAAGCACCAGATTCTGAAATCTTTTAACAGGCCCATAGTGCTGGCTGGTATAAGGGCCATACTAAACAGATTTCTCTTATAGCATTCATAATGACGCTTACGAGGGTCAACACCTGGCAGCAGAAATCAAGCCTGCTTCAAAAATATACCTTACACTTAACTGCACCAAATACTCTGCAGATACTCATGGTATTTCACCTGCAACTAAGATAATAAGGCAGCCACCCTGGAGAGACTTAGCATCTTCATTACCAAGTCTTAACTTTGGGTGATCTATGCCTCTTAGGAACATGTACTTCTTAATCCTACCTAGGATCTCCTGGCTGCCTTCCAGTCCAGGACAGACGCCCTGACATTGTATGCTTGAGCCCACAATACTTGGAGAACTGCGATGCCCAAGAGCCACCACTTCAGTGCAAGAAACACTAGTACTCTGGGAAGGACTTTACCCAGTAAGGTGGTTATGTTCACTAAGGTTAACTCCAAAAATCAACAATTACACTTATCTGTCTTCTCCAGGTTTACCTTCTGGCACTGGAAATTGAGCTCCCATGAAGATTACTAGAAACAGACCCATTTGTTTCGTGCTGCTTTACCCCTCCTTCCCTAGAACTGAAAGATACTTCAGAGACTCACAGCATGGCTGAGGTTGGCAAGGGCCCTCTGGGTCCACCTGCTCCAACCTCTGCTCCAGCAGGGCCATCCAGAGCACAGTGACCAGGCCCACGTCCAGGCATCTTCTGAAAACCTTCAAGGAGGAGAATCCACAGCCTCTCTGGGGAACCTGTGCCAGTGCTATGGCACCCACAATGCACAGAAGTACCTCATGCTCAGAGGGAACCTCCTGTGTTCAATTTGCGCCCACTGTCTCTTTTCCTGGTGCTGGGCACCACTTGAAAGAGCCTGGCTCCATCTTCCCTGCACCAGCCCCTGTAAGCCTTTTAGACACTGATGAAATTCCCTGAGCCTCCTCTCCTCCAGGCTGAACAGTCCCAAATCCCTCACCCCCTACTCACAGGAGGGGTGCTCCACTCCCCCTGATCATCTTGATGGCACACTGCTGGACTCCTTCAAGAACATCCATGAGTATTTGCCACCCCAGACATATCAGAAGAAACTCCAAAAAAAGCATGCAGGCAGCACAGATTTTCACTTAAAATGCAATACAAGTTAATGGACCACTGACCCATCTGAAAACGCTAATGGTTTCGCTATGTCAACTGACCTCAACTGAAAATAATATTTAACAAGAGGTTTTGAGAAAAAGAGCAACAGTAAGTTAAAAGCCCACATCAATTAACAGCTCTAACCACATTTTTTACTGAAGTCCTCTAATACGGTTTTAGATAAGAATTTCATTCAATTTCTTTTGCATTATGTTAGTCTATGGATATACAGCAGAGTATAACAACGTCAGCACTTCTCCCCAAATCCCCAGGTCACTTCCTGTGTCATAACGTGCTTTGTATCTTTGCATGAGAGGATGGATGACATCTTTCTACGTACCCGACAAGCATTCAAGCTTTTTGTGCCAGCTTATCTTTTTAAGTTAAACAGCACTGAAACTGGAGTGCAAGCTCACTGTGAACTAACCCGAGTATTCATGCAAGCTGACTAAGGGCAGCACTTTCTGGAGACGTGATTGAAAGCACATCTGTGAAAAGTAACTCAAGAGGCCATCATCAGAAAAGAACATTTAAAGATGAGATAACCCATAAAAGTGCTGTTTAAGACCAGCACATAAACTGAAAATTCATTAACCATCTATCAAGAAAAAGTTAAAGCAAGCGTTCAGTATTGCACACTCATCTAATTCTCCAGTTGAATTTGGTCAAGGTTTGAGAACTGTTGTGCTTCCTTTTCAAGTGGATAGTACCTACACAACGCATGTCCAAGGTTTGATGGTCCAGGTATCTTGGTGTTGGGTTTGGAGGCTAATATTGGAAGGAAACAGCCTACAACCATTGCTGGGAAAGAGGCCACCAGCATCCAATTACCACAGGTATGCATGGAAGACAGTCACAAACCAAATACACCATTCCAACACAGCTACTCTGCAGAAACGTCCAGCAGCACTTTGTGCTTCCTGAATCACCTGAATACAGGAACCAAACTAACTCCCTCACTGCCTGGCCCGGGACAATGTCAAAATGGATATGAATCAACAGTTTTAGGATAGGGACATTTATTACTATTATTTTTTTAAATCACTGAAATTACATACTCAGAACCAGAATTATGAAAGCCAGGCAGGTACAGGTAAGATAGCAGGATACAAGTGGTACAGCTGTAAACGTATGTTTGCACACATTACATTCTTAAACGCTAGTAGAAGATACTCAGCCAGTCAAGCTGGATTATACAACCAAATACATGAAAGCTTTCTACGTTGCCAATCTACTTCACATGAACACACATCATTTTATAAAGCACATATGTAGCAAGTTCTATTGTCTAACTTAGCAACACGCATTCACCTTGAATATCTGCTTCCAGTCAATCTTTGATCCTTTTTGTAAAGAAGAGAAGCTTTGTTTGGATTCCCACAAGTATCCCATCTTAAACATCTTATTTGCATCCTCAATACCACCTACTAACCAGTAAAATCAGTCAGCCATAACATTTTAACAGAAAGAAAAAAGAAATTGTTTATTTTCTTAAGGCTGCTACATTAACTGATGACACAATGCCACCATTAAGTAAAACACCTTCACAGCCATTAGAAGTGAAAGATTCCTGGAAGAAAAGCTACATTACCTACTATAGAAAATAGTTTTAAAATCAGGAACCTGTTCACTGAAGCTTACTTCATATCTGCAAGGCAACGCATTTTCATCACTTTCAGCTGTGCTCCTGCTCCATAGCACAGGCACAGCACAACTTTCAAACACCCTTTCAATGTTGTTATGCCTTCTCAATCTGCATACCATGATCTTCTATCTTAGAATTTTCTGGAGCACTGAGCAACTGCCACAACAGATACAAGGTTCAGAAAAATACACTGCATCAATGCCAACAGCTAGAACGAGCGAGGGTCCAAACACAAGCACACATCTCAGCAGCAGCTGCAGACAAATACAGAAATAAGAATTAGAAATAAGCAGAAATACTTGCTTCTTATACCACTGAATGACTTCATCGCACACACACAGAAGAGCTTGAGCATAACAAACTTGAACGGCAGGTAAAACGGCAGTCAAGTGCTAAAAATATAACCCTATGTACCAGCATAAGTGTACTTACAGCTGCAGCCGTCTCAAAGAAGATATACAACGGTTCTTGGAACCTGGATAAGCTTTGCAGTGAAGACAAAGATCAGGTTGTGAAAGAGGTGACAGCCAAAACCAGAAATCAGTTGTTAATGTGGAGTTTCAGCATCTGTTTCTGAGACTGACTGATCTAAGAGATGCCATGTCAGGCTCCGGGGAAACAGATATCAGAATGTGAAATTGAAGATAACACACAACAAATCTAGTAAGAAATCATGAGAATGTAAATATCGAGTGACACAACTGGACTTAGAAAAGCTAAAAGAAAATGAGTTTACAGGTAAAGCAGGTATTAAATGCAACGAACTGGAGCATGAAGTAAGAAGCACCACATTTGTTTCCTCAGAAGTCAAACCTTGAGCAATTTCCACCACAAGCACAAGAGAGAGCATACAGAACAAGCGGTTACTGCTCCCTTGAAACATGATACTGAATTATGGAATTGAAGTTTCCATTAAAAAAAAAAACCACCAACAAAAAACAGCACACAACCAAACAAACACCGACAAAACAACATCTACAGGTGCCAAGAATCCTGAAATCTGGAAGGAACAGATGGATGCAAGAAAACTTATCTGGTCTGCAAATAGAAAAACAAGTCTTTGTCTCCCTCTCAGAAGGGCCTCTTAAAAATGTTCCTAGGGGTTTTTTCAGCAGCCAATCAGTAGCCGCAGGCTTAAACAACAGTAGTCTATGTGCAGTGCCGCTATCTAGTTAAACAACACCCTGTAAGACAATCCCTTTAGGAGCACATAACATGAAAAGGTTTAACAGGCCCATTATTTGCATTTCAGGTTTGGTTGATGTATTCACATTATGATTAATTAACTAGTCCTACTTAACTAATAAGCAAGCTTATAACTCAACTAAATTCAAGTGTCAACATAGTAGCCTTTCAATACCTAAAGGGGAGCTACAGGAAAGAAAAGGACAGACTCTTGAGCAGAGTCTGTGGTGAGAGAACAAGGGAAGATGGCTTCAAGCTTAAAGAGGGTAGATTTAGGTTGGACATAAGGAAAAAATCTTTTACAATGAGGGTGGTGAGGCACTGGAACAGGCTGCACAGAGATGTGGTTGATTCTCCGTCCCTGGAGACTTTCAAGGATAGGATGGATCAGGCCCTGGGCAACCTGATCTAACCCTGTTCACCATAAGGAAGTAGGATTACGTGACCTTTAAGGGTCCCTTCCAACTCTACGGATTCTGTGATTTCATGAAATATAGCTAAAACAGGGCCATTTTCCTCAGTGCACACCCTTCCAAAGTCTTCACAATCTAATCCCTACACAAAAGGTCTCTGTAAAATGATTAGATGCTGTGGCAACATTATCACTACAGTTAACTCACACAAATTTCAACGAAACAATCATGAAGCTGCCCACATCCCAAGTATGGGGAAAAAAAAAAAAATCTACAATAGAAATCCAAACTGCTTAACAGATTTTGACATCAGTAAGACGTGTCAGAAATGCAGTACTGGAAAAGTATCCTCATCATCAATACGTTTATCACATAAATCAACAATGAAATTCAAAACAATGCAGACTCACAATCATAGTAACCCAGTGCTAACAAAGCCAAAAGCCTAAAGTTGTGATGCTATCCTCAGTATCGTTTGCATGGGCACTAGCTTTCCATTAGGGGATTTCCCTATTTAGAAATAAATTCCTGTTTTTATTACACCTTGAACACAGAAAAGCCACACGGTGCATGAAACCTTCAACAAAAATTAAACAAATAAAGTTTAACCACTAGCAGAGAAGAAAACAAGCTGCTCTGCTGTCACTGCAGACCTCTGCTTTCTGTCAAAACAGGAAAAATCTTTGTTGTAACAGTTGTAACTAAAGTTAAACACGTTTGGTGCATTCTCTTATTTTCTTTGTCAATGAACTAAAGGATCTATCCTCCATTAACCACAGAAATAAGACAGTTATACACCGAATAACTGGAAAGAATAAAAAACCACTATGTGCACTAAAATACGCATGTCCAACCCACTAGGTTTTGTTTTTGTTGCCCCCTTTTTGTTATCTTTTAATAATAAATACGAAAAATAAAATACGTTTTGTTACTTACATACATTAACTATATCATATATTTTATATGCAGCCTAATTCTTCTTCATTCAATATGGTCCAGGGAAGCCAGAAGGTTGGGCACTCCTGTGCTAAAATGCGCAGTACCCAGAGTGACACCTGAGTAGGTTTGAGCAGATGAAGAATGAGGAGTACTTAATATCTCAGGCTGGACACCAGCTCTGCCACAGCTCCATTCTAAGTGACAAAGTTACTTTCATTAGCATACATTAGAGGTCAGTCATTAAACAGTATGCATTGGAAACATAACATTCCTTCTATTTGTAATTTGATGAAGATCCTTACTTGCATATTCTTGCCAAAGTGACTAGGAGTCTCTGACAGTCCACAGTTACCAACACTTTTGCAAAACACAAACAGTCAATAAACATCTAAAACCTCTATAGGAAGCTGTACAGATCTCCAAAGACACCCTAGCACAGGGCCTGATGATTACCAAGTATCCAAGTAAACAGAAGGAAACTACAATTTTATGTTGCCCAGCCTCTGTGTTGTCTAAGTTACAGGATTTTTTATTAGGAATGCCATCTCTTCACCTCCACTGCAACATGACGTAAAGGCAACAACTATTTTAAAGTAAAAGAATTAGCACCAAATGTTTAGGAATAGAATGATGAACCTGGTACTTGTTTTACTGAACGTCTTCAAGAAATTCAAGCAATCTCATCTGAAACAAGGACTTTTAACCAAAATGAAAGCATCCAGAAAAATTAAGTATCGCACTGCATTGTGTTCAACACAGTCAACTATGCAATGTTGTAGCATAATCTCCCACCAGCCTGAAAGGAGACAGACTCAAAGGAAGGTCTGAAGAAGGGAGTGATAATTTAAAAAAGGTGATACAACTGAAGGAAATAAATTTCAAAAAAGGCAAGGTCCGATTTTCATTTCCAGGACAATACAAGCTAGCAATAGTGACAGACAATGCCATTATTTCTGTGTTCACATTCCCCAAATAGAGCCTCATTTACTCTGCTAGGACAGAAATCACATTCCTATGACTTGAAGAATGGGCAAGTCAGGAGAATTAAACTTACTCATGGCATCACTGCCAGCACTCAACTTCACGATGTTTTAGCCATGTCAGCTTCACATGAGTTGACAGAGGACATTTTACATACAGCCTAATGGCAGAGAAGATGACCAGGACCTTGAAAGGAGCTTTCTCCTGCTGAAGCTAGGTTATGACATGCTTTTCACACACCCTTGAAGGCTGGCTTCCAAAGAAATCATCAGACAAATTGTGCTTTGAAGCGGCAAAAGCTGGATGACACTTCAACAAACGGAAGATAAAGACAATTATACATAGGTCGCTTCAAAAGTAATGCCTCCTATTTATTTCCTTGGGAACTACAGCAGATAAATAGAGCACAGCAACAGTAATTGACAGAGAAAACTTTCAGCTGCAAAACACTATTTTTCAACACAGCCATCACCATTAGCTACGCACTTTTGCCAGCAAAGCGTGCCACACTTGTAAAAATCTGCACCAGTAGAGGTAACTCACTGTTTCACAGCTGCTATGATGGTGTCACTGCTAGGAAAGTGCAGCCCACTTTTCATTAGCCCAAACAGATGCAAGTCAGAAGGAGCCAAATCTAGATAATACAGTGGGTGTGACAGGACAGTCCAGCCAACACTGCCAACGTGCTCCACAGTCTTCAAACTGGTTGCAAGAGAAAGGTTGTCTTCTCCTCTGGCCAGACTCTGGAAGTTGGTGCCTTCCCGGCTTACACAGTGTCACAATGTAGCAGTCAGAGTTTACAGTTTGTCCAAGTTACAGGAAATCCAGAAGGATCACATCTTTCCTATCCCAAAAGATGGTACAAATCACTTTACCTGCTAAGAGCTGCATACTGAACTTTTTCTTCGATGGGGAATTCATGTGTTGCCATGGATTGCCATTTTGACTCCAGCTCACAGAGGTGACACGACGTCACCTCACCGGTAATGATGCAATCTAGGAAACTGAGCATTCATGGGACCCACCAGGCACAAACTTCACAATATTCCAACGTTGCCACCTCTAACACATTGAAGCCAATATTCAGCTTCATTCAGAGTTCCCTGGTCGTAATCTGCTGATTCTCATGGATGAGCTGATCAAGATGCTCTTCATTCTGTGGTGTGACAGGTGTGCATGGCTGTCCAGAACGTAGCTTGTCTTTCACATCACTGTTGCCGCTGCTGAAATGTACCACCCTCTGCCTCACTGTGACCATATCTACTGCTTGGTCTCCATCAGTGCTCAGCAAGTGCCAATGAACGTCAGTAGGTACAATGTGTCATTGTATTCCTCCATGTGGACGACATCTTTGCTTCACATGCACTTCCATATCAGACACCATTTTTTCAGACTGCCCCACTGCTGCCATCTGTCACACAGCAATAAAGTTTAACAGAACATTGGTGGGAAGACCCAATCAACCTCTACTGCCATACCACCAACATCCACCTCTGACGTTGTGGGCCGACATAATGCAACTGGAGGCATTACTTTTGGAGCGGCCCTCATAGCAGCTATGCATCTCTGAAGCTCTTGACCTACATCTTCAAAACAGACTTAGAAGTGGAAGCCAGACACCGAAAGCTAAGAAAAGAGCTCACGGGAATACTCTGCTTTAAGAAGATCATTATCTTTGCCTCTTAATGACATCTCTAAGCATTTAGCCATGTTTTGAGCATTTCGTTTCTCCAATCACACAAATAGTGTAACAGGTAAATTATACTAATACTGAAGTTGAGAGCAGAGCATTTTAGGAGCTAGTACTGTGCATACTATCAAGACAAACAATGAAACCTCTAGCTGAATGCCAATAAGTTTAAGGCATCTTTCTGATATCTTTTAGAGCAGCAGACATTGAAACTGTTTGTCTAGACCCCCTGGGAAATGTGAGATGATTCAGATGGAAATGGAAGATCCATTCATTTGTTCTTAGAACATGAAGAAAATACTTCCAAAGAGTACACTGAAAATGTTTTTGTTTTTTTTTTCCTGTAAGATGAAATGTACCAACAAATATGTATTCCTTTTCAGGAATTCATTTGTAACAGACTCAGATCATTCAATTTATGGATTAAGATATCCAGTAACGTGACAGAAAAAAAAAGAACGCAGGCTTAAAAACTCAAAAAAGCAATGTTTCATCAGAAAAGCCTATTTTAAATAAAAATACAGTAGCCTTTTGAAAACCTATGATAGAATAGGATGATAGGAATCTATCTCCATACTATATTCCAAAGTTAAATATTGCTGCATAGTCAAGATACTATTTTAATGGTAGTTCAGTTACTTTGTTATTAAGTTATGCGCTCTAACTGAGCAGTAATGATGAACCAGCCACATGCTCTTTGTATTCTAATACACATCATTTCTGCAGGTCAATCACCCTCTTAGATGCTCAAAACTAAGGCAGTGGTTTCTCTTCCATAAGTTCTATAGTGACTTTGCTTTATTTTTCCTCTTCACTTGAAAACCTATCCACCTACTTTTCCCTTTAAAGAGCTATATAATAACGGGATCCAAAGGGAGGTACTGGAAGACAGTAACATTTTCTAAAGCAAGGTACACTCCTTGCAAGTGACTTACTTATATTTAAAGTAATCGAGATCAAGTTTTTTTCTAGGAGTGTCAATGGCCTCCCCATGCCATTTTTTCATTTCAAAGCCAGAAAGAACCAAAAGCTCTTTGCTGTTAAAAGGAAGTGTGGCGCAAGTAACTAAGGGTGCACACTGGACACCAAACATTTAATACAGCTAAAGAAATAAACACCTCTATTAGGTTAGCATCGGTACTATCCACCTGGCAAAAACAGTAAAAGTATCGTTTAGGACACATTAAATTGCTACTCCCATCCTCATCTGCCCGACATGAATAGTTGCTGGCATAAGTGGACAAAGAGATAGTAGTTAACAGCGTTATTACTGATGAAAGACTACCTGATACCTGGCATCTTGGAAGAACCTTAACTACCAGTATTTAAACCCCTTGCATGTCACCTTCTTTCCCTTTTCTCACTGCCTTTTGTCGTTCTGTAAGAGGAGGAAGCCAATCATCGGCCTCCTAAGAAACAACTCGTCGAGGGAGGGAGGAGAAAAGGGAGGGGAGAAAAAAGAGGAACAGCACTTCCCAGCTCACAGTCACCGCACACTGACACCCAGGGGCTCACACCTGCCCCTGCAGCTCCGCTCTCCCCAGGCACCCAGGCCCGCTCTTTCTCTCCCCCTGCCTCCATCCCGAGCTCGAGGGCCCACGCAGCCCGACCCCCCTCCCCGGGCAGCCGCGCCCCGAGGCCAACCCGCTCCTTCCACAGCCGTTTCCCCGGGGAAGGCCCCACCCCGCAGCGGAGCCTCACCTTTCCGCAGCTCCCGCTCCCACACGCTGACGATGAGCGCCGAGTGCTTGCGGTGATGGATGAGCCACAGGCTCAGGGTCTGCACGCTCTGCTGCGAGTTACTGAGCTCCGACAGCTTCCGCTCCAGCGCCGCCTCCGAGAACGCCGACATTCCGAGCCTCGCTCAGCCCTGCTACCCCCACCAGCGCGGCTGCGGCCCGGCCCGGCCCCGCTCAGTCCCCGCCTCTCCGCCCCAGCGGGGGAGGAGCCGGCCGAGCCCCGTCCCTTCCCGCCTCGCCGGCCGCCACTTCCGTGCGGTCCGACGGCCCGGCGCTGCAAGATGGCGGCGGACAAACCTCCCCGAGAGCTGCCCGGTCCCGCCCCCTTTCTCCTTCTTCCCTCACTTCCGGCAGGGGCCCGAGAGGCAGCTGAGGGGGATGGGTGCTAGGCGGCTCTCGCCTCTCTCGGAGGGTGGTGGCTGACCCTGCGTTTCGCGCAGCTTCAGTGCGCGACCACCGCTTCCCCTGAGCGTTCGCTTTCTCCAGCGGAGCTGGGTTCCTTGCCTGGCTGAGTGGTCTCTTTTGAAGAGATGCTCTGACAAGGCCTGAGGGCTGTGACATGTGGAAAGCAAAGAAGAAGAAAAAAAAGAGTTGGGGGTCTTCTTTTGGTTCTGGGAAATAACATAAAAAACTAACATGAATGAGGCCCGAGGCAGCCCAGGTGAACCAGCTTCTTTCACCTCGCAGGTTAAGAAGCTCTTTATGATGCAGGGCGCATAGCATTATGTGTTTGCAGTACAGCCTTCACAAATCAGTCTGGCCTCATACTTTAAAATTTTATGGCTTCTTTCTTGTGTGTATGTGAGTTGTTTTCTTTTGTTTTTATGAGTCTCTGGCATTAACTGTCTTCTGATGGAATTCCACTATCCAAATCCAGCTGGCAACTGGTCACTAGCGGTGTTCCACAGGAGGTTGGTATTGAGGCCAGTCCTGTTTAATATCTATATTGATGACATGGACAAGGGGTTTGAGTGCACCCTCAGTCAGTGTGTGGGATGACGCCAGGTTAGGAGGAAGTGCTGATTTGCCTGAGAGTAGGAAGGCCCAACAGAAGGATTTGGACAGGCTGGATCAATGGGCTGAGTCCAAGTGTATGAGCTTTAACAAAACCAAGTGCCGAGTCCTTCACTTTGGCCACAATGGCCCCATGTGTTGCAACAGGCTTGGGGCAGAGCAGTTGGAAAGCTATGTGGGGGAAAAGGATCTGGGGTGTTAGTCGACAGCCAGCTGAATGTGAGCCAGCATTGTGCCCAGGTGGCCAAGAAGACCAGTGGCATCCTGGCTTGTATCAGAAATAGTGTTGCCAGCAGGAGCAGGGAAGTGATCATCCCTCTACACTAGTGAGGCTGCACCTTGAGTATTGTGCTCAATTTTGGGTCCCTCACTACAAGAAAGACATTGAGGCCCTGGAGCATGTCCAGATAAGGTCAATGAAGCTGTGAAGGTTCTGGAGCATAAGTCTTACGGGAAGCTCTGAGGGGACTGGGATTGTGGAGTCTGGAGAAGAGGAGGCTCAGGTGAGACCTTACCACTCTCTACAATAACCTGATAGGAGGTTGTGGTGAGGTGGGGGCAGTCTCTTCTCCCAGGTAACAGTGATGGAACGAGAGGTAATGGCCTTAAGTTGCACCAGGGGAGGTTCAGGTTGGATATTAGGAAAAAATTCTTCTCAGAAAGAGCAGTAATGCATTTGTACTCGTACATGTCTAACATGCATATACCTTACTATTGGGACATCCACTCTTTAAACAGGATGTTCCTTTCACATATCCAGTTTGTCATCACTAAACAGCAGAAAGCTAGTTAAAAAACAAACAAACAAAAAACCCTATGTTTTAAAATTCAACAAAATTTTCTCCCTGTGTCATGTCTGATATTCAGACAATGACCCAGATGATTACTTTCAGGTAATTTTCCCAATACTGGTTCTTGGTGAAATATTCCATTTCAAACAACAAAAAAATTAAACATTTGTGAGAGTGAATGGGGAGTGTTAGGAGGTTTTCACGTGAATTCTGTTCACAAAAAAAAACAGGTGTATCTGTGGCATGGATGACATCTGAGGAACTAGAAGGGATTTTAAAGAAATGCACTTGAGAGAGAAAGTTAAGTGATGATCTTTAGAGATCTCCAATTAGCCTCATATTCTCTCAGTTTACTGCATTTTTATCACCAGTAATGGAAGAAATTGTAATACATTGCTATTTTTGCGATGTACAGCAGAGGACACTCTGGTCAAATAGAACTGGCCAGTGAAGTAAAATTAATGCAGAGCTAACAGAGATGCATGCATTAGAAAAATGAAATATGAATGGTAATTTAGTACCTACCATTCAAATATGGCTTTTGAGAGGCACGTATTCTGACATTAATGGGGAAACTTTTGGATGTCTATGGAACAAGAAGCATTTCTCTCACCTACGAGACTGGTTTGAAAAGTACTTGGCAACAAACTGTAAAATTTAGAAGTTAAAGCAGGAAAGATAAGGAAAAACAAACAGGAATGAATGCCCTGAGATAGGTATTTATTCAGTGAATGAACATATTTAAATGCCAAGGGAGTGATTTATAATCTGTTCATGATATAACTTGTACTATACAGCAAAAATGAGATTTTAGTTTCCTCATAAATCTTTATAGCACATATTAAATTTGTAATCATAAATGCTTGCATCAGTAATCTAATTTTGAAAGCCATGCTTATCCATGGAAATTTTCCATGAGATTTACACAAAGTAAAGTGAATCTCAGACAGGCAGTATTCACAGGTTGATTTGCTGTGGAGTTTTGAAAATCTCAGCTTTAATTCAGAAACAGTGCATGAATTATTCACCTGCCTTTGGAAAGTTCACCCGTGTCCACAGGGGCAGACTTGCAAATAGATGTTTTCTCTCACCCACTCCTGTGTTCAAACTGTAAAAACACCTTTTCTCTGTTTTATGCTCTGCTTCCCTTTTGTCTGATCACCATGGATTGGTGGTAGTCAGCTGTGTTCTCCTGCTCCTAGTGGGGTGAGCCCAATGCAAGTTTAAGATGATGGCTGTGAAGAAATTACTTAGTTGATATTTTTGTAGAACAAGGGACCTGAAATCTCCAGATACTTCAAAGCTGTAATTACACTTCAGACTGAAGCTACCTAGAGGCTCTACAGCATCCTCACAATACGTGCTATTTTTATTTATAAATAAAACTTATTCACACTAACATACAGATATTTTATTATAAATATTTATAATAACATAACTATTGTTAATAATAGTTTTATTTATAAATAAAGTAGATTTTATGATTTTCCTTTTCCCTCATCCAAGGAAGTCCAAGTTTTGAGTTCTCTTACCTTGAGAGAATCACAGGGAGTGTTTAAGCACTAGGAGAGCTGATGGTGCAGTATGGAAAAAAATAAAAGAATCAAAAAAGTGCCAGTCCACATCACTGCCTCTTGGTTTTTCTTTGTTTGTTTTCCAAATACCTGAGCATTTCTGTCATCCAGTCAGTTCAAAGAGAAGAGTTTGCTTTGCCAAGATGCTGGGACACATAGTGTCTTGACTCTGCTAGAGTACTCTCCCAAGAGCAATCATTCCCAGGCACAAGCCTGTATTTGTGCGCATCATCTGCCCAAATCACCTCAGTTTATCATCAGAGCACTGAACTCTATTTCTTGGATTTGCCCTTCAGGAAATGTTAGCTCTCAGTGCTCTTGGAGCCATGATCAAAATGAAACTGCCCCAAGACTTTTCACCAAGTATTTTTAAAGGTAGAAAACTAAAAGATAAGGTAATATGGGTTAAAGTGTTTTTCTCTGAAGCAGACAAGAAAAGGAAAAATTAGACTGCAGTATGAAGATAGGCAAGCCAGACGAAGCTGAAGGACTGGGCAAAGAATACAGTTTGCATTGGTTGAAAGAGTGCCCAGAGCAACAAAATGGTCATAGCCCAGTTACCTGCAGTACTTTTGCCATTGTCACAAAAATAGCCTGCCCTTGAGTGTGCTGAGGTGCTGCTGAAGAAGCAGAGAGCCCCTCACAAAAGCAGCAGGCACCACTTCTTCCATTCTTTTAGCAGTGGGAGTTAACAAATTTGCATCTGCAGGCTCTCTGTCCCAGCTGTCTTTTCACTTCTTCCGTTCTTTCCCGTGGCAGAGAGGGCCTGGCACCCCTCAGGCACTCCTTTATCACATATTACTTGGAATAGCACTTTGCTTATGCCTGGGGCTAGGCTATTCTGTTTGCTTTTGTTCATACGCTGTCTTTTGAATTTTACAATGTGTGCACATCCTTTTGTTGAGATTTTCTTTAGCACAATTTAGCTGATCCAAACCAGGTTATGCTAAATAAATAAATAAATCATCATCTTCTTTTAGAAGATGCAGCTGAGCCCCAGTCAAGTCTGGAGGCTTCAATGAGATTGCTCTATAGAGCAGCACTGTACCACTGCATTGAAGTATAGCATGAAATATATGCTATATATTAAAAAAAAAAGATACCATCTGACTACTTTGCTGTTCACAGAGCCAAAGTATCTCATTTCATGGTTTGATGATACGAACATGTCTTAGTTTCAGAGTCAATTTTAGCTTTGATTGCTTCCTTGAGGGCACTCCACTCAGGTATTCCCCCCAGACAGCTATCACCTTTATAAGCCATTTTATCTTGAAGTCCAGAGATGTAGCTGGATGATTGATTTAGCTTTGGGAATATTCTGTGCTTCACTGGAATTATTTAGGAACCCTTATTTGACTTCATTACATAGAGCAGTAAAACAATCTATGTATATAGTGGTTTAGTAGACATACTTGATCAGCCATGTACAAATTTAAGATGGTACAGACACTTATTCAACACTTCCCTCTTCTGCCTGGTGACTCCTTGTTATAAACATAAACTGAGACCAGATCTTGCTTCAGAACAGAACGTATCTTGCCCTGTATGAGGCATTTTGTCATTTTTATCTTTGTTTTGTAGCTTAGAAGATGTGATGGTGTTAAAGGAGGAATGGGCTTTCTCTAGTCTTGTTTCCCGCCTGAGAATTTGCGTCAGTCAGCACACCAGTTGCTGGTACCTGGATCTCGAAAATATATCACAGACTTACCAGTTCTTTATTGTTCTGAGCATTCAGAACATCGAGGGTTTCTAATATATCTCAGTATAACAATTTCTGGAGTTTCACACTTTAAATACTTTTCTGTCTGTTACAGTGTGCTTGTGCATCTCACATCCCAAACCTGTGGAAACGATCCTGGTTGCAAATTCCAGTAAGGATAGATAAAGGAACAAAAAGTGAAGACTGAAACATAGCTGTAAAGTAATTCCTGACTGAGTGATGGTAATTCATCTGAGTCATTCCTTCAGAAACATCAAACACATTTGTTAACTGTATAACAAGAAGGCAAATCCCTGACAGAAATTGGAGAAATAAAGGGAGAGAATCAACTTGAAGTCCTGCAGTCAGAGAACAAAAGAAAGCTTAAATAGAAGGAAGAAGCCCATTCAAGTCAGCTACAGGAGCTGCCTACTGAAGCCAAAAACCTTGGGGTGAATAATGAGTTCCTGCCACAAAGCACTTCACCTTTTAATGTAATTTATGAAATGCAGCAGTTATTTGTTGCTGAGGAGATTAACAACAACCTCTTACAGAGATATGTATATATGGTCCAGCAAGGGATTCCCATTTTTTATACAGTAAGATAGATTGCACAATAAAAAAATTTATCCCTAGCATTTCTGTGATTTCTTTAGCTCTCTGGGGTGGAGATGTAAAGACATCTGCAGAAAACCTTCCCTGTGTCCTGTGTCAGGCATTCAGCCAGAACAGTTATGTACATCCAGCGTCTTCATCATTACACTTCTAAGTGAAGTCATACTATGAAAACATACACTGTGATTAATATATGGGTGCAATCAAGTCCCAGTTTCCCTTAGTAAAGGGAGTGCTGTACCTTGGCAAGAAAGCACTCCAGGGTATGTATTAACTCAGGTGTGCGGAAAGCCATGAAACATTAGGCTGAGTAATTTTAAACATCTGAGCAATATATTAATGGATCATTAATATGTGCCCTAGAGTGTATATAGCTCTTAGTCGCAGTAATAAAACACATTCCTAACAATAAATAATGCTATCTTTGCAAACAAAAGGAAAACTCTGTGATGTATTGAGATAATAGGTGTAGAATGTTCTTTGAAATTTTGGAAAGTGCCAATTTAAGTTTTCTTTTAAATAAAAGGAAATGGGCTGGTTCACATTTGTGACCCAGCAGAGGACACACTGCCCTGAGATCATTCAACTATAGGGAGTAGACACTGTATTTTTCTTTAGATATTCTGTATGCTCAGCTCATGGTTTTTGGAGATGGTGGCTGCCAGCATACTGTAGCCAGAGGGTTGAGAGAAGAGCTTATTCACCTTTACTTCACACTCATCAAACCACATTTAGAATAATGCATTCAGTTTTGATCTCCCCTAGTTCAGGAAAAATCTTTGTAAACTTGGGCAAGTCCAGCAGAAGGCTACCATGATGGTTGGAGCACAGAACCCAAAAGGAGAGACTGAGGGAACTAGACTTTTTTTAACTTGGATAAGGCTTTGGGGGAACCTAATAGCAACTTTCCAGTACTTACAAGAAGATTACTGAGAAAATGGAACTGGGCTTTTCATGGATATGCATGATAAGAGGCTGTCAGACAATGGTCATAAACTGAAATTGAAGATTCCAACTAGAAATATATAGAAAAGCTTCTTTTTTTTTCCCTCCTTCCCTCCCCACGGTCAGTCAGTAGATCAGGTTGGCCAGTAAGGTTGTGTGGTTTCTATTCTTGCAGATTTTCAAGACTCAGCTGGATAAACCCTTGCCCAGACTGATCTGACCTCATAAGTGACCCTGCACAGGAGGACTGTGGAGTAGTGCTCTAGGCTGTGCCTACATACTATGCTATTCACATTTGCTGAGTGATGTACTTGTACAGCTCGGTTTGTACTTTCACACACTCGAGTACAAATCAACACTGCAGGGTTTAGGTTACTTGTCTGGGTTCATTTGGATGCAAATAGCATAATGTGTTGTCCAAGTATGTAGGGTTACTCTCCTATCATTTAAGCACCTCAGATTAACTTGTGTGTCAGTATGGTCCTTCAGTACTCAGTGTAAATGAGAACCTGCTTATCCTAGATGATCGGTGACCACCAGAGCCAATTCCACAAAATGCAGCTTGCTGAGAAGGCCAGTGACACTCTGAACAATAGGCTCTGGATCCACCTGAGAACAAGCTGCATCTTCTGTAATAGGCAAAGGCGTACCAGCTGGCAGAGGGCTAAACATTTTTTCCAGTCTCATCATACCAAAACGAGAAGACATTGTTTTCTTCTGGAAAAGAAAAAAACTCCAACTTTGTACTGAACAATGAGCAGGTGGAGATGGTAAAGTCTGCTACTAGTGTCTACTATGTAGGTGTGAAGAGCCATCACCCATATATTCTACATGCCAGTCATCCGTTACGCTGCCAAAAATATCAGTGACTTCAGTAGTCACAGTTTCCCCAAATGCCTGGGGGTCCATGGATGAAATCCATGTGTGTTTTCTGATGCCTGCCAGCTCTTCTGTCTTCCTTACAATAAAAGCACACCTGTGGTTGCTAGATGGCCATTTCCCGGGGATATTTATCTGTTCATCCTAAAACTGTCTTTCTGAGCCTGCTCTTTGAGCAAAGAACAATAAATAAGGAAAGGGAATGCAGGAAGGAAGCCTGTGCAAGAAATAGAGTTCTTAGGTTGCTTTTGCAATATCCTCAGCAACATGACTCTAACGTGTCTCTGTTTTACTTATAGTTGTTAGTGATATGGTCATCTGCTGTACTTGTTCTCTGTGGTAGCGTTTTGTCATATCTGACTCAAAACATCATCCCAGAGAGGTAATGAAAAACCAGTTCCATGTGGGAGTCAGCTACAAATGCAATAAAAAGTCTGTATTTGTTCAGACTTGTACAGCCTATAATGTGGTGAACACTCATGCTGACATTACCTGGTGGTGGTCCAGGCCACAATATGCTTCATCACTGGATAGTTCTCCCATCCTGTCACATCTGACCACAGCTGCTGCCCATTTAGAGAAAATGCCCCTCATTTCTATGGAAGAGAGACTCTTATTTTTCTTGTGAAATGATGGGCAGGAGGCAGAAAAGTTTGAAAGCAGGGTAAGAAAGGGAGGGTTCTGTAACAATTCTGGGAAACTGGCTGCCTGAAGGCATCTGACATTTCCCATCTTCTGGCTGCCAGAGAAAGTGTGCTGTGTCATATCTTCCTTGGCACTGATGTCTGGTCAGAACTGGAGCCAGTGTGAGGGGAAGGAGGTGCAAAGTCTTTGTAGCACTCCAGCATCTTTGGAACACTGCAAAGCAGAGCAGCTCAAGCAAGCTGGCTGATGACAGCAAGCTGAGTGGTGCAGCTGATACAATAGAAAGTAGAGATGCCATCCAGAGGGACCTGGACAGGCTTGAAAAGTGGGCCCACAAAAAAACTAATGAGGTTCAGCAAGTTCAAGTAAAAGAGGTTGCACTTGGATTGAAGCAATCCCAGGTGTGAGAGAACAGACTCAGAGAACTCACTGAGAACAGGCCTGCAGAGAAGGACTCGGGGGTCCTGATGGACAAAAAGCTGGACATGAGCCAGCACTGTGCTCTTGCAGCCCAGAAAGCCAACAGTATCCTGGGCTGCATCAAAAGAGGGTTGGCCAGTAGGGAGAGGGAAGTCATTGTCCCCCTCTACTCTGCCCTTGTGAGGCTTTATTTGGAGTTCTGCATCCAGGCTTGAGACCCCCAGTACAAGAAAAATGTGGAGCTGCTGGAGCAGATCCAGAGGAAGGCCATGAAGATGATCGAAGGGCTGGAGCACTTCACCTATGAAGAAAGGTTGAGGGGGTTGGGCTTATTTAGCTTGGAGGAGGGAAGGCTCCAGGGAGGCCTTATTGCAGCCTTGAAGAAAGCTTTTAAACAGGGGGGAGACAAACATTTTACACAATCTGATAGTGATAGGACAAGGGTGAGTGGCTTTAAAATAAAAGGGTGAAATATTTTACTCAGTGGGTGGTGAGGCACTGGAACAAAATGTCCGGAGATGCTGTAGATGCCCCAACCCTGGAGGTGTTAAAGACTGGGTTGGCTGTGGCCCTGGGCAGCCTGATCTAGTGGGCAGCAACCCTGCTCACAGCAAGGGTGTTGGAACTAGATGATCATTAAAGTTCCTTCCAACCCAAACCATTCTATGATTCTATGAAGTCAGACCTATTACATATCACTTGTCTGAGAGAGTAAGACTTAAACATGAATCAGCACCTGCCAAATCAAGTCCAAGATTTCCTATTTAAGGAGCCAGCACCCATAAGGTCACCTGAGTGCATGTCAATATGCTTGGACAATCAGGAAGTCAGCCCTTAATGGGCAGTTCATGATTTAGCCTTGACAGCACAGACACAGATGTAGAAATGTCCGAGATGATATGACGACAGTGCTTTCCACTGAGAAGACCCATTCCCAAATGTGGAATGGGATTAAATGCACATATTTTTATTATCAAAATCTATGGATTTGGGACTATTCTATCCAGATCATTCAAATAACTGAATTTGTAGCATTGTAAACGGTCTGATCTATTTTCTAAGTTTCAGTGCCAGCATAACTGCTAGTATTTTCCTTGGAAACTAGATGTCAGTAGTGGTTTAGAAATGGCAGATAAATTTTCATTCCTATCTTCTTCATTAGCTACAACTCATTTACAACCTTTCAGCCAGTCCCTGTACACCTTCAAAAAAAAAGTGTAGAGTTCATCTGCGTCGTAACTGAATACTGAAATTAGATCCTTCTGTAACCTTCTTTTCATCAAGCCAAATAAACCCAATTACTTGGCCTTTGTTTGCATGTCACCTGAACCACTCTCATGTCTCTTCATGAGATTTTCTCAGACTTTTGCTTTTCTCTCAGTACAGAAGAAGACAAAGCCAGACACATCTCCAGGCACGGTCTCACAAGTGCCAAGCTAAGGGCAAGAATCACTTCCCTTGACCTGCCCGTGGTGCAGTAATACTGCCTAGTAGAGGGATGGTCCTCAATAGTTGCATAGGCTCACCATGTGCTTTTGTTTCACTTGCTGATCCATAAGTCTTTTTCATAGGGCTCCTTTTCAGCCAGACAACCTCCAGCCCCAGGACTCTGCATTTTTCTCTCCTGAGGTTATTGACATTTCTGGCAGCCTGTTTCTCCAGCCTGTTAAGACCCATCTGAATGGCTGTCCTGCCCTCAGCACACTGACAGCCTTCTTTCCACCTCTTTATTGGCTCACCAATACACTGTTGGCTGCAAACTTGCTGAAGGTGCATGCTGTCATCTTGCCTAGGTCTTTGGAAGACATTAACCAGTAGTGATCTCAGTGTTGGCCTCTGGTCCTTCCTGAGGGATGTACCAAGTAACTACCCATCAGTTGGATTTTGTACAACTGATCACAGACCTTGGAGCCTTATGATCCTGCCATTGTTCCACTCACACAGTAATCAACTTACCTAGTCTAGCTCTCTGAGTTCCTACAGAGATACTGTGAGTACTATCTCGTAGGCCTTTGTGTGCCTGGATGAGGTGTTCAGGAGGATTTGCTCCATAAATTTCCTGGAGGCTGAGGTAAGGCTAGCTAGCCGGTAGCTCCACAGTTTCATGCTTCTTGCTTATCTTGTAGAGGTCTCAGATTCACGGCATTCTCTCATGGTTACCACAGCTAAGATTGTGCTTGACTCTCACATCTTCAACTTCTTTATCCACAAGCACGGAACCCAGCAGAGCACCTCCAATGGCTGACCCATCGAGCACCTTCAGTAAAGAATCATATATAAGCTCCAGAAATTTCCTAGATTCTTGCACCTTGCTGTGTTACACTTTCCAGATATCCAGTAATAATAGCACTGTATGGCATTTAAACTAAAAAAGGTTCTATAACACATTCTTATTTTCAAGGTATGTATCAAAGATCATTAAAAGTAAGCATGTGGGAGAAATCAAAGCTCCACACAGCCCTTTTAAGTCAGGAACTTGTCATGTAATCATTATGTACGAAAATTCCTTCAGTGACTATTGTAGTGTAGGTAGAAAATCATTTTTTAAGGCTCTTCAAGGAAAGATTCAAGAGAGTGTATATAACAGTGACATGTACTACAATATTATGCTGTGTGGTCAAGGGATGAGTGCATACTAAAGATTCACACTGTTAAAATAAATATAACTGTTCTTTACAGAAAATAACTCCACCGCTATGAAGTGTCTGAGTTAAATTTCTATACCTCAAAACTTCCTCTATCAATTGGCTGCAGTAATATGGTTCTCACTGATGTCCAGGCAGAAATGGCAGAAGGAATGTGGCCCCAGGGGAAAATTAAATCAGATATTTCCTTACATTTTCAGCTTTCAGAGTCATGTTACTGATGATCTTCAATTCAGAACTAATTTTTACAAAGTCCTCCCGCCTTTGTTCTGGGCTGGGGTGAAAGATATTTAATGCATATTTGAATAATATAAAAGCAATTATGTATTATAGTCTTTGGTTACTTCATAATATTTTTAATCTGACCTATTCAGCTGTGATCAAAGTCATTTTTGTTTCATGAAAAAATTAATGAAATAATCCAGCTGTCTGCTCTAGGAATCACTCAAAACATCTTAAGAAACAAGTATGATCAAATGTGTATTTGAACACAATCATCATGGTATGGTTATTTAAGATTTAATGCAGATAAATGTACTGAGATGAAATTAAATTTTACAGGCATATTGTTCTCAAAACACAGGAATTGGTCATGTAAAGTAGATAATTTCTATGTGTTTAGACAGATCTCAGTATGCTTTGCACTCAGCAAACCATCTTTTCAGCATCTCTTCCAACCCTGGATATTCCAAAAAGCTTGGAAAAATCATCTGGGCATTATGAATATGAAATGGCCTTGTAAGATCTTGGCAAGATAGGGAGTTATTGATTGCCAGAACTGCCTGTGTTGTTTCTTTTATAAGGAAGGAGCTCCAGAAGCTTCAAGCTGCATCAGTTCCATTGGTCTCATAAAGTACCAGGACTATGCCAACAGACTTCATATGATATCATCAAAAAATTTGGCTTGTCCCAAGCATACAATGCTTGCTTCCAGTTACTGTATGATTTGTACTGAAAATGACCTGAAATCCCCCCCTCCATTGACTAAAATCTTTATTTTGGAAATCTGAAACTTGCTTTGTGGACTGAGAGTAACCACATACTGTAGACAATTGTCCTGAGTTGACATCTCCTGTGTCTACATGCAAAGCACATCAATTTACTATGTAACCCCTCTCAAAATTCAATGCATGGCTGCCAAATGTACTCATTCCAATGTACGTCTTTGCTATCCGCCATCGTGGCATTTACTCCTTACCAGAATCCACACGACACCTGTACACCAGCAGAGCTTCAAGAACAGAGCTTAAAAAGCTCTGCTAAAAATTCCTAAAAAAATTCCTAAGGGTCATCTCACATTCAGCATGAAAAATATGAGAATGTAGATGTTGTCTTCTCTATTCTCAAACTTTGACCTGTTCTTTTACTACTGGAAATTGACCCGCCTCGTACGAATTTGCTGCTTGGGGTGGGAATCATACAGGCAATGGAGCATAGCCTGCTTGTCTCACTGCTATCAGTGCTCAGTCCCTCACTGGCAAGTGTATATCTTAAATGTATATCCTTGCCCACCAGATTTTAGACAAAATGGAATTCCATCAACCTTACGAAAGCTCTCCCTACACTGAAGATTATTATCCTTGTCTGGATGTGAACAGGCATGTGTTGCCTTGTATAGCACAATGAACTACACATTGAGGTGCACTGCTTCTGCTTTTGCTTTTGTTAATGGCCATGCCTCGCAAGGGAGAAGGCACAAACTTTTCAAATTAGCCCTTAGGTTCAAGTGATTATCTTTTCTATTTTGCAGTTCTATTATACATGATCTAAGAAGCACTATCCAAAGGATCAAATTAACAATCAACCTTCACTTTTTTTAAAATTTATTTTTTATTTTATTTTTTAAATTATCTTTGGTCTTGATTACAAACTAAATTATGCCCTGAGCTTAACATATAGACTTAGTATTACAGTACATATATTGTCAGAGTTGACATTGCACGCTATGTAAATCTTCCAGACTGCTGTAAAAAGATTCACTTAGCTCCATATTATCTCTTTGAAGTGTAAAATATTAAAAACAATAAAGAAGTCAACATACCACAAATTGTATTGATGCCACAGAATGGATTATAAGCACCAACTTTGAAATTAAAAGTGATGTAAAGGTAGATGCCAGTGAAAGGGTTTCTGAAAGAAATAGACTGTGAAACAAATGAAAGACCTGCACAGAAGTCAGAGCTGGTATCATCTTAAAAATGAAAAGAAAGAGAATGAATTGTAAGCCAGGCAAAACAAAATTATATTTTCCAATTGTTTTCCCAGCTGATAAGAATAAAATCTGCTTTCCTGTTAGGCTTTCAATGGTCTCCAGAATAAATCTTCCCATTCCTACTCTTATTTGTTTAATGACTGCTTTTTACTCTGTGTGTGTGTGTGGTAAATGAGAGTTTCTGATGCACACTTCAGTTAAATGCTTTATGCAGCCTGTTTCTAACCAGGTAGAATCTCTGGTTGCAGCTGTGAGTTATCATTTGATAAGTAAGATGTGTCCACTGGATTTTGTTTTCAGTAGGAGTGCTGAATGGAAAGTTGATCTCTCTAGCAAGATTGGTTGGTATTTTACTTTGTTCTGCAAAAGCTCCTTCATAGATTGTAAATTTTGCCTTTTTATCAATTATTTACCTTTTTCCATTAATAAAAAATGGATATTTTCTGGGCTGTAAGTGCTTTTCTATACTGCTATAGAAAAACAGCAAAGAAAAAAGCTGTCTGCTCTGTTCTCACACAAACCAATAAGCTTGAGATGAAATCAATCTCAAACTGTAATTACCTTCAATAGCAAATTCCAGACTTTACCACGGCCCTCCCAAGGCTTAGGCAGATCTTGCAGCATGCCTGGAAAGTCAATCCAGAAGTCCCATCCAGTCCAAGATAGAAGCACGTGCCAAAACAAAGCATCCACCTCAGAGAAGCAGAGAATTGAGAAACTTCCTGAGATTGTACTGAGAGACCATCTCTGCTGCCTGCAGCAACCTGTGGTTACAGCTTTGCTAAGGTTGCAGCAAAGGTTACAGCCTTTTCATTAATAACATCCTCTATTTGGTGACACTGTCTGGTAGAGCTGCACCATCGCCTTGTTTCCTCCACCTAATTCCAGCAGAACAACTGCCGTGTCTGCGATAGAGCTCAGGGTCTCTGTTTACCTCTGTGTCTTGGGCAAATAGTGCAAAATTACATTTTAAGAAAGGGAAAAAATATTCTAGAGAAAAGCTCTCAGGATGGGATGTTAGAACGGGGAGCACCAAAGCAGTCTTGGGCAAAATAACCCGGAAGAGAATCAAGAGCATCTTTATTCTTCAACTAGGCTGTAACAGTTGAAGACACGAATAGCCATGTAGCTAAAAGCTACATGCTAGATTATTTTCATAATGTTTTAGGGCTTTCTATGTTAATGAAATTACACCCTATTCCCTGAAATTGCACCTTGCTATGGCAGGCGCTCCAAGAGCTAGACTAGTGAAAGATAAAAATGGGTCCCAATCTGAGGGCCATGCGTTAACCCAGCAACTCATTCCTCCAAAAGAAAACACCTAACATTCTAGGGAGGTAGCCATGCTGGCAAAGAACATAACAGGAAGATGACAAAGTTCTTTTTCTGCAACAAACATCAGTAGGCTCAGTAGTATGTGACTGTCAAAAGGACAGCAGAAATGCACGTTTTTTTTAAATGTTTTTGGGAAGGGTGGATACAAATGTAAAACTAAGATTTCTATGCTTTCTCCCAGCTCAGGGGAAGCAAAGTAGACCTTGACACAGACCTAACACCGTAACAGGGCTGTGAATTGATAGCAGAAAATTCAATATCATCATTCTACTTGCTAGAGATTAGGAGAACACCTTACGCCCCACCACTTCTGGCCTTACCCTTCCTGCTTTCCCCTGACTTTGTTCCAGATTGACCCTTCTCCTTTATCCCCTCTTCAGCCATTTCATTCAGGGCGAGCTTCACTGCTAAGATCACACTTGTCTGGGTAAGAAGTTTACCAGGAATTTTTATATAAAATGATTTTTAGAAAAACAGTTATGTGCCATATGCCAAGACAACAATTAAGGAATCATTGTTAGACTGCAACAGATGTTGATGCCGTGAACATGGAATGCATTTTCTTTTGCATGTCTGCAGAACATCATTAATCATTGTGTTTCTGGCTCCCTCGGCTCTGTTCTTGTTGTGTTCCTCCTCAACCTCTTCTGAGCAGTCCGTTTACTAATGATTAGCTACAGTGTGAGAGGTTTAAAGGCCAAGAGGCTGAGATCAGGACCCTGTCAAGCCACAGACTTTTATCATCATCTTCAGAGATTCTTTTTTTTTGACTGTGTCTGTCTCTCCTCTCCTTCTCTGTCAACATCTGTGTGGGTTATGATTCAGGCATTGCTCTTCCTGCTACAGTTAGGAATGGTCCACTAGGACATTTTTCTGACATCTGTATCACCCCGTTTCCTTGCCTTGTGGCAGCCATAAAAAAAAGAAAAAGAAAAAATCAAACCAAAACTAAGAAGATTGGATAAAATGGTAAAAATCAGTGGAAAGAAAGATCAAGAAATAGTCTTCCTTAAAATCAGTATTAAAAAGAAATAAAAAAGAAAGAAAAAGAAGAACATCTGTCCTCAGTTTCAATTTTAAGAAGTACTTTTGATTAAAATTAAAAACAGCAATCTATAAAAATAGATACAAAATGCCTAGAAAACTCTCTGAAGCTGTTTTATAAGCAGCTATGTTTTAGCAACAAATAGAAAATATATTTCCAGTATTAAAATAGTGCATGTAAATGCTGGCTTGGTAACAAAACATTTCCTTCCTCAATCTGAATTTAAATCATTGTTTTTGATGGATTTTCTTCCTTGAATTTGTCTAATTCTCTTCTAAATACAGGTTTGTTTTGTTATCCACAATTATCCTATCCTATAACACAGTTTAAGTTTACTTTAAGTCTGTTAAAAATTGCTTCTTTTTATTTGTAAGTTGCTGATAATTTCAGTTAATTCCTCCTATTTTTTTTTCATATGTCAAGAAACCATAAATAATCACTTCCTACTCACTTTCTCCATTTTCACTAATGCTTACAGACTTATGCTATCACCAGTCTGTCATCACTTTTCCAGACTGGCAAATCCTCATCAATATGGATCCGGTACAGCAGTTTTTTTCATAAAATCTGAAATGATACTAAACCTTTGCAATCTAAATAACTCACACTGCACAAACCACCTGGCAGACCCATTCCAGCTCGTTTACAGTTGAGACTCTGAGCTATTTTAATTAAGCCGCTCAGTCCCTTTAGCAACTGCAGTTATTTATCATCTCAGAATATGACCTCTTCTGTTTAAAGAAAAAGGCTAATGCCAAGATTGCTCAAGACCTGTAGTTCATTCCTGAACAGTAACATCATTGTAGATGCTCACATTTGCACCCGTGTTGCTACTGCTAGCACTCAAGCTTGTTGTGAAGTACACTACAAATACATTAGCCAACTTGAAGCCAGGAGACACAGAGCATACTCAACAGTTATTCCAGACCAGTCAACTTGAGAGAGAAATCCTGTCCTCAATCCTAAGGCTTTGCGTACCTGAGTAGCTAAAAAGTGTGACACAAAGAGATTTTGCAGGGCTGCTATCTCTAGGGAAATTATTTTATTATTGATAAACAAACTCTGTATTACTTAGCAGCTGAAAATGTGAGTAAATCATTTGGTAACAGCACATACTGAGTAATCATTCTTGTAAATATCCCAAGCTAGATTTTTCTCTAGAAAAGCAAAAAAAAGCAAAAATGTCAGAATTACAAATAAACAGGAAAAATATTATACGTACTTTAAAAATGTGGACTGCTTTTGTGTGTTTTGTCTAGGAGAGTTAAACCCTCTCTCATTCACAAGACATTCCTCTCTTTGTTGCTGTAGTCAAAATAGTCTATCATTTGCTTATGTGCAATTTTCCACTAATGTCAGTGAGACTACATGGATGTGAAAAAGAACTATCATTTATGGGAAGCAGTTTTGCACTGTGTGCTCTACTTTCAATGAGCACACTTCATCTTTGTCAATGGCAAACTGATGCGGAGAGTAATGACAGAATATATTCTCCTGTATCACACCGCTCACAGACGAATTTACGTTTGCCTGTATAGAGGAGTGGGTGCCATAGCCTGCTATGGTTTCTTATGTGTATTGCACAATTGGTAGCTGTGCAAAGAAATTTTGGTTTTTATCCAAAATTTATCCCATTGCCCTTTTTTTAAACAACAATAACAACAAAAACCTCAACAACATATTTTTCCACTCCCTGTAAATTTTATCTCAGCATAAGAACATAAAAAACAAAAAAAAGAATTAATTTCCAAGAGTGTGAAAGAGCAGACAGTTTTAGCTATGTTTTGTGACTAGTGTTTCTTCAATATTTAAAGAGCTATAATAAAAAAAGCCCTTTCCATTCCACGTATCACACTGTCTGTTTATCAAGACTAAACATATAATGGGAAATTTCGAACAACAGCATTTCATCACAAAGCTTAAAATGATCCAAGGCATCAAATTCGAGGAATAGAATCTCATCTTAAGAAATGAGTGATTGATTGACTGCAGATCTGGGAAATTTAAAAAGGCAAAGGTATAAAATTGGTGTTGCAGCAGTTACCTCTCTGTAATAGAATGATGTGGCAATTATCTGCAGAGGAAAATAGCTGAAGACAGCAAGACTGATAAATAAATTAATGTGAATGGGGAACATTATCCCAGATGGATACATTCTGAAGACAAATAGGTAACAACTTCTTTAAATCTTAAAAAAGAGGGAGGCAGAGCAATCTTGAGCTATGTGTTTTCCTGAGGCAGCAGGCACTAACCACAGCAACACAAGGTGACTGAAACCCAGGCTTTGGTTTAGAAGGCAACGCAAGCTGAGGAAATTACAGACATCTGCCATTCATTCCAAGGGAGATTCAGAAGGCCATACTAGAAGACCATTCTGAGCATTAAAAAATTAAATTCACAGGTTCACGAGGATTGTTGTCCAAGACTTGTCTGTCAGTTTTGCTTCCAAACCTCATGGTTCTACCTTGGACTCAGTCATCTACTTGTACTGAATGTCTGTAAATCCTCTTCCTTTCACTATTTCTTTCTTTCTAACCACTGTCATAAGCCACCAGTGGCTGCACTGATCACAGAGCTTCAGGGCAGTCTCTTTGGCTTTCTCCACATATGGAGGTAATCCATGGTCACCACATGGGTTATTGTTGCTTTTTGACTTCTCCCCCAGAACTTATTACAAGGATGGAAAGTTGTTAACAGCTCATCTGTGCTTCTTTGGTTCTCTCAGCACAGGAGACTATCCGCAGACAAATTTCATGTCTTATTTAGGAGAATTTTCAGGTAAGACCTCTCATGTAGTAACCATCAATGCTTTCTTGTTTTTCCACTGTTAGTGAGAACTATCCAATCAGTTAGAGCTGGACAGATAAAGTCCTTTTTTGGCCTTTTAGGTAGAGATCACCCTGGGACATAGATGCGCATCAGCACGCTGACCGAGTCATTGTGCTGTCCCACACTGCTTACGACACCTGGAGTTCTGCACTGTGTTAATAACAGTTTTTCACAGTCATGTTAAGCTAGGTAAATAGGAAAATCAACATGTTCCTGAAAAGGCTCTGGCTGAAGTCAGTCGCAGCCAGCTGACATACACTAAAGTCACGCTATCACAAAATGCTGTTAATTGTATACTCAGACAGCTTTAAGCTCTCTGTCAGGTTCACTGGTTCTGACTGATTTCAAAACATCACAGTGATTAGCATTTACAAAGCAATTTGCAAAAGGAATTACTCAAAATAAACACGAATGTGTCAATATTACTGAGACGTGTAATGCTCTTTATGTAGTATACTATTTAAAAATAAACATGCTTTCAGCTTATCTGCCTTCCAATAGCTCCAACGTATTATAATTATTCTTGGATGGTTTAGTGCAGGAATTTGGCCCATAAACCATTTTAAACAACTTTTGTCTTTAAAAGAATCACATAATTTTCATGCCTTGGCACGATTTCTCACACAACGACTGAGCCAGGTATTTCCAGTATAAAGATCCAACTGATGAGCTGACAGAATATTATCATGTCTTATTGGAGTCACACATGGCTTGCTGTTACAGCTCTACAGGAATCCAAAAGCTACAAGTGTTAGAAATACATTTATTATTTACAAGAAAGAAAGAAGACTACAGACTAAGATATTTGCACCAAAGGCCAGACAAAGTTTGTTTTGATTTCTAGACTGTTCTTGCCTCATTTTTCCATGGATTTTTGTATTAAACACTGTAATCAAAATTGTTTTGCTGTGAATTCCTAACAGGAATAGCAATAAATAACTGCTAATGCATTCTAATAATTCAGTTATATGAGTTTTCAGTTTGTCCTTATGGGATATTGCCTGATGACCCTTCTGAAACAGCAGAACTCCAAAATCCTTTTAGAAATGAAAATGTGTGAGTAGAGGCGTTCCTGCCATTACATATACATGTAGCTTTCTGAAATTTAGCCTGATTTAATCCTGGTATTCATTCATCTAGAAAAGCCTGAGTGTAACAGATGTAATCCACATACATTTTCTCTGGGCTTTAATGGCAAAGTTAATAGGACCTTTCATTCTTCATCCATTTCTCTGATTGTAGACCAGTTCACAGTCATGCAGAGTTACATTTTTGCGTAACTTTAATACAATGAGACTCAATGATTCCAAGTGCAGTTTGGAGTGAAATTCTTTCTGCTTTGGAGCACATAAAAAAAACTTTCACTCATGGACTTTACCTGTATTTATTTTATTAACTTTGAACTCTATGAATCAGATCTGGTTCTGGATTTCAAACATCACAAAGTTTGAGGAAATCTGAACCACAAGTTTGACAATAGCTCATCTCACACAAATCTTTTCTTGTAAAAAATGGACATTTTGGGGCTGAACACACACCATACTACTTTTTCATTCATATCTGGTCAGGCAGTTGGGTTTTGTTTGTTTGATGGGTTTTTTGGGGTAGAGACTATAAAGCTTACTGGAAGAGTTATCAGATCTTCACTTATATATTTCTGAAGATACAGAAGTGTTAAGAAATTGCTACCACAGCAAAGAAACGTGTGAAAGTAAAGGAACAGAGTCAAGATGGTAGGCACAGATTTGTTGTTTAAGGATGCAAAAAAAGAGGGTGAAATGGTGAAGTGTATGTTTAACATTCATATTAAGCTTATTTCTGTGAAAATGAAAAAAAAAAAAAAAAAGGAAGATAAAATTATTCATTAAAAAGACTTTGTAATGGGAAGTTTGATAGCTTTACTCTTGAGACTGATGACTCAGTCTCACTACCAGAACCAAAAACCAAGCTTTACAACAACCATCTTAGCTAATTTGTATAAAGCAAAACAAATTGTAATTGTTTGGTTTTGGGATAAAGTCTTTTGTACTAAACCAAGGGGAAAATTGGCAGCTGCAGGAAGCTAAAGAACCCAGAAATGACTGCCTTCTTAGGAAACAGAAGATTTTACCACACCATTATTTTGGGATTTCTTGTCCTTTGGGAAAGAAATGAAAGTAGGAGGGTAAGCCTCACTTGCTTCCTAGAGGCATCTGCTGTTCTACTTTAATTGCCACAATGGGGATTTGTGAGCACAGGGGATTTTGCTTCAATGTTTAATGATTGTACAGGGAATCAGAAAGACCCACATCTCTTTTGTCTGCGTATCAACCTCTCTGCATCTTGGATTTCCTCTTCATAAGACAAGTTCAATAAAATTTACATCTTTTTTTTTAAAGATAAACAAGAAATTAAGCTCTTATTATTTTGTAAACACAGACAGATGTTGCCAGTAACAACAATTTTCAGAGTACCATTATTCAAATAGTTTATGCATACTTATCTGATTGTACAGGAAGGACTAATCAATGAAACATTTGTATTCATCACTCCTCACAGCTCTCTGGATAACCTCTTTCCAGGTGTGCCTTCCAGTAATTTTTTCCAGATCTACCTGGATACAGTGAGAGAGTCCAGCTTCTCACTCCTGCTTCAGAACATCATCCTGGAGATGAGTCATTTATCATTTAGACAATAGTGAAGAATGATTTATGAAATTCAGTCAGCAGCACTGAAGTTAGTACAGAGTAATGCGTGGCGTGTCGTGCCAGCTGAATAAAGCTATTAAAGTTGGATAAGTCCAGTCACTGAATTGCCTAATGACACATTTATAACAGAAGCTGTCCCAGATGTCTGTTTTAAAAATTATGCTCAAATATCAGATTTAAGAGGTTTCTTTTCTTTTTTTTTCTTTTTTCTTTTAATGCAAGAATAAAAAGATGGCAACTGGTGATGTAGTGGTCTTTAAAGTCTTAATTTAGCAAGATATTCAAGCACGTGCTCAGCATAAGCATAAGTAGCTCTGTCAAAATCAATGGGACTTACTTGGGAATCATTGCAGAGCTGCACCTTGTGACAGTGTTGTCAGAATTCAGAAAGGAGTAAGGGTGGGAACAAATTATCTTGGGATGAGCTACATCGATGAACAATAAGTAAACCCTATTACTTAACAAACAGCGAGCAAGCTGTTTATAAGAACATACAAATCCTGAATCAAATAAGATGGTTTATTGTCTCAGGTGCCCTCAGGGATATTATGGAAGATAATTACTTGTTTCTTTTGCATGCTGATGACTGTCTTGCACTACAAACATAAATGCTTTATGATGGAATATTAATGCATCTTAGTTAAGCTGTTTCAGAGCCCGTGAAGGAAAGAATAGATTGCAAAGGCTGGTGATTAAATTGCTCTATGTCCATCCTTCATAATTAGGCTCTTCTGAAGTTTATTTAAATCAGAAAAAAAAAACTCTTTCTCCAAATTCCTTAGATTATAAAAGGATGATCTTGTTTCTGAAAAAAGTTAGCAGTAAAATTCTTTCTTGATTACAATCTGAACAAGGGCAGTCCCTAAAATGGCTGCTTCTGAGGTCTTTAAGGAGAGACTTCAGTTCTACATCTATTTTTTTAGAGATGGTCTCAAGTCACAGCTTTTAGATTCTTTTCTGCTGACCCCAGAAGCTGTCACTATGCACAAAATTACTGTTACAAAGTAGTGATACCATCCAAAAAGGGCATTAAATGGCTTTCAGACAAACAAGGAAAGGAGAAAAAGGTAAAGTCAGATATCAGTCTCAGAGAAATAAAACTTACAATAATATCTGGATTCCGCATCTGCCCAGCATATGTAATTTCTGGCAATGAGTAACTACTGTTGGAGAAGTAAATAAAGAAGGATGACAAAAGAATCAAGCTCAGCACCACGGCTGTAAAAATCAGGAAGGGCCAAGTTAATAATGAAATAACGTTGATGGTCAAAAACTATAACCATTTTTTGAACTCTCCCTGTTTTTTAGAAAAAGATTCAGTCCTGTCCTACACATGCTGCAGACAGGGAAATGCTAATAAACTATAGTACAAAAGGAGAACTGTGATTTGGTCAACCAGAGCTAATTTAGCATAGATAGAGATGTGTCAAAATACTGCAGATGGTGATCCCTTTCATGCTGCTTAGCAAGTTGACATTTTAGTTTGCTCTCTTCATTCCATGCAAAGAAAAAATGCTCTCCAGACTAAAAGGCATATGGAGGCCAGACAGTGTTTGCATTTAACATGGAAATGCAGTTTTTGTCACGAGTGGATCATAAACATTCAGTTCAAGACAAAATGAAGTAGAGAAATGCTCTCCTCATCATTTATCTTTTATGATTTTTTTTTTAGGCTCACCGTACTTAAAATATATTCTTCAGAGTATATCTTCTGTTCTTTCAAGAAGCATTATGCGGTACTGTAGAACTATCACACGATAGTTGTTTTATGACAGAGGGGGATTTTTGTTGTTAAGTACAAACTCTCATGTTTAGAGGAAAAAAGTAATTGCTTAATCCCAGTGGAAGAGTATGTGCTGTCAAGCCCAGCCCTAACTCAGAGATCGCATGAAGAGTACTCCATTCTTTTCCAACACACTTTGCAGGTGCTCCAAGTGAAGTCCTTCCTGTGAGAAAGTTAAAAGAGTGAGGATGTTCTGGGGCAGATTAGAATGACACATTTTTCTTATTTTTCATGGGAATAAAATCCATAAAGTAGGTTCAGTACTTAATTTACAAGTCACAAGTCTTGGCCTTATGATTTCAGAATAACACAACTCCCTTGAAGAGTGATAGATACAAAGAGAGAGTTCTGTGAGCATCTATATCTCAGCTGACAGGAAACTTAAATTGGTGAGGACAGACAGCTTAAATGTGAGCCTGTTTACACTGGAGGCTTTCTATAGTAGAAAGCAGTAATTTGATACTTCCCCAGCAATTTGTTCCGCTAGGAAGTTGGCTGCCATATTTTATATAATACAGAGGTCTTCCTGAATTTCTTCATAGAAAGTGTGGATCACTGTGGCTTCTTCTGAGCCTATAAGGAAATTGTGCAATCTCTGTCTCTTTGTAAATTATCACTGTTATTATTGTCTCTCCACATGGCATGTTCCCATCTGACAGTTATAAGAGACCAGCAGGGCAAAAGTCTGTTAATGACCTAAAGAAAGACCAGTGCTGGATATAGATAAGATTTTTTTTCAGCAAGTCCCTTTTTTGATCAGCATCATCCATTAAGTGTTGGTAGTCCAGAAGGCAGTGCTGCCCATGTTTGAGATAAAAAAGATGTTGAGTAGTAGATCTGCACAGTGCAGAAAATGGCCTGAGACTTCCGCTAACATACAGATAAGAAAAATTGTGCGGGACCATAACCTCACTTACAAACTCCCAGGAAGAGATCAAGAGCAAGAGCCTATGTCCCTGAGCAAGTCCTGATTGAAGGAAGGGCAAGTCATCTTTGTAACTTTTCCCTCTACTGGTTTAAGGCAGGCAGCTCTAGGAGCAAAACTGGCCTAAAGCCCAGGGAGGTGTGCTCAGGTCTGAGATCATGCGACTAATGAAAGGAAGTTTGACAGTATCAGCAACAGAGTAAAACACAATGAAAACACTACCATTTTTAGTAATTCCTGATCATTTTAGTGTGTCTTTCTAAGCATTGGAAATATGTAGATATCTGCAGGAAGTTTGGAGGGGGTGTACTGTCTTCTTCTAATTCAGTTTTACTTTCAGTACAGATACAACAAAGCATTATCATTTATAAAGCCACTCTAAGGACCTGAGTCTCAGAGTGATTCACTGCTAAGCGTCTGGTAGCTTTTCTTCTCTATTCACAAGCTGCTACCTGCTTTCTTTGATGTATATTAAAAAGGCTATGTTCTAGAACACACTAAGTAATGAAGTGACTGTACATTAATAGAAGTCACTAGCGCCTAAGGATGAGGTCCACTTACACTTGCAGCTGTTCTTCTACTCCAGGTCTTCATTGGAGTTTGAGGTTCATATGTCTTGTATCAGGTTGTTGACAAGCAGTCGCATCTGGGTGAGGCATCTGATAGTTTTATCTTCTCAGATGAGACATAAATTGCATAGCAAGGATGCCAAATGATCATCTGTGTTATTCTGCGGTCATATTTCATGATCTTCCTATTTTTCTACAATGACATAGTGAACATTTTCAGATGCCTGAATGACATAAGATAAAATGAGAGTAGCTAGCCAGGCACTTCTTAATGTTATCAGTCTTCATCCATTTTATTAGCCAGGCTCAGGAATCCCTGGAAAAAAAAAAAAAAAAAAAAAAAACAAACCATCAAACTTTAGATAGATTTGCTATCAAATTTCCCCAAAAGCTCTATGGTTCTGAAACTTGTTTTCACCTTTATGCACTATATTTTCAAAGACTAGCAGGTACTAAAAATAAAATGTCTGATATTGTCCTAAACACATAACGGTTTAGAGAAACACTTAACTTCTGTCATGTGAAAATTGTAGGATGTGTTTCTAGGCTACAAGGAGTCCATATCATCCTAGGAAATTCATGTCTTTATTCCACTCCTACCCACCATCTTGTCTTTACTGCGTCTTTGTGAATCCTAACACGGCAGACACCTGGGAGTTCAGCCAACATAGAACGTACTTGGGAATTTGCCACCTATCCAACTGAGAAAGGCTCATTAAATGCCTGGAAATTAAGAAAGAAGATGAAAAGATAATGTGGTGCTATTTTTTAAAAGTCTTTTTATTTTAAACCAATCTTTTGGCTTTTTTTTTTAAAGTGGTCTGGGGAGAAACTATGATTTTTGGAACTTTCTATTCTAAACAAAACCAACACTACAACAAGGAAAAGACTGTTAAATCAAGTAGGCCGGAAATGTAGAATGAAGTCTGAATACTCTGCTTTAATTTGAACCCTAGTGTTTATGTCTTCAAGTAAACCTATATTTTATGTATTTTAAAATTATTTATCAAATAATAAGATTCACAATTCAATGCGACCTGTAACTGTTTATAGAATCTCTCACAGACAGCACTTCTGAGTCCTCTGGGCAACAGCTGCACTCAGCTGTGAGCAAAATCTCTTCAGTCTGAAAAAGTGACATTTTGAGAAATCTCTGCATTTCCCATCCCAGGGCCCGCAAAAGAAGGTGTTAAGTCAGGACAGTCTGTGAGAAGAAAAACATTTATATGCTCTTCTTAAAAATAAAAAAAGAAAGGAAAGAAAGAAAACAAGCTTTCCAGAGACCCCTTGAGAATGTAGGAAACACGGAGTGAAGAAGGTGTTAAGTGTGTGGAAATGTTTATGAAACTACATGTCGATCTCATTCTCTCAGGTGGAATTTCTCTTACTCTTCTTTGTGCAGAAGTGAAGTTTGTCTAAGCTCTCTAGAAAATAATCAGCTCATCATCTATGACTCCTTTAGTCAACAGAAAAAAAAAAAAAGGTCTTTCAGACAAGGCAGTGGTGGAGCTCTTTTTATGTGCTCTGAGAACCTCTCTTTCCTCATCAGCTGTAGACACCTGGGAGGTCCGTAGCCTACTAATTCAGGCACATACCGTGAATACCTGAAGTGGGAAGGTGCAATAATCGCCACAGAAAGCTTTCTCTCATGGACACTGGGAAAGGTTATGAGAGATGGGCCTTTTTCTTGTGTACAATGTGACATCTTTCTTGCTGTGTTTCTGGGAATCACAGAATCATAAAATCTTAGAGTGGTTTCAGCTGGAAGGGATGTTAAAGACCACTCAGTTCCAATGCCCCTGCAATGGGCACAGTTGCCAGCCACTAGATCAGGTTGTCCAGGGCTCTGACCAACCTGGCCTTGAACACCTGAACTCAGCTCTTACCCTGAGTCTTATCTGCAAACTCCTGAACATCCAGAAAGCAGAAATTTGAAGTGCTTTATAGTTTCTGATTACATCTGAAATTTGGGAATCACTTTTCATCTCATTCTCATTTCATTCTTCCAAGGGCTACTGATTATTTTGGACATCTCCAGTATCTGTAGAGTTATCTGCCTCCACTGGACAGCTTTGCTGTGGAGAAAAGAACACTCTTCATTTTAGAACATTGCCTTTGTATCAGAACAGTTTGGGTTGGAAGAGACCTTGAAGATCACTTAGTTCCAACCCCCTGCTGTAGGCAGGGACACCTCCCTCTAGACCAGGTTGCTCAAAGCCTCATCCAGCCTGGCCTTGAATGCTTCCAGGGAGGGGGCATCCACAGCCTCACTGGGCAACCTGTTCCAGGATCTCACCACCCACACAGTAAAGAATTTCTTCCTATTATCTCGTCTAAATCGATCCTCTTCCAGTTTAAACCCATTTCCTTTCATCCTGTCACTACATGCCATTAGAAAAAGTCCCTCCCCAGCTTTCCTGTAGGCCCCCTTCAGGTACTGGAAGGCTGCTATAAGGTCCTCCTGGAGCCTTCTCTTCTCCAGGCTGAAAAGCCCCTGTTCTCACAGGGGAGGTGCTCCAGCCCCCTGATCATCTTTGTGACTCTCCTCTGGATCCACTCCAACAGCTCCATGTCCTTCTTGTGGTGGGGGCTCCAGAGCTGGAATATATCCTGTGTCTTTTCAATGTATTGTGGAGAGGGAGAGTTGCTGGGAAATATTCAGCAGAACATTTGTCTTTGCAGTTTCCTTAAAAAATACTGTTGCAAATTTACAGTGAGATTGAGAAATACAGTACTCTCTCTGTACCAGTATCTCCTGAGCAAACTCCCAAATTCAGTGCGCAGGAGTTTGCGTTGGTGCAGGTTCTGTCTGGGAAATTCTCTAAGACTCTTCAAGGACCTTTTAGCAGGTTGAATTCCACTGTATGTATGTTCTTTGCAACCTCTTATGCTATGTTGATTGCATTCCATATACAGAGGCACCGTAATGAGGCCAACCAGCTGTCAGGCTTTAGGGTTTGCAATGATTAGAGCCAACAGCACTCCGATTTTTCTTTTTGTGGAATTCATCCATAGGAAAAAAAAACTGCAAAAGAACAGGCATAGGTACTAAAAAAAAATTTTGTGTATTCAGTATTTTCATAGCCTTTCTGCTGTTGTTGGGAAGGCTTGCATTGATCTACTGCAGGCTTTGAGATCTCTCTGGCAAAGCAGTCACTATGGAGATGAGACTGAAGGTAAATCATTCCTGATTTTTATGCCTGCCCCCTTCTTAGTTTGAAATCTTGTTTCATGAGAGTATTTTTCCTCCAGATAAAAGCCTCATATGAGATTCAGACGTATTTGGGTTTGAATTCCAGACACTGACTTGGAAAATCTTGCATTGCAAATGGAAAAAGTGATACCTGATTCTAATGGTTCGCTGTAGCTTTAGTATGCTCTCATCTAGTGGCAATGCTTTCTTAGCACACTGTGCTAAACAAAGTTCTCTTTAATGAGGGCCTGCAAATGATTTGTAAGATTTGTAGGGAGGAGAACTCAAAAGTTAGCTTTACATAGCTGCTATCAGTGTTGAATTCTAATGTGTTGCACTATGAAAAACTTTTTTTGTGTGTATATATATATATATATGTGTGTGTATGTCTGAGTATAAAGACACTGCTTCCTATAATCTGGAGGTAATTCCAAGCAAGACTGACGCCAAGCCAGACTGCATTTTGTACAAATTTAAGCTATCTACCTTACCACCTCTGTGCTTTTTATCACTCATCTACCCATCCACTGCCTGCTTGGATGTTGAATTTCTAGTCTGGTTTCTATCATGGGTAGGCTTGCAGCCAGTCAACCATCTTCAGTATGGACAAAAGAGCTTGGAATCTGATGTATTTGCAGAAAATCACTTGGCAAAATTAATGGTCCTTTTAGTTTCTTTACCATGTGTGTCTTTCTATTTTTCTCTGTCCAAGCCAAGTAAAAGAATAGGATTTTAAAATCTTCTTAGAAATTACTTGAAAATATAAGGGGTAGAGGTCATTTAAAGTGGCACCTGCAGGACAGAAGAAGTCATTAAATGAATTCAAGCGTAAATTTTCAGCCACAGAGGCCTTTTCCTCTGACTTGTAATTTTTGCCAAATCAAATTTCTGTTAAAAACGTAAACAAGTATGTCAGGACTTCACTCTTTGGATGATATATTTCAGGAGCAAATCAGGTTCTACCACTGTATCTGTTGCATCATTATGGATATTTAAAGCAACATGTTCAATTTGGAATGGGGTGTTTTTCCTTTCCAATGACAATTTCAGCAGATTAAAGGGAAAAATCTCCCCACTGCACTTAGTTCTGTTTAAAAGGATAAACCTGCAAACTTTATTTACAGTTTCTCATTTCAATCAATCCCTTCCTGACCAAAGAGGATAGGTGTTGCCTTGCCTGATCAGGTGTCTAATGCTGAAGCCAAATGAGATTATGGAACGTAATATTTGTTTGCATATCCCAGAGTAGTTCATGGTTTGTGATAACTGTTGAATAACCAGGGTCAAATCAATGCTATGCTGCTAGAAATTTACTGAAGAGCAGCTACAGATAACTGTTGCCCCTCCGTCTGTGATAAGCCATGTGTCTCAGGGGACAGCACTGCCGGTGAGAAAACCTAGAACAGCCTGTCTGCCATTGAGTTAGGCGAATTGGTCAAGTGGGAACAGTAAGATGGCTTTTTTTTTTTTTTTAACAAGTTCAATTAGCAGATATCGCCAAACTATTAAATAACATGAACTGTAGAGTTCATGTTCTGTAGAAAACTGGTTATAGGAAGAAGAGTCACAGGTAAAATCAAGAAAACTATCATGTGGCTCACATCTGATGATAGTTTTCTTGATATTACCGGTAACTCTTCTTCCTATAACCAGCTATTTTGCTGTGTTTTTTTTTCAGTACTGCTGTATGCAATGAATTCAGCTGTCTGTACCTTTGGCATCTTTTTGAGTTTCATGTTGTTTGATTATGGGACCAAGTGCAACTTGAAAGTGAACAGAATCATAGATTTATTTTCACATTGGAAAGAGCACTTGCTATTTTGCCTTCTTGTCTTCAGAATGTCAAACAATAGCTGAGGCTAAACTGTTTACAGCAAAGTTCTGCCAAGGCTATATTACCTATTTCTGGCTCTGCCTGATCTCTTCAACATGGCTTGGAGATTTCTTTGAACTTCAGGGCTTCCTTACATTTCATTTCTAAGCTGCTGGTACTGACTCACTGATTGCTTTTCATTGATTTGAACTACGTTTCAGTTCAAGATGTGATTGGAATTGCTCTCTCTCACCTACTAAATATTGCTTGCTTACAGATCAACTTATCATTTTCTAGCTGCGAGTTATTAATCCAGGCATGCAAATCCTCAATCTTCTAAATGTGGTTATTACTCTTCTTTTTACCATTCTCATGTAGGCTCTTATTGGATGGTTGCAAGCAGCCAAGAATATCTGTGGCATTTTTAGAAGACTTTCCAAAACTACATCATGATCCTTACTCCCAGTGCTCTTCACTCATATGCCCATTCACTTGACTCCTTAAATGTCTTCATAGGTTATTCCTTCTTAATTTTTTGGCCAGTGTTGTTTGATGAAATGCCTGCTAAGACAAAGGGAAGGAAAGCTGAACTCTGTGTTCAATATAAATCTTTTCCTTCTTCATTTCTCAGATTAATCTAGCAAAGTGTTAAACTTCTACAAGCCACCAAACCTTTGTTGACAGCACACTGGAGAATCAGTCATTACATCTTACAGTTTGGATGGCTGTTCAGTTAGCAGTTTTCCAGTCTTGTATTTAAGTCAAGATCCAAAAAGTCAAGATTAAAGTCTCGAAAGGAAAATAACAGCTCTATTAATATCAATGTAAGTTTTATTTTCTTTTCTTGGAGAATTTTGCTGCTGGCACCTGTTCTTATAGCTGCTTTTCCTTTTGATGTTATTGTTTTAAAGTATTCAAGAGGCAAGGTGGGGACTGGGGAGAGACTACACACTGGTGTGTTTATATTATGAATCATAATTGCGGAATAATTTACAACAAAGGCATCTAGTCAGTGTCATCCTATTTTCTGCTGTAACACAGCAGTGAGTTAAGTAATTGTCAGCTCACCAGCTCTTCTCATTAGAAATGTTTAATGCTTTATGAAAAATAAAGAAGAGGTGAAATACCTCTATGTGGTAGGAAAACAGTCCTTTAGGTTTATCTGCGGGTAAATGCAGGCAAGTTTGCTAGTCATATTTTCCAGGATAGCAAGGTGCTTAGAGATTCAGAAAGACACTGACACCCTGAGGCACTTAGCTCCCCAAAATGCAGGTGAGTGCAGACTCAAGCCCATTAAAGAATGCAGGCACTATGGAACCTGATATCGGAGCATGGTCAAGCAGAACCCATTATCCAAGCTAGGTGCTGGGGCTCTTCACACATTGCAGAGTTGGGAGCTTGAGTGAAGCTAATGAAGCTCATTAACAAAATGGCATTTTGGCAGCAGCAAGGCTTACGACCTTCCTTTGACGGGCTGTTATTTTCTACTTTGGATTCATTATTCTGCAGTCTCTTAAGACTGGCACATGAAGCCATACTTCTGAAAACCAGAGAGCCACTCCTGTTGAGAACTTTTATTAATCTAGCAGGTGGCTTTCCAGGCACCTGTGCAGCTTTGGTATCAAGAGCCTAAGCACTGACAGACTTTTACACATAAACACCTACAGAAGATTTTGAGAATCTGCATTTTATACTTGAATGTCTAAGCCAGTCTTTGCAAATATAAGTCTTTTAAGGAGGTAAATTTAAGTAGTATCACGAGAAATTTCTCAAAACTTTGAAGTTCTTATTAGGTGCTTATGTACACCTTGGGATAACAAAAAACCTTTGCAATTCTAGGTTTAGTTAGCCTGCAAAAACAGAAACTGAGCTGGAGCAGAGATGTGAACCAAAGGCCTCTCTGATCTGAATAGTTACATGTACAATCTAGGCTTCATGGACGCTAATATGTTAATAGATCTGACCTCAAAAATTTGTTCCCACAAACGTAAGTGCTGCTAAAACTCAATCGCTTTTATGTTTCCAAAGAAATGAATGTAAAATGAGTGTGAGATTGACCCATGCACCATTTAAAACTTTATACAGTTATTTACATTAAAAATGTACAGTATTTGTCCAACTGTAACTCTAAGTGTAGCTTTTAAAAGTATTTGAGATGTTGGACTAGTTATTTATTGTTCTAGGAAATTAATTTTATGGGAGCAGCACAGAAACTAGAGACTTTTGATTCGAAGTCTAGACTGAAGCTCAGCAAGTAGTCCAGAGACAGTGACTTTCTGACTTATCACCCAATGCTGAGGACCAACTTAAATGACAAAAAGGGTTACCTCAGATGAGAGCTCTTGCCCTCAACGATGTGAGATCTGTTCTTAGAGGCTGTGCATGTTCTCTAATGTCAAGCAAATTTGACTGAAGAGACTCATGCCAAATCTCCTGATTTGGTGGCCACTGTGTGCAGTAACATTTGAAAACTCCTTACCAGAACTACTGCTTTCATCCCACTTTTTAGACATTTTGCACACTGAATTTATAGCATAGGTGCTACTGATCCACAAGCAGACAACTTGGATTGCTTCTCTAGTCCTTGAAAGAAATAGGATAGGATACAATATTTTGTTTGTTTGTTTGTTTTTAAAAAGGGGGAAACAAAATTGAACATAGAAGACAAAGTATGCAACTGGTGAAACAACAAAAGAGCAAGTCATTGCTCTCTCTAGTTCTGTACCTGTTCTGGAGCAGGAGCATGTGATTTTTTTTACAGCAGCACCCTTCAGTCATTTCTGCTTTGCAGACCCCTACACGTTTTCCAATAGAGAGCAAATATAGTCTTACCAATAATAGACTTATTGTTCTTAATTAAAGCTCGTGGCTTCATTACCAACAATCTGTGGATCCCCAGAAGTCTACTAACCATTGTTATTACTTTCTAATGCTCCAAGATCTTCCTTAGGGGAAGAAAAAAAAGTTTATTAGTCTACCATATGATTAAAGGAATTTAAAGAGACTTCCTATCACTGTATCACTGAGCCTTTAAGCTGAAACCATTCATATTTCCAAAAGACATACCAACTACATAATAAATATATTATTACCATTTACCTTTAGCACCAAGTGAAAACATTAATTATTCTTGGAAAAAAAAATAATTATCTTAAGAATACTTATGAACTTTCCAAGTAAACCTTCAAACAGGAAGAACTGAAAAAGTCATTAGATGAAGTTAAGGAACCTGGATTTTTTGTGTGTATGTGTTCTATAACACCAAAAAAAAAAAAAAAAAAAAAAAAAAAAAAAAAAAAAAAAAAAGAGTTGTTCCTTTAAGCCTCAGTTTCATCAATAACTCTTATTTGGACAGAATTTTGAAATATATGAGCAAGAAGTCTTATAGACTTAAGACTTAAGACTTCCAGTCTTAAAGACTGAATACTGTTCTGCTACTTGGCACAGGCATATTGCAAAGGCATATCAAAACACAGAAATAGAAGACTTTCTATAGCAGGCTGAATCATAGCATGAAACAGATTTCTTGAGGAGGCTCCTACCAAATACTTCAGATGAAGTAAATTTCAAATGCAGTGGGTAGAAAAGCCCTCTTAATGCTCCACTGCTGTTTCATGAAGTACAGAATATTTTTTTTCTAGTACAACTTGGCTATCATACTGAAACCATCCTGTTTCTTGAAGCCTCAGTAGGATCTTACAATAGGGACTGACCAGATATTGGGAAGAAGCAATGGTTTTTGTCAACAATAAATGTGTTACCTTCTGATTCATTGCCTTTCTTTATGTTCTCTTGAAGTGATGGAAAGCTGAAAGCATCCAATGTACAAATAACATCATTCATCATTTTGAGAACTAATTGCAATAATTACCTACTGGAGTTCTTTTGTCTTCATACTTGTTCGCAGAGAGAAGCCAAAGCAAATATCTTGACTAGGAGTAAGATGTTCAGTTCTGTAGCTGAAACATTTTGTGCTTAGGATCTAAAGCTGTGTGTAACATTGCCTGGACAGTGGCATAAACATCACCCTTCACAGAAAAGTGCTGAGAGCTTTACCAGAAAGGGTTACTTTTTGATACTGAATGATCTCTACACTGTTTATCCTATTGTCAGCCATAGTTTAATGCTTGAGAAAGCATGGAAAGAGGAGAGGTATGATATTTGAGTGGACCAGTGAAAGGGATGACTATGCCCTCATAAGCAAATGAGGGATAGTAAAAATGGAATAAAAGAAAAAAATGTACTAAACAAATGACTCAAAATCACATCACTTTTTGGAAAGCCCTCTTCATTTCAACAGGCACATACACAGGCCAGCTAAAATCTTCAGCTGAGGTAAATCAGCACATCCTTCCATTAACATGCATGACCTAATGATGGTTTAATCTATCTGAGGACCTGGCCCTGAACTGCAGGTTAGATCTGTTTTTGTCAGATTTTCAAGCTAATTTTACTGCTTAGACTGTTGGAACAAATCTCCCCCAAACACATGGTGCTGTCTGTGTCATGACTTTAAACCAGCCAGCAAGTTCTGTATGGCACCAACACTCGTACTGGAATGAGGTGCAAGCCAGAGATCCCAACTCAGACAAGAAAATGCTTCTGAACTCCCGAGCTCGTAGTCCAAAGTTTGTGCTAAAGAACAAGCATAGTGCACCTGCCAAAAATCACAAGATATTTGTACAGCTAGTGAGAAAAAATAAATGAAGAGGGAAAAAAAAAAAAGAATAAAAAAGGAAAAAAAAAAAAAAGGAGNAAAAAAGATAAAATGAGGAGGGAAAAAATATGAAATCCCACATCTTAAAACTATGCTGAAAACATTAAAGTCATGCTGTCTCTATGCAAGGAATAAAGGATATTTGCCAATAAAGCAGCTAGTTAAAACACACCAACTCAAAAAATGCTGTCTTCCATTATGACCATTCTCCTTTTTGGGGCTAAGGATGTTGAAGAAAGTCATCAAATCGGATGACTCAGGCCTGAATGGGTTGGTTCCAAAATGAAAGCTCAAGGGTATGTCATGACTGTAAGTTCTTTTCCACTTACACACAGGCAGGGTTAGAGTTTATGTGACAGCAAAACCATTCTCATCTTGAGCTCTTTTCTCAACGCAACTATTGTCATTTCAAGTGTATTTATTTTAAAACAGTCCAAGGACTGCTGTAAGAGTGCAGGCCACACCACAGTGGGACCAGGCTGAAGGCACAACTTTGGGAAGGGTGGAAGAGTGACCTAGGTTGGCTTCTCCCACCACATGTGGAGAAGAATTGCATCACAGGTTTTTGTCTTTTATAGGCATGGTGACTGTGCAACCCTTGGTGCTTTGCTTTGTCCTGTGAATGAAGGGTGATTTGGGGCAGAACATGACAGACAACTGGCACTTGGCCCTTGGTCATACGTCAGGAGCTCTTGTTGGGTGTTATAATTCTTAAGTGTTCCATTAGGAGGCACTATAGCATGACACTAGATAGGAAAGAGAGCGTTTCTCCATGAAGGATTCTGGACACTGTGACTCCACAAATTGCAATACCTAATCCAAAGTTTCTCACATATTTAAATATGTTATTCCCTTTTGAGTAATCTCTTTTTGTGCAGTCCTTCTCAACTGTGCCATTGCTGCGGGGAAGAGAAGCTGTAATCTCTCTCTGCAGGTGCTAACACTTCTAGGTGAGAGAATGGAGCTGTGAATAATTAAGGACAATTTGTAGCTCTCTGTGCAGTGTAAAAATTTGCAGCCACTAATTGCTTGCTGCTATGCTACCAAATACAGCTGTTCTTCATACTAAAAGCCCCACTGAACAACTCACAAGTTGAGAAACCATAACTTTCTGCTTCCTGCTCCAACCAGAGAATTCATAGCCTTGACTAGGCACTACTACCTTCTCTCACAATACACAGGGAAAATACACCACCTCAGAAAAGAAAGTGAGATAAATCAACCTCAAGGAAAGTGAAGATTAGAGCCTTGAAAGGAGCAAGATATGCACTTCTTCTTAAACTCAGAATTAACAGTGTTGAATGGTCTTCTGACAGCGAGCACTTAAGCCCTTCCATAGCAAGGAGTGATTCCTTTCTTCCATTTTTCAGATAACTGTTGGGCTGATACTCTCCTTTCATATGGGAATGCCCAGGACTAATTTTTATCCTCACTCCATCGAAGGCTGTGTGCTTAACTGTTCAGTCACAACCTGTGTAGTTGTGCAATTGCTCTCTCTCACTAAAGCTGTTGCAACATACAAAGAATAATTATAAACTGAAGTTGCTGCAGACAAAAGCTTAGCATTAGAAAGATGTTGTAGGGCAGTGGGTAGGGTATGCACCTCACTGGGGTCAATGTGCCAATGGAAGATACCTCAGTTACTATACTTTGTTCCTGGAATAACTTATTTACTTTTTTTTTCCAAGTACTAATTAGATGTTTAAAACTACAGCTTAAAACAGGGGTTTGAAAAGAAGTAATGGTGCATATAAAAGAAGGAATAAAACTGGAATATTCCATTGCCATGGATTTGTTATCGCTGCAGATTTGAAAAATGAATAGGGCAGAAGCGGACCCATTCAGCAGGTTACTAGGGCCAGGATGCAGAACTGTTGCACAAATGAAGGAATATGAGAATGTTTCAAAAGTACATTTGTGAAATAAATGAGAAATAGGGTTGTCATGGTAACACAGAACCTCCAAATCCAAAGCCCTTGGAGGAAAGTCATTTATAAAATGGATATTTTTGAGATCCTGGATGAAGAATTCTGAATTTGACACGGGCTTAGAAAAGAAGTAAATCAAAATATGAGCAGCGATAGAAGTGTGTGTAATGGACAAGAGACATGTAGAAGATATAGAAAAGTCATGTATAATCCTTGAGGTCATAAAAGATGTTCCTAAGAAATGTCTTCTGTGAAAAGTAAAAGATATTCTAAGCACTAATGCTCAAAAATCTGGAAAAGCAGGAGACCAGCCAGCCTATGCTAAATATTAAACTAAATATTAAATACTGAAAGAGGAGTTAGCTTATGAAGATACAAACAAAATATGCAAAAATTCAAAGAGCCATTTAAAACTTGCCACTGTATGAGGAGGTATGGCACTGAACAAACCTCATGCTAACTATGCATTATCTAGAATTCATCTAGAATTCATCAACTGCACATGGAAAACATGAAGTCACAAAATCACCCACCACACTGAAGTCAAATTGACAACAACGACAACAACAAAAGAGAGAAAACACTAAGACCTGAAAGTTTTTAGAGAAAGCATGATGTGGATAAGTGTCTTGCTTTTAAGTTGTTACTGTGACAACAGAAACTGTGTAAAAGCTCTCCGAAAGAATGCAGGATACCAACACAGTATTTCAGAAGCTCAGATTTTGACACCAAACTGACAAAAGTGTTGTGCTATACAGCAAAAACAAATGGTTTAAAAAGTAGGCCAGGATCAGAGGCAAAGGAAGAAGTGAACAAAAAATGAGGACAGCATGTGCTTGGGAGAAGTTAGAGCTAAGATGTAAGGCTTTTCTCAGAATGAAACAGACATGTCCAAACTAGAAAAAAGACTTCCTAGATAGTTTTTTCACAAGAAAATGTGACTGGAACCTTTCAATCAAAAGAAACAATGTGAAGAAAAAGAGGTGGTAAACCAGTAAGGGGGCATCTTTCAGAAGTCACTGCTGATTGTCCTAGACACATCCGCTGTGTTCTACAGAAGTGACAGTGGTCATAGAATCATAGAATCACCAAGGTTGGAAGGGGGACAGCTGTCCCCCAGCTGCCAGTATTTCCCTGCTAAACCATCTCCCTTAGTACAACATCAAAACATTTCTTGAACATGAGCTTCTTAATTGAAGCACCACTGCTACACAGGTAATTACCAGTAAGGAAATCCGAGATTGCAGGTAAGCCATGCCAGATCAGAGCTGCTGGTGCAGGTCCAGAGAAGAACCACAAAGATCATCAGAAGGCTGGAACAACCAAGAAAGGTTGAGAGAGTTAGGCTTGTTTAGCTTGGAGGAGAGAAAGCTCTGGGGAGACCTCATTGCAGCCTTCCAGTACTTAATGGGATCAGGAAGGGGAACAATTTTTTTCATATAGTCTGATAGTGATAGGACAAGGGGGAATGGCTTTAAGCTAAATGGGGTGAGTTTTAGATTAGATTTTAGGGGGAATTTTTTTACCCAGAGGGTGGTGAGGCACTGGCACAAGCTACCCAGAGAACTTGTGGATGTCCCATCTATGGAGGCATTCAAGACCAGGTTGGATGGGGCCCTGGGCAGCCTGATCTGGTGGATGGCAGCCCTGCCAACTGCAGCATGGTGGAACTGGATGGGCTATAAAATTCCCTCCAACCTAAACCATTCCATGATTCTGATTATATGAATTGAGTGGAAAAAACTTGAGCTGTAGAAGAACTACAGAGCATCAGGCATGTTGAAAAGTCATGAGTAAATGAAAGTGGCAGCTACTCCCATTTATGGTCAACTAGTTAAAATCTAATCGTAGAAAAGTTCGGAGAACTTACTCCTGACCCAGAAAAGAGTAAATATAGGAAATAGCTGTTTGGGACCAAGAAAAGAGCTTGCTGAGGAATAGGATTTTTTGCAGCTAGTTTTTGCTTTGTAGAAAAAAAAACCAAAACCTAAATGTTGAGTCTCTTGGTAAAGTTGAGTTTTCTGGTTGTGTAAAATTAGATCCCTTGACAACAAATGTGCATGTTTATATGCGGCCACTGATATTCTGCCTGTAAAGAAGGTCCCAGGTAGTTCCTTTGGTGGGTTGTCTCAAAGATTCTTCACAGAGGGAAAGTTGGTGTGCTCAATCAGAGACTGAAGTGTATTGTTTTTCTTGTTGCTCTATCTCTTTCCTTGGTTTCTTACGAAGTGTTATCCTCTCTCTTGCTTCCTCTAGAGGTCCATTCAGTCCCTAAGCCCTCGATCCTGGCAAGTTTTACTTGCTGTAACATCATTTGTGCTTGCTAGCACAGATTTTCCCAGGCCCTTTGCTCTAGTCAAAAAATTTGCAGAAAAGCTGACCAGACTTCACTTCTGGCTCCTTTTTACCTCACATGACCTAATTACTAATTAGTACCTAATTACACTCTTCTTAGTGTTCATCACAATGTGATGAAGGTAATTTGTGTGCCATTTTCCACGTTTGTTTTCCATTAGTAAAACTCAAACTAAAAGACCTCCAAATAAAACCATATAATTTTAGAAGGGAAAAGACCAAGAATCCTTTAAATCACATACGTACATATAAGCTGTTGCATATGGATGCATTTAAGATTCTAGAGGACTAGGCACTTCTTTTCAATTGAAGTGTTACTATGGCAACAGCAGTACTTAGTCTGGTCCGCTTTGTCATTTTGACATTCTTGCTTTGATAGATTAAAGCCTTTTTAATTTTTTTTTTTTTAATCATTTTATTCCATATATCAGTTTACTTTGCTAATAGCAGCAAAAATGGAGTATTGAGCCAGATTCTGCTCAGGTTTAGAGAGACGCAAGCTTGTTCTCAACTGAAACATTGCACAACGTTATCGGTATCAAAATTTAGTCTTTCTACATTGTAGTGGGAAACTTTTCCTTTGAAGATTAGCTCTTATCCTGAAAGGAGCAGCATCAGAGACACAAAAATAAACTGATTCATTGGGTTTTCCAGAAAATAGGTTTATCTCAGCAAAGCTCAGTCCTGTTCCCAGTTCTCTGCAGAATAGAAAATATTTTCTGAAGACTCAATTGAAAATACTATTTGCTGTCATGACTGGATGCTATCACATACTCACTTCTTCCTAAATTAGAGCTTACAGATATTCAGGGATCTGACTAAACAATTTGGGAAGCAAACAGACACTGCATGGCAGAACTTGGTGATTAACCTAGCGAATAACAATTTCACATGGAAATGATATTGATGAAAACACTAAAAACTGATGATACTTGCCTAAAATACTTGGGTTTTACCTTTTTTTTTTTTTTAAAGAGCTAAGTTAATACAAAATAAAGTTATGCAATCAGAACTTAGAGGAATGGAGTAAAATAATTTCTAATATATAAATTCTACTCAATTAATTACAGGTTTTTTGTTGTTTTTTTAAGTTGCCCGTGGTGACTATAATAAACAATTCTCCCATTCTGTTATGGCTTAGCTTTCTCCTGGAACACAGACTAGACTATGAAGAAATACTAGAACTTTGCATACAGTTCAACTGATTGTAACTAACAGCTCTATGCAGATATATGACTCTTAACAGTTTACCAAATAATAATAAAAAAATAATGGCACAGAGAGAGGCATTTGTAAACACACCAAAATAATACTTGTATATGCTATGTAATGCAATTCCAAAACCTTTTATTGATAATGTGGTAAATCTGTTCATGTTTATGGCAGAGCATTTAAAGTACATAATACAGTATAGGAAACAGGTGGGACAGTAATTTAATATGCTTAGTGGAATACTTCAAGATCAGAAGAGGTCTTCAACCATATACTGATCTTGTGCTTAGTATCTAATGTGTTTTGAATTGAAGGATGTTTTTAAAGACTGCTATAAAAGAGGCAAAAAAGAATGCTTTCATTTGTAGATCTATCTATACAAAGGGAAAAAAAGGCACCATCATTGCATGATCTTGGCAGCACTGAGGAAATGTTCTGAGATTTGGGTTAAGTTTACAGAATGGTAGGTGAAACATTTAGTCGTGCAGTTCACATTAACCCTGATGGGCACTGAGTGGTGCAGTCACCTTCTAACTTACTGGAAAGTTAACACTTTAATTGGAAAAATTATATTGATGTCTTAAGACATCAAATGGTAAATTATTAAATGGAAGGTTGAGGAGCTGTATGCCAAATCAGTGTTTAAAAACAGTAAAACAGTGGGAGCTGTAAGTTCGATTCCCTGCTGCTGTAGCAGTGCCTTTGTAACAATGATGGAATCTAAGTTTTTTGTTTGACAAAATAATATATTTATAGGCTATAAAACATAGAGAGAGAGAGAAACAAACAAACAAAACAAGACCAGAAATACTTTTAGTCTTTCAGATGTGGTTGCATGGGATAACAACTACTGGATAAGTACTGTGAATGAGATGCAATGCTACTGCTGCCTTCCAAGGCAATATGCTTCCTTTCCCACCAGGTATTTTCCTTCACTCTCAGTCTATACCCCCATACCAGTGTTCCTACACTAATGAAGGCCAGATTAAGGCCTCATTTAGAGATTTAGAGAGAAATGTGATGTCTTTAATGTAAGAAATACATTGCTTTTTTTGTTGTTGTTGTTGTTGTTTTCATTTTGAAGAGTGTTTCCTTCATTTGCAGTTACACTGTTAGTAGCTGCCTAAAGATGATGTGGGATTCCTTTTGAATTGCCCTTCATTTCCTTCTAATTCAAACTCTTTCTGTTTGTTTACCCAAAGCTCTAATCAACATCCTAACCATCAGTTATGAGATATGGCATCCCAATCAACATCCTCCATTTAAAGGGGAAACAGATCTATCAGCAAAGTCAACTGAGTAGAAGTTTATTTCCTGTTGAGTACTCAAACGATCTTTATAATATAATCTGCTCTATGAAAGAGTAGCTGATGTGTAGATGTTGTAATCAGTCAGTACCCCACCACAAGGTGGGAAATGTCGAAGGATGGCCACCAGCCAGGTCCATATCTCTACCCCGCTCATTGCAGTATCACTTGTAGGGTTAACATGAACTTTCCCAGAGCTCACCCATCATCATGGACTGATGGGCACAGAGCAAAGCCACACAATCAACACACAGCATATCTAGAGTTATGTTGACTTTTCTCACCTCATACTTGTAGCTACAATTCAGATATGTGATTCCGTGATAGAAAAGGACTTCCTTATCTAACTCTGTATTAAATTCTTAGAACTCACTCCTGATCTTCAATGACCTCCATTAGACAGGGACCTTTGCTGTGTTATACAAACCACTAATGGTACTTCAGAAATGCCTGCATGTTCCCATCTGGATGTAAAAGTGCATCTTGTTGCATCTCACATGCATTTGCATGGTATCTGCTAACTGTGCCAAGCAGATCCACAGCTGGCATACATCAAGGCTGTGCTGGCTTACACTAGCTCAGAATTTGTTGAATAGTCATCATTTTTATGGCATTCACAATACAATAATCATTTGTTGTGTGCTCTTTCAACACAAATGGTCAAATGGTCTGGATAGGGCTGTGGGAAGCTGGAGACCAGCCTTGCTGTGAAAAGTCTGGTCCATCTGAAGCCACCTTGACGCACACAGCTCAGCTGCTGGAGTTTCAGATTTAGACTGAAAATAAGGTGCAAAAAGGGGAAAAAAAATACCAAACAACCACAACAGTTTAAATCTGAGGAAAAGGTTCATTTTCAAAATGACATATCCTATTGCCAAACAGGATATTCTAATGCTGTTCTTGTGCTGAACGCTGTGAAACATTGAGCAAATAGCTTTACAATAACATGGGTGGATCTAATTCTTCCCATATGAACATTTTAAAAGCATTATTATTCAATTAATCCTTCAAAATGTAAAAAAGGGAAAGTATTTCATCTAGTAGTACGTCAAAGATCAGTTACTTGCCCTTGAGCATTGAGAGTGTATATACTGTAAGATGTAAGTCAACTTCTAGTTCCAAATATCTTCTGGTTTAATACGTTGGAAATCTTGTACCTTTCATTATGAAGACTATACAAAATGCCAAGGGAGAGGAAATATACATACATACATAAAATCATCCTGGTATACAACAAAGAGGGAGGGAAATAAAAGAAAATCATATTGCAGGATTGTTCTGAGCTTCAGAAATGAAATGAGCATGATGTCATATTGAAGAAGTTATAGGGTTAGTGTAATAAAGCAATTTTAAAGGACAAACTCCATGTTTTCTTGACTTTGAGCTGTTAAAATATGCCTTCTCATACCAAGCATAATCAAAACTGTAATAAGCCCATATATTAGAAACATGAAAAGGAATTAACATGAATTTTCAACTGTTTATGTCAATGATGCAACATCTACAAATCACAGCAGAAAAATAACTTCTTGTAGCATTTCTTATTCTACATGACATTTCAGGTATACTCAGAGTAACATTCAGCTATGCTAGCAAATGATAAAGTTTATGGCTGCCTATAATTCCCAGTAGAACTGCAGCAGAGGCAGTATTGGCTATGTGGTCTCCTTTCAAGTGCAACAAAGACTTTGTGGGTTAAAAACTACCCTGGGATTCGAGATTTCTGCATTCAGTGCTTGGCTCTGTCACCAGTATAATGTGTTACACAGAGCCAATGTTCTCCATATTTTCTAACCATTACTTGAAAATAGTATAAATATTTCTCTATGTCACTGTGGTGAGATTAAAAACAAAATCTTATCCATTGGGAAAATGATGAGTAGAGAAACACAGTCGAAAACAGTCAACAGAACCATAACTGAGCTCAAAGGTTATACTCATCTTTAGATGGATACAGACAGACACAGGTTCCCTGGAGCCTTTCTTACAGCTGTGGCCTCTAAAGCACATCCCTTGTCATGCATCCCTACCTGGGCAAATGCATTTGTGTACCTTGCCCCGCAGTTCATACATACAGCTCCTGGCTGTGCAGCTGAGAAGCACCAACAGCCTGCACCTCTTACACCTGCCTTTGCTTCTGGGAAAGGCCTGGGGGTCCACCCAAATGACAACATAGGACAGAAGCTGTAGGGGCTGACATGTCAGAGCAGCCCCTGAGATCTAACCATCATCTCACTGCTTCAGTATTCATAAGCAGGGAGCAGAATTTCTAGAGGCCAATCCACTCTGTGGTTTCAATAGATGCAGGCATCTCCCTTGATTTGAATCAGTTTCCTTTAGAGGGAGACAAAACCATGTTTGAAATAAAGAAAAGAATGTAATCTTTCACCTTCATTTTTCCCCAACAATCTACACAGAAGGAAGAAAGATGATAGGTTCAACAAGGTTGAGATCAACAAAGCAAAAGGGAAAAAAAAAGATTTATTCTTAAGTAAGTCTTACTAAGGTGAACATGAGTCAAGCAAATTAATGCTGAAAATAATAATAATTTAAAAAACCAAAAAAACCCAAACCCTCCACAGCCAACAAATATAAATCTAACTTGCTTCCCCATGTGAAGGGATAAGCATCTTTAAATATACTTACGCCTACAGTATATCACTACCTCTTGTCCTACTTGGTGTCTGTCCCTAAGGAAGATTTATGTTTCTCAGAACTTTTGTTTTCTGCTCTGTGGTTTTATAATTTTTAGCTTTGCACTTTTGGGGATTTTATTTGATTCCCATGTATTTTTCTTAAGTCACAACTCTGAATTCCTTGTAACAAGAAGAAGTGTTTTTTTGATAAGTTATCAAAAATGTAATGGGAAAAGTTTTATGTTCTAACCACAAGCAAGAAGCCAGACTTTTGTCTCTGTGGATGAAAAGTATGGGTCTAAACAGACCTGAAGAAACATTTATTTTCTTCTTTTAGACGATCTAATGTCAACAGTGTAAAAATTAGCTGATGTTTCAGGGACATATTTTCACGTTTCTCCCTGTCACGAAATTGCATTATGTCCCCATCAAAACCATAGACTAAAGGCATATATGCTAACTGTCCTGCTAGTAGATTTGGGTTTTAGTTTTTGAAACCTCTGACTTTGCAGATGTGCCAATAGATACACAATTTCTGTCCTTCCATTGACTGTAGCAGTATGAATTCAGCTGTGTATCCCCCAAGGCAATAGAATCACAGAATCAGAACCGTTTGAGTTGGAAGGGACCTTTAAAGGTTATCTAGTCCTACTCTCCTGCAGTGAACAGCAACAATAGAGTCTAAGGTACCTGGGAAAATATCAATTTCATGACGTCATATTCGGTACAGAGACTATGATAAGCAATTACTAAGTAAGTTCTTTTATTGTGCTCAATTTTATCCCAGTTCCAAACATTTCTAACTCTGAACCAAGGTCAGGGTGTCGATAAGTGCTGTCTGTGTTCAGGATTTTTTGTTTCACCCCAAAAAGACTCGTGCAACACAAGGAGAACAGTGCTCTTTGGTTCTCCACCACAGCCTACGATGAGCTCAAAGCAGAGGCAGAAAAAAAATATCTTGGATTTTTCTTCTATGAATAATCAGAGTACATTTAGTTGCATTACAGACATTTCCTAATTCAACACTTCTCTTGTATATTTCAGTTTAAATTGAAAATTTGTCCTTTAAAAAAGGACAAAACTTCCATGGTATGGACAACTTACAACATGTGCCATGCACACTCCTCAACAAATTTCAAAATGGAAAATCTATTTTTGGGCCAAGCTGTCTGGCAAACAAATCTGTATTGCACCTGAGTAGACAGTTTCCTCCTGTAGATGTCTGTCTGCATCTCTGTTGCAGTAAAGCTGGTACTGTAAATCATATAAACACACATCAAGGACTTGATCTGCTTTTCAGCCATGTATCTTCCACCATTAGACCATTCTAATGAATAGAATGGCCATAGGGAGGAAGTGGCAGGCACACTAGGGATGATGGAAGGGTATAACAGCAATACAGCAGGCAATATCCTAGTAGTGAGAGGTTAAAACAGCCCTTTTAAATGTACCCAAGGAAGAGGCAGCAGGTACCTGAAAATGAAGTGAAATGAACTGCTGTCAGTCAGCATCATGCCAGCTTTCCTTATCCCTTTGATAGAATTAGAACTTACATCTCAAACTGTAAGTTTGAAAGCTTTCACTATAAAAATATATCTGAATTCAGCTAAGGTCTGGAAAATTGTTATGCCATACTGATCTTTTCATTTCGGAAAAGGAAGAGAAATTTTTTACATATATATATATATATATATGCACACACTCCTTTGTTATTTTAAAGGAGTCAATACAGTTTTTTTGTACTATTGCTGGATGTAATACCAAGTCTCTGATAGAAATTGAAAAGAGTGGCACCTGGTGTAACTTATGCTTAGTGATGTTGGATTGCTATCTCTAACGACAGAAAATGCTTGCATTTCAGATGATAAAGACTTGAACTCTTACAATATACTATATAATAATCACAGAAGAAAACAGTTCTGAAAGCAAATGCAATTCTAAAGAAAATATGTTGTGTTGATAAAAAGTAAGTCACTCTTGCAAGACTTATGTGATTGTTAGAAAAAAATAAAAATAGAATTATTGCCATTATGTCAAGTTCTTGAAGAAAACAGCATGCACTAGAGTGGTGGAGAGCAGATGGTCCACTGCTTCTCTTCGGTAAGAGAAAGTTCTCCTTTACTGGGACACTTGAGGGACATAAGCCTTTATTAACATTAATTTAACTGCTTATTAGAATCAATCAATACTCTCTAGCTCCTCAAGTTACTCCTAACACATAAAATGAGGATTTGTAGGTGGATGTTTTTTAATACTGTAAAAATGAGACTCCTTATGTACTGATGGTAAAGAATGTCTGATGATGGCCCTTACACTTGAGATGGTAGCAAAGAAAGCAGAGCTGCCCTATGGCCTGAAGACTGATCAAAGTTCTGAAAGGAGCTATCTTCTGGATGAATGCTTCTTACAAATACTTCCCTTGTTATGTTGCTGTGCAACCCGGTTTCCAGATGGGCTGTGTCATAGCAGCAAAAATATGTGGCTGTGGACTCCAAATGTTGACATTCTAGCTCTTCTGCTAGTGAGATTGCTGGGGAAAGAGTACATACATATGGTTGAGCTCCAAAGCAAGCTACTGTGTTTGAAAAATTTGCTTCTGCAGAATGAAAACATTGCTCTGTTGTACAATCTTAATTAATCCTACAGTAATTACAATTCTTCAAGACCAAGCCAGACATCACTAGTGCCTTTCTTCTTCTTGGCCTAGCAGCCTACTAAGGTGGTTTCTAGTACTGATCTACACTGCATATTGACTTTGGAGAACAGTACATTGATAATCTCTGAAACTATTTTCAATGTTACGTCCACTTTCAAGTTACAGTGAAGGAGTAACATTTTTTACATGTGAAATTTCTTGTGTAGTATCCTACATTATTTACTTTCTTCTCTTCAGCTACAGCCTGTATTAAAAAAGGGAAGGCTTATTTATCTGTTTCACTTATATGGACTCTGGCAGGTCTTAGTTCTCAAGAATCCATCATTGACAGAAAAAAAAGGAATTTAAACTACTGGAAAAAGACAAAAAAAGAAAGTTGTCTTTCTATAGAGCCTGACTCCTAACAGAAGGAAGGAAGTTAGAGGTGAGACTTTAAATCAGTTCTTTAACCTTAAGTATATCAAAAGAAATAGGGGCCAATGTCAGTTATGATTTGGCACTACTAACATTCCGCAGAATCTACCTTGACTCTTCCACATGCAATTTGTCCTTTAGGATGAATGTGTTCTCATTTGAAGTAGTCTAGGAGATAGTCAGTTTGGAAGGTGATTTTTGTGTGTGTATTTTGTGGCCTTTCAATTATTTGAATTCTATTATTATTCTATTGTCTAATTGACTTAATTTCGTAGAGTAGCATTCAAAAGAGAAAAGTTTTAAAACAATTGAATCTGATGTTCTTCTGCACCTATCATCACACCACTATATATGTGAAATCTCAACACTAGAATGTGGCACAGAATCAATGAAACATTTATCTTTGGAGATTTGAGACACGTACAGAGCCACATGTACTCCATCTTTTTTTTTTTTTTTTTTTTTTTTTTTGGATAAGCGTAAGTCTGTCTTTTTTCTTACCATATCCTAATAAAATCTCCTGTAGACATAAAGCTTATCTGTACACTAGGATATAAGCCTGTTTAAGGACATTTACATACAGAAGCAAGGCATACCAGATAGTATGTGAGACAGACTTCAAATGAGTCTTCACCTCATCAAGTGCAACATATGGCTGATTCGCAGCACAAAACAGCCGGTCCAAATTTGGGAAGTTTAGCTTTCCAGAGCTTCCACCATCTCTGCCACTTACATGCTTTTCCTTGATGATGTGGCCCACAGGAAAAAATATTAGGGTTTCTTAGCAGGAGGAGGATAGTCTTCAAATAGTGGAATACATCATGTTCATCTGTGCAGTAAGAAATAATAATAAAGTATTTCATTTGTAGGAATCAAGGTAAGTTAGTTATTAGCACAACACTGCAAGCAAGGCCACCAAAGCTCCAGGAAAACTTTTTTAGAAGGCTCTAAAATATGTGGAGACATGAGAACTGGTTAGAAGGTGCTGTTCCAGGACTGGTTTTGAAAATTAAGTCAAGCTTTGGGGATCCGGTGTCTACGGTTCTACAGAACAGTGTTTCTGGTTCATTTTAATGTACATCTCCATCTTTTTTCTCCCAACCTTAGGTTTCAGTTACAAGTAACTAGTGCTTCTCTCATCTGTGATGAAAGTATCAACAAAATGAGAGATTGACAAGTACTTAACGTCTGCTTTCTCAAGGTATTCTAGGAAAGATAACCTTGGCCTGTCTTTGAACTCAGTACAAAGCTTATAGCAGGTTTAAATGGGAGTGATATTTCGTCTGTTCTACAGAATTTCATTCATTTTAAAGAAACAGTGCAAATGATTGAGAGAATAGGTTTGCAGAGGTATGTCTGGTCACCCCCTATCCCAAAAGCTTCCCTCACAGCTTTGAAGATGTGATGCGCAAGTGCAGAGCAAGGTTCCAGGAACTGCTGGCAACAGACTGTTGTGTATTTTTTTCTTTTACATGGGCTTATTATGAATTTTGCACATAACTTGTGACCTGCTGTTTCCTTTCATGGCAAGAAACCAAAGGGAATGTAGGCCCTTAATGAGAAACAATCCATTTTGCAAATGGATTTCAGAGCAACTTTGACAGGCAGCAGGATTCTAAGTGTTAATGCTGTGAAGATGCCCAGGAAACATACCCTGCTACATATTTTTGGGTGTTAAGTACTTTAAAAAAGGAGACGTTTTGGCTATCATTAAGTACGAACCATAACAAGGTTGTTCCTGCGATTTGTTGCTAGACAGCACACTAAAGCTGTTCAGTGAGATTATCTGAATAACTGTGTCGTTAGAAAGCAGCTGCTGACCAGATGTTCTACAGCCATTACAGCATACTTACAGGTAGTTATACTTCTTTTTTAGCCACAAAAAGACAGAGTACAGATAGGTTTGAAATTTGGATTCAGCTAGCCTCTTACAATTGCCTTCTATAACAACAAAAAATTAAAAAGAAAAGTAAAAGAAGTTCTACATCATAGCATTTACAAGTGGTCATTTTCAAACTTGTATGTATGCTAATACACTTGAACATGTTATGAAGATACCTCTCATGATGTACTTGCCACTGTGAATATAGAACTGCTTATCCTATGATCACTCTTCCTGTGATTCCAGAAATATCTGACTGCAACACTAGGATTCATTCTCTTTATTCTGTGAAAAAAAGAGCACAAATGAATAAACAAACAAACAAAAACAAACAAGTTAAATCAAAACCAAACAAAAACATTAGAAAAATATTGAAGATGTACTGAATAGGTTGCCCAGAGATGTGGTTGATGCCCCATCCCTGGAAACTTTGAAGGCGAGGTTGGATCAGGCCCTGGACAACCTGATCTAGCTATGCCTGCCCCTGTTCATTGCATAGGAGCTAGACTAGATGACCTTTAAAGATCCCTTCCAACTCTAAGAATTCTATAATTCTATGACTCTATGATACAAGTTACCTTGATACAGCACAAAGAAGGGCCAACGTCAATGCAAGGCCAGGTTCCTCAGGGCATCAGTGAGTTGAGTTTTGAACATCTCTAGTGATGGATATTTTAAAATCTCTATGGGCAACCCTTTTAAATGTGTGATCATTCTTATAATCATTATCTTTCCTAATATCTAATCAGAATTTCCCATGTTGTAACTTGTGTTTCTTGCCCCACGTCCTGTCAGTGTTCCTTTCCAAGAACAGTCTGGTTCAAATGCAAACAGCTATAGGCTTTACAAGCATCCAGTTCAGAAACACAGTTAGGTCAAGAACGCTGGACACAACAGAACTAACATTAGGAAATTACTCTGTTATCTCTTTATCCTTACAGAAGACTAGAAATACAAAATCAGCAATCAGATTGGGAAGTTCCAGGACTACAGATAGATTCTAAAACATCTATTTCAGAAGTAACTCCCTCTACTCAGTATGAAAAAGAAAAATAGCTAGAAGGGTAAGAATTCTTCCTGAGAAATAGTTTTGAATGCTGTCTGTGGTGTCCCACTGCAACTGTTGCACCAGAGATGGGTCCTCTTAGTATTGGGGTAGATCCACTTCCATGGGCTTGATATCTTGTGGGGATGGTTACAACAACTGTCTTCTTCTGGTGGAACAATCTCCAGCAGTTCTTGGTAATCATTGGACATACAGAATTTTCACAGAAAATACATGCATTATTAAATAACATTATCACCATTTTCATACAGCCAGTAAAAAAGAAAACAATGTAAAGTGAATGAACTGTAAAATGTAATGGGAAATCAGGGACCTCATTCATGTAGAGCCCTAGCTCTACATACGCAAGAAAACAGGCACATATATTCACAACTTTGGTTCCATAGAAGTCTGCTTTGCTACTAGTCATGGAGTAAGGATGCGCCCTTCTGCCGCTGAAGTTTCATTCCAGTTAGAAAAAAAAAAAACTTCAAAAAAAGCAAACTCTATATAATGTATTAATTTTCTCTCACGTTGTGTTAAGTCAGTAGGATTATCTGTGGATCTGCCTCAGCTACCTTGTCTTCTTCAATGGTTCGTGTATACTTCCTTGCAAAACTTTTGCCTGCAGTGTTCACGTATTAGCATAAATAGAAGTCCATTTGTGAGCTAACACAAAAATCAGCTCATATGTTTGTCACTGGTTAATGCCATCCAAAGAGTTAAAGAAACATTAGACATTGGCACCACGGACAATCCCAACTAAAAGTAGGCACTCCAGTTTCAAAACTGTCAGATTACAGCAGAATACCTCAGAGGACATGTATCTGTTTACATGCTGGGGAGACTTCACTGAGAACATCCATCTGTTCATTGGGGAAATTGCAAGGACATCTTTCAAAGCAGTTACACAAATGTTGGAAAGCTACATTTTTTTTTTTTTTTTTTTTTTTTTTTTTTTTTTTTTTTTAACCTTCGTTTTCTTACGTTGCTGTCAAAATAACAGAAGAAGAACATTATAGTATATCTGTACATTTGGAAGTGCACATGCATACTCTGAATTTCAGCATTATTTTCCTCAGTACTTTTGCCGCTCTCAGTGGGAGTTTTAATAACAAATTAGAAAGACACAACAGAATTTTCTGAAGATCAACAATCCCCAGTCAGAGAATATCACAACACAACTGTAATTAAAAAGGATTCCTGAATAGCTTCCAGACAAGTGCTAGGCCCCATAATTCAGGAACCTGAGGTTCCCTAAATACCTAGCACAAAAAGAGAAGACAGTGGAAAGACTTGTTCTCTGCTCTGAATAGCATCAGATAGAATGACTGTTTTTGAAGTCCCTGCTTACTTTCACAGTGATTACTGTTGCAGAAATGCTTGGTATTTTCCTCTCCAGCTAGTTTGGGGTGCAAAAAGAGTTCTTTTAGTTTTCTGCATTGCTACTAATGGAATGGGTATATTGCATTGCAGGAGAAATTGCAGATGAGAAAATTGAGACAAGTCTATGAACAGGTGCATGGTGTAGGTTAGGGACCAGTGACTGGCTTCTCTCCCAGCAGTGGGCAAAAGCTGCAACTCCAGTTAAGCCTGATCTGAAATTGTCAAAGAAGTGCAGATGCAAGCTGTACCTTTAGAACCTCTTTAGATATCAGCATGAGCATGAAAAAGTCTCCCTCACAGCTTGTAAAGAAAGAATACATATCTGTATTAAGGGAAGCTATTGAGTTCAAGCTTTAATGCAAAGAGCACATATACTCAAAATATCTTTATACCATGAGTAATTAACAGAAAAAGCTAATTAAAAACTTGTGTTATCTGAACAGGTTTTCAGTGGTAACTACTCAGTTACCACTCAGTTTTTTAGTGGTAACTAAGGAAAATTGTCAGAGGAATTATCATATAAAAGGTGGAATCAAGGAAAATAATTCAACTTCAAAATCTTTCATAGAAATTGTATTTTAAGTGGACTATCATAGGAGTTTGAGGTGAATACTTCCAAGGCTGCAAAGGCAAAAATGCATCCTCCTAGTAGTTCTTCAAAGTGAAATCTTATATCAATAAGTACTGATGCAAACATGCTCAATGGACAGCCACAGCTCAGAAACACATGGTCAAGTTAACTTTGGAGTTAAGTTCCCTAATACTTGAGAAACTTGAGTTTACAAATAATATATGTGGGCAGTTTTAAGTTTCACAGCTGAGCAATTGTGGCACTGAGGTGACAAATTTCCTGGGAAACACTTTCAGTAACGGGAGAGGAAGTGAATCATACAACTAGTGTGGTCAGAAGTCACCAAATGGGAGTCACATCAAAGCACTGTTCCAGAAACTCCTTCCATTTCTAGGTATACTGCAGTTAGTAACACCAGTGGCTTCATTACAGACAAGGTTTTCTAAAGCGATAGCAAAAGATATTAAAACAAAGAATCTGCTTAGAGGTCACAGCCATTTAGAGACCCGCAAGAAGCTCCTTTAGCTATGACAGAATAAAAAGAAACCCAGCAAGTTGCTTTAAAAACATCAAAAAGGGCACGTGCATTTCCATTTAACATTAATCTAGTTCTCACTATGTTTATGTTTACCTCACCATCTGCTTGCAACAGTCTTTTTTTCTACATATGGGCCCCTGTGGGTCTTGAAATCAGTATGACTTCCCGCTCCAACAACCAGCTCCTCTCTGGAACGAGGGAGTCCTTTTGTTTTTGTCAGTTCTTGGGCTTTTGCCCTTCTAGACAAAACCAGTCCAACAGTCTCAGCAGGAAACTATGCCAGTACTCTCAGAGCCAGTTGGTCTTCTATTATCCTATTCCTGTGGAATGGCTTATCTTGAGTCATTGTTTCCTTATAGCCTCTTTTTAGACTAGATCAGTGTACTCATACAAGTGACTACTCTATAAGAAGGTCACCAGTGTATTTGTACATTATTATGGCCCATTTAATATCCATCACAATCGTTAACAACTTGTCTGATTTCTGTCATTGCAGAAATGACAGAAGTTCATTTAATAGTTTTTGCCTTAGGCTCATAACTTCTTGGCTGAACTGAAAAATTTCTTTTAGAGAGATATTAAAGAAAGCTTAAAAAAATTTGGAAAATATGATCAAATGCTTCAGAAAAAAAACATGTAATGAGACAAAGAAATGCAACCAGAAGAAGATGAAAGACTGGGCAGCTTTTCTCTTCAAGAGATGGGAACGTGACATTTGAGACAATAAATAATATCAGAAAACAATTTAAACAACAAAGTAATAAAAAGGATCGGGAAGAATACCCTGGAGATCATCTTGGTCATATCTGGTTTCAACATCAATTAATGAATGCACTGGCATTACTCACTGCTGTCCTAAAGCTGCCCCCTCCAAATAATACACAGTTCTGTGTAACCGAATAATCCACCACACCCCCTTGTCTGCCCATTAAGCAGCTTAAAAGTAGTTTATTTAGTCTGTTAAGCCTTCAAGATAAAAGGACTTTTCCTTAAATACTCAAAGCTTTTGGATACTGAAGGTCCAAGTGTTGTCCATATACTAGGCCTAGAATATTCTTGGCCAAGGACACCCTCAGAATAGAGTCATTGTAATGGGAAGTTTTAGAAAGACAGGATGAGGCTGCTTATATTATACTGAAGGGTCTCTAGTTCAGGTCACTAGGTGTTGTTCTTACAGTACAAGCCTGCAAGATAATGAAGAAAGAGGAGAGAAAGGCAAAAGAGAACAACCTTCTGCTTGGTCTACCAACTTCATTAAGAGTGAATAAATAAAGAATGTCTGGGGGCAGACTTCGTTCTCAGGTATGGTTAAATGTACTAAATCAGAGTTGGTCAGTAGTTCAATAAAATTAAAATAAAATGGATCCAAGAACCAAAGAAGATCTTAAAAATAGGAAATTTCCATTGTTGTGCTTGGATATTTCTCCAGCATTATGCTTTCTGGAGAGTTGTTTTTTGCCTTTAACAGTAGTCAGATGGCTTTCAATCCATGGTGGCAATACAGTGAGAAGAAGCAGCCTCCTACCTGAGAAATGTTCATCAGGTCGTATCAAGGAGATGGCTGCCACATCTGAGAGCCATGAGCTGAAAAGCACAATCCTAAGCTTAATGGATGTCAAGACAGTTCAAAAGCATGCTATGATAAACAGAATAAGAAGAAGTATGTTTTGGACCGTCACAGTGGTCAAGAGTAGGTGAGACACTGTCAGGATTCCCTGTCTGGTGGTCAGAGGTGCTGATTTTCTGTAGAGATCATTTTGAGTGAGTGGGCAGATTGAATGGAAGATACCAAAGCAATAAGCTTAATGAGCCAATTCATAGAATTCTGTTCTAAATCCAGATGCTGACTCAGTTGTCTTGCTTACTCGTGATCCGCTTTCCCTCAAGCATGTCAAACTGCAGAGGCATTCATGTGGAAAATTCAGAAATGAAAGGGCTTTCAAAGCAAGCAATAGTCAAGAGACAGCGGGAAACTGGAATACATACCATGGTCACCCTTTTCCCTCCCCAGAGAAGTCTTGTTCAGATTTCCTGTCTCTGGGCTTTCTCACTGCATGGACACAAAACAGACAAGTCAGGAGGAGAGGAGGAAGCCACCACTGACCACGGCAAGGGCAGGTCCCCAGCTAGGGAAGGATTCCCAGCCACCATTTCACATTTTCTGGACATTTCCGGGTGCACTAATATATTTTCTTAAGGTTTTCTTACGTGATTGGAAAAGTAGGACATCCAAAGAGTTTTCTAGGTCATTAGGGAAGGAATTTCTAACAGAAAGAGATTTTGCTATACTTATTTAGCCTACCCAAAACTGCAAATTCTCTATGCCATGAGAGAAAACCTTCCAAAAGGCTTGTTTCATCCCTTTTATAAGTTCTTCACAAATAAAGAGATTGCCAGTGAAATAAGAATATTAATAAGGACTGTTTTTGAAGTACTGCTATGAAAAAACAACAGAAACATTTTGTATTCAATGTGAAATATTGGAAGCTAGACTATAGTAGTTGAATCAGGAGGCTATGCAGATTAAACACAAGGACTTTAAGAGCAAGAATTCCCTAGGTAGAAGAATCAGATCAGGGCCTTTGCTAGAACTGTGCACACGTACAGTGCTTTGTTGTTTTTTTTTTAAATTGGCATTCTTAAAATGAATTTTATGTAGTGGGTCAATGTAGTGTCTGGAATGTAGCGGTTTATGTAGCACCTGGAAAAACCTCCTGCTGCAACAAGTTAGACCCAGGATGTATCTAACAGGATGCTCTCTTGTTCTGAGTGGGGAAGCAAAAGCTCTAGCTCATTGATAAGCTCTGCAATGGCATTTTCAAGCCAAGACAGTAAAGTTTTAGTTGTTTGCACCACTGCGCAGCTCTAAGTGATACAAGACTGGTAAGCAGAAATAGAAACTTGCTTTCAGCATATGAGATTTTAACCCTGCTTTTTGCTGTTAGCGAGCAATCGCCATTAAAACAATTCTGCAATTACGTGAGGACACTCCGATACACCACGTATCTTTTAGGCTTTTACTCCTCTCTGATTTATGCCCTCCTCAAGAAAGCAGAGTCACAAAATGTATAAATTTAATTGGCAGGCTTGCAAACTGATTGGACTGAAGAGCAGGTATTGATAGAGTTTATGATAAATGATACGTATGTGGAGCTGTATTTGGAAAAAGTGCACTGTGACTGCTGACATTTTTACAATTTCACAGTTTGTCCCATAAATTTCCCAGTAGGTAAGTTCGAAGAATTTGTTTTAAAACCTTGCTGTGTTCATTATTTACAACCAAGATTTTTTTGGGGGGGTGATCTCTGTAATTGAATCCCTACTTGCTCCTGTAAGTCTGTAACACTTTCCAACGTTTGATCCTTAATTCTGAACATTCTAATGGCAGATAAAAACATGAAATCACTATGATCACAAACAAATTATATTAGCAGGTTCTGTGTAATACTATTTTTGGTGTTTAAACCTGAAAAATTTGAGAGAGAAAAAATGTGACACAAAATTTAGAGAGAAAACAGTCAATGAAAACTTGGAGATCTGTGAGAGCTGTTGGTTAGATAGTCAGATTTCCCAATTTTCCAATGAGGAAAGAACAAAACTTTGGATAAAAACACATTTATTTTTTTTACTGGTAAAGTGAAACCTTGTAAGGTGATATATGTCAAATGAGGAAGAACTGATGGCAGAAACAGAAAGGATGTCTGGCAGAGCTAAGGACAATAAGAAATTTGCATATACCAGGCATCAATCTTTGCCAGAGGATAGCTCATTAGCAGTAAAACTGTTAGTGCAGGAGTTCATAAGGAGAAAAGACAGAAGCATGACACCAACATTTATTTTCTGCTTTGGGGAAGAAGTGGAATAAGATATTCTGCTAAGGAGTATCCAGTAAGAGAGAAACCAGGAAAAAATCAGCAGGTCAGAATATCTTGTACACAGGAGTCCTGAAAGTTTTGCTGGGGGATCTCTAGTCCAGGGGAACAAACTTTTAATAATACTTTGAAAACTTGCAAGAATGCAGAATGCAAATGTTGTGCTGGAGTCAGGGAGGGCGAGGAGGATAACACGGGACTGCTGCAGGCTCCTGCTAATCCCCTACAAAATAAATGGAAAAATTAATATGGTATGGCCCCAATAGGAGTTATTCAAGGACAATGGTATAATTAATGTCCTATTTCTTTTCCTCCTAGGAATAAGTTCATTTAAACAAACTTCAGATCGCTACTTGATTAGAAAACAAAATTGGATTATTCAAGGAACTAAATAGATGCATCAGGCATCTTAGAAGCTGTTTAACTCTTTAGAATACATTCAATTTCATTTTAATACAAATGGATGGTATAGAGCAACAGTAGATTAATACTCATTAAGAACTTATTTTCTGATATGCTGTATTCCAACAGATTAAGATATCTACGCAGCAACGGCTGCCACGGTAATGGCAAAGCGAACTAAGTACTCTTCTGTAACAATGACAGTGGATTCAATGGCTTAGTTTCCATCTTACCATGCAAAGCAAATGCTTTATCACATTTTTTTTTTTTTTAACTGCAGAAGTTACGTCCTTCCTTCAGACACGTTTTTTGCTTTCCTTGATTTTTTTTTACTTGAGTTTCTGGGAGTCACATACACCCACAGCAAAAGTTAGTCACTTGCTTGTTCCTGGCCAAAATACAATCTGCAGACTAACAGGGGTGATAACACTCGCTGTTGGATGACTCTCAGCTTCATAAAACCTTGCCTAAGCCCTCCACCTTGTCCCTACTGGGTGCTCCAAGAAACGTGATGATCTGAGGTGTCCTGTTTTTCAGAAGCCTCTTTAATCAGATGTTAATCAAAAGTACAGTAAACTACAGTGTGGAATCACTTCTTTTAAAACTACTGGATTTGGTCAAATGGGGGTTGGATTAGTTTTTGGGGTTTTTTTCCCTCCATTTCAGCTTTACTGTGTAAACATCTGGGCAGTCAGGTATTTGCTCAAGCAATCATGGGCACTGCATTTTATTGAGATGCAAGTGGTATTCACATAAGTGCTAAAACCCTTCTTTATGTGCCTAATCAAATTGTGGCAGTTGTGACTACTGTCAGATCAGTGGTAAAAAAAACAAAAACACAACAATTCAAAACATTGTAATCTAGAATAAATGCATTTAAAATGGCAGGGATATTCACAGCCTCATATGCAAACTTAAAAACTTCAGAGGTGACAGATAGAGAATGCTATCATCATCGTATTAAAAAAAAGTCTCTGAAGTATCTCGGTCTACTTCAACTCCAATTACCCTCTGGGCATAAATATATTCATGAGGTCTTTCATAGCCAGAAACTTCAGCCAAAAGTTCTTTCCAAAGTTGTGGATAATGTTACTTCAGCCAAGTTTAAGTGAAGACTTTGAAAACCTATGCCACAAGGCAATCATCCTACCTCAATTAAGAGATCTGTATTGGTCAGTTGCAACATTTGAAATGTTGACAGAGCTACTTTTAAGGATCATGTCTTTCTTAAGAAGTCATTTGCTATGCCAAAACATTTAGGAAAAGGATCTTTAGTAGAAAATCCTCTTCAGAATAATGAAGGCTTTAAGGACAGACAGAATTTTCTGACAGTCATGCAGTCAGATTGCATTCCCATTTTATGGGAGCAAGCAAATGTTGCCTCTTTTCCTTAATGATTTAGCAAAGTACCATTTTATACTGTAGTCATCCTGAGCACAAATATCCTTCGGCCTGATTCGACACTGGGCTCTAGGTAAGTAACTGGGACTAAGAGTAACATAAACAGTTGTGTATCTAATGGCAGTACAACCTACTCTGAAGTGCATCTAATTCTCCAATATCTAAACTACAAAGAAGTCCGGTGTGATTCAAAGCAGAAGGAAGAAATTTTGTTTGTGCTGCAAGGTCCATTTTCAACTTAAACATGTAGCTCATGAAAGTTTAAGGAAATCTTAAGATATCAAAACAAAGAAGTAGTAATTGACACTTAAATTTTGTTTTCTACTTATCTGCCAACAGAGCTGAGTAGATATAATTGCCTACAAAATTTAATCCATCAAGTATTCAAAAGTCATACATCCATTTATGTTGTCCAAAACCATGTCAAAACAATGTTTTAAAATCAATTTTTTTTCTGTAAGACTTCTTAAACTCTCATCACGAGCATGGGTATTAGTGGCAGTATCTTACACTCCTTTTCAAGTTCTACCATTACTATAATTTTCCATACTGTAGCAGTCTAAATGAAGAGATCACTTATGACAGTGTTTGGCTCACTTAATTTATCTGCTGGGTTTCAACAGCTGCAGTCTACAGAAACACAGACTTTTACATTTCACTTTTTTTTCTTCCAAGTTCAGTTTTTCTGGGTCATAAATTCCCAGAGTAGATATGCCAATAAACATAATGTATATAATAAGTATCTATTAAAAAATAATACAATAAACATGAGAAATTCACATTATATAGAATTGTAGAATCACAGAATCACCAAGGTTGGAAAAGACCTCTGAGATCATCCAGTTCAACCGTCCACCTACCACCAATATAACCCACTAAACCATGCCCCCGAGTATCACATCCAAACATTTTTTGAACACCTCCAAGGACTGTGACTCAACCACCTGCCTAGGCAGCCCACTCTAAAGCCTGACCACTCTTCAGGAGAAGAAATTTTTCCTAATGTTCCTGATATGCTCTTACCTCAAGATTGGCCTAGTTTTCCAGGCCTGTTACCTCCAAGCTGTTACCTCTGTAGTCTGACACAAAGTGAATTTTCTGTCCCATTAACACCTCTGAGGTACTGGACATGCTTCAGGGTCTCAGTAAAGAAAAACAAAATACAAAATTCCAAACCATTTGAAAATGAGAATCTCAAATTCAATTTTTTTCCTGATTCTCAAAACTTTCTCCTGTATTTCTCCTGAATTTTTAAGCAAATGCATGCTCTGAACTTTGAAAATATTTGAGAACAGAAATAGATTTTTTAAAAAAGGTCTTTCTTCCCCAGGACTTAAGTAAACAATGCTCATTTTAGTTTTCTCCTAAAAAAAAAGTACCAAATCAGTTTGGTTACTTCAAATTCTGAAATGTGATGCCATAATGAACTCCTCTCATTTTTTTTTCTGCACTTTTACATTCCAAGTTTTCTGAAGGTAAAAGATTACTTTTACCTTCAAGTTCCCCTTTTCATTTGTCTGTGCCAGTAACAATAGAGCCTCATCTGAAAATTTTCAATGTGAAATAGAAAAGCACAACAGCATAGTCTTCTTACTCACTAGCTAGCTATAATCTCCATATTGGACAGTAAGTTGACATTAGAAAATTGGTATTTCAGCCTGTACGCAACTACTCAGTTTTGGAGCTGAGGGGTGTGCAGTGGTATGTGTTAGGGAGTTGTGTCTGACTGGGCATTCTAATGGCCCCATGCTCACTGCTGGGTCAGCACTTGCATGTCAGGGACCACAAAAAGAAACGTACAGACCACGCTCAATGAATTCCTGCAACCTATTGCCAAAAAAAAAAAAATTAATGAAAGCACAGGACAGCCTGGTCTAACATTAGATATGGAGGTTGGTGGCCCTGCCTGTGGCAGGGGGGGTTGGAGCTTGATGATCCTTGGGTTCCTTTCCAACCCAAGCCATTCTATGATAGATAATAATTTATCTATCTTTATCATGATCAAAGAGAAAATTTTAAGGAAGATTTTAGAAACTCATCTTCAGATAAGTCAGTCATAACCTACCTGGACTTAGACATTTCTCTAAAGAACATTTTTCTCTTTGTATTCTGACTTTGCAAGAAGGGTGCCCCAGAGTACCGTAAAGATGGCAATTCTGTCACAAGCAGTATGTCTTTTGGAAAGCTCTTCAGAGTTTCTTGTGAACCATGATATTTATGTGCAGAAAACACACATTTGCTGCATTGCAATAAGCCAGATTTCCCTCCAAAATTACACCCCTTTCACTGCCAAGAAGAAAGTTAAGCTAACGGTCTGACTGTAGAGACCACAGTGCTATATGACCCTCATCTTCCTATTTCCTCTGATCAGTTTTGGCAGTTGGAGGTGAGTGGCATTAAATTTAGCCTGGATCTGCTGACACAAACAGTTTATTAAAAGAGAATAACTTCATTGGGGTGGACAAGGACTAAAAAGGAGAAAACAATCCCAAGTTTAATCAGGATGATGCTTATGAGATACATGACTACGAGGGAAGTGACTAACTACACTTCTTTGAGAATTTGGGACAACTGAAACAACCCGACTCCAATTTCTTCTTGCTTAGGGGAGATGCATCTCAGAGGCACAGATCTGCAAACTTTTCCCAGCTGATAACTGAAATACTTCTTAACAAGGTCTTGCACAACACAAAACACAGCACAGCACAGCCATGACATTCAACACCCCTTGAGCAGAGAGGACTGACTGCAAACACCCCAAATCTGACAGTCCTCACCCCAGCAGGAGTTCTACAAGCTGGTCCTTGAGGCCAAGGAACCCAGCCTCCTCTAGCTCAAAACAAGAGCACAACATCAGGTGAACCACAGCTTTGCTGCTAGTTGAGACTTAATCACAGCCCAGATGGAGGTGATCCCTTGCTGCCACACACTGCAGATGTTTGTGGTTATCTGAAGGCAGTGAAGCTTAGGAGACCCATGGTATAACACCTTTATTTTGCTTTTATATTTGTGGCAAATAATTTTTGCTTTTATATTTGCCACAATAAAAGCTTTTTGCTTTTATATTTGTGGCACTGCAAAAAAAAAAAAACCCAACCAACCAACCAACCAACAACCAAAACCAAACCAAACCAAAACAAAAAAACAACAAAGACAAATCAACAACAAACCCGAGATACACCAAACTCTCTAAAAACAGATTTTAGATAAACTGCTAAAAGGAAATCTATGTAACACTCAGAAAATATTTGATATCTCCCTTCTTATCCTCTTTCATTGTGTATGGCTGCCCTTCTCTTCTTATTGTCACATAGGCCATAATCCATCCCCTTATAGTTTTCTCATACACAAGTTCCCTAAATGTTATCCTTTCTACTTTGCACATTCACTCCTTCAAGCCTTCTACCTTACAATTGCACCTGGAGTTCACTGAATCATTTCAAGTGCTGCTGTTAAAATGATCTTTTGCACATCTAGCTGTGATTACCTCCATATCTCTTTGCTTTTTCTTCACTAGCCTCACCTGTATACCAAAATAAGCAGCTTGTCTTTGCTGTTTCTTTTTTTACTTTTTCTCCCTTTTTCTTACCCCATGCTGCTGATTTGGGTGTGGATGCTGCTTTCCCTTAAGTAGCTGTTTTTTTTTTTTTTTTTTTTTCTTGTGTTACCCAAATTAGTTCCTTCTTTCTCCTCTGTGATGGAGTCTGAGTCTTCACACCTGCCTCAGCTTTCCCCTTTACCTTGTAATTTTATGACGTCTCAGTACATAAGAAGCTATGTTTGTAGAAGTGTGGTCTAAGAATGTGCAAGAAGTTGTAATTTCTTTCTTAAGATCCATACCCTGGTGTTCCCAGTCTTCTGCCTCATAACTGATTGCAGAGCTCACATTCTGAAAGATAACCAGAGCACTGAGTGTTGCTGTTCAGATACTACCTGTCTCCTTTACCAATAGATGCTCTGTGTAAGTTAAATAACTCATCTAGCCATCATTGACTGTCTCCCTTGCAAAAATATGCTCTGAAGGCAAAATAACACTTCATGACAAAATCCAATTGCGTATTCAAAACTCCAACTGTGATGTGCCCAAAGCACAAATATGCACACAAATGCATTCCCTATAAACAATGTATTGCTGAGAGGAAACTGAAAATACAAATTATTAGATTTTATCTACATTAATGCACATCCCTAACGCACACTAACAGATTACCTAATATCAAGTAATCAAAAGTTCAAAAAAGCCCTCGTTACATTTAGAAAGACGTATAACATATTATTGAATAATAAGCAAGTAAGACACACATTCTGTGTGCCAATCAACCCATTTCCACCATAGAAAAAAAATACTCATAGGTGGTGTAATTTAACATTGCCTGGAAGTTATAGGTTTAGATGAGGCCTTCTTACTTCAACTACAAGAAATATCACATTCACAGGCTCTCATCCTCATTGGAGATTTCAACCACCCAGGTGTCTGCTGGGAAAGCAACACAAGTGAGCTGCACGTGATCCAGGAGACTCCTGGAGTGCATTGAGAATAACTTCCTGATTCAATTATTAGACAAACTGAGCAGAGGAGAAGCATTACTGGACTTAGTGCTCACCAGTGCAGATAAGCCCGCTAAAGAGGTTAGGATTGGAAGCACTTTGGGCTGTAGCAACCGTGTTCTTTTTGAGTTCATGGTCTCAAGGAATAAGGGCACGGCAAAGAGCAAAGTCAGGACCCTGAACTTCAGGAGAGTGAACTTCAGGCTGTTTAAGGAACTGTTGGATGAGATCCCCTGGGAACCTGTCCTTAGGTTCAAATGAATGGTACAGAGCTGGCAGCACTTTAAGAATCCTGTTCTGAGAGCACAAGAGCTCTCTGTCACCCAGTATAAGAAATCAGGTGGATGAGGCAGGAAAGCAGCATGGCTGAGCAAGGACCAGCTGGTCAAACAGGGTAAAGAAGGAAAAGCACAGGCAGTGGAAGCAGGGAGGTGTGGCCTGGGCTGAATACAGAAATGCCACCCAGATGTGCAGAGGCGGAATCAGGAAAGCCAAGGTGCAGATGGAACTGCATTTGGTGAGGGATTTGAAAAACACAAGAAAATAACAAGAAGGGATTCTACAGGTACACTGGTGAGAAGAGTCAAAGGGAGTGTGCTCTCTCTGATAAATGTGGGGTATTGGCAGCAACAGATATGGAGAAGGCTGAGGTACTCTACAAGTACTTTGCCTCAGCCTTCAAAGGCAGCCAGGCTTCCTATTTTTCTTGCATCCCTGAACCTCTAGGTGGGAGTTGGAGGAGTGAAGTACTTCCCTCTGCAAGAGAAGAGCGAGTTTGAAGTCATCTCATGAAACTGAATGTCTACAGGTCTATGGGGCTCAATGGCACAGATCCCAGGGTCCTGAAGGAACTGGCTGACGTGGCTGTCAAGCCTCTCTCCCTCATATTCAAGAAGTCATGGCTGAGAGGTGAAGTCTTCAGTGACTAGAAAAAGGGAAAGATGGTTCCCATTTTTAAGAAAGGTAGAAAGGAAGAATGTGTTGGAACTAGATGATCTTTGAGGTCACTCACAACACAAGCCCTTATACGATTCTATGAAGGAACTAGCACATTAAGCAAAATTGCATGGCAGGAAACTTGTTACATCAGTGGTTCTTAAGACTGACCTCTTACTAGCTTCTAGTAAACTATCTACAACTTTACCATTGTTTGTAAAGATGTGGCAAAGAACTTTGTTGCAGTACTAGTGTTCCTGTTAAAATGTCAAAAACCAAAGATTGCAATTGACCACTTCATGTTGTTTTATATCCCTTCATCACAACGTTTTGGTTTCTAAGAATGCGTAGAACTATATTATTTAAAATTATATACTTCAGGATGCTAACTGTGTTTCATCCTACATGCTTGTAATATGAACACATTTATGACAGTTTTTCTGAAAACAAGGATTTGCTGTTATCTTTCAGGCTATATGGCATGCTGTCCATTTTTTAAGGGGAATTCCCCAATGAAACTGGTGAAGTCAGAAAGATTTAGGGCCTTTCTGTCAGTGAAACAATTCAATTTTTCCATCAAGTTTTATGTTCTAATAGTTATCTTTGGGGCCTTGATTCAACATCACTGAAGTCCATCAGGCTCTTTCCACTGCTCACAGAGCCAATGGCATCAAATTTTCATTTGGCTTGGTCACTACTGCCTGACATTCAATATGCCTTCTTTATCATCATACTCCCAGCTAGCTTTATACAGATCATAACTGTTGACATTTTTATCATTTAGATTTTTATTTATTAACCTGCTCAGCTATTGTTCCTTATATTAATACTGCATACTTTTGAGGTGTTCCAGACAAGCCTATATGAAGGTAGTCTAGCTTGTATTCAAATATTGATAAGTATCTTAGCATTTTGCAAGAAGAGGTTTCTTTCTTTCTTGACTCTGGTATGAGGTCAATAATTTTCCATAAGTTTATGTGGGGAAAAAGTTTGTTGAAACGATATCCAGGGCCTCTTTTTAACAATAATTTTCCTTTGCTGTATCTTGCCAAGATTATTTAAGCCTCCCAGTGCATATTTATAGGAAGTTTGGACATGGATGGAAGGAGGATTCATTTTCTGAGAGTCTGAGTATTTCATTGCTTTATTAAAAAGAGAATTTTCACCCTGCTGTAGATTTTGGATACCTGCATGAAATGTGTTTTCACAGGTTAATGCAAGGGTTTTAGTGCAAACATTTATATCCAATGTGCAGTCACGGCACATGCCAGACTAATTCCTGTGCCTTTGTGGTGATGGATAAACTCCAGAGCCTTTTCCACCTAATGGGCACAGATTCACGCTGCCCAACTTTGGATGCCTCTGAGCACCCTGTACTAGGCAGATGACTGTGATGCACTGCTGGTGAGCAGAAACGGAGCTCTTCAAGGCACGCTTGGTAATGTGGCCCCGAGTCATGTCCTGCATGCTTTTTACTGGAGGCTATAAAATGGCTTTCACCTGAATTTTGTCTGTCCAGTTTCAACTGCCATTGGATTTCAGTTCTCTTCTTTGAAACTGCTGCTCTTCTTAGAATCACAGAATCATAAAATCATAGAATGGTTTGGGTTGGAAGGGACCTTTAATATCATCTAGTTCCAACCCCCCTGCTATAGGCAGGGACACCTCCCTCTAGACCAGGTTGCTCTTGCATTACCTTAAGTATGGATCAAATTGGAGGAAAATACATAAAATTTAAGCCTGGTCATTTGTCTGTTGTTTAGGCAGACAGATCTGAGCATACACCAAGAGAAGGCTATAAACTTATTTGTTGGATTTTAACATACACTTAAAGAATTTTTGGTCATCGTCACAGATCACAGGATGGCTTGAGTTGGAAGGGACCTTATAGCCCATCCAGTTCCAACCTCCTGCTGTGGACAGGGCTGCTACCCACCAGATTAGACTGCCCATCCAACCTGGCCTTGAATGCCTTCAGGGATGGGGCATCCACAGCTTTTCCAGGCAACCTGTGCCAATGTGTCGCTGCTCTCTGAGTAAAGAATTTCTTCATATCATCTAACCTAAATCTCCCCTCTTTTAAAGCCATTCCCCTGTCCTATCACTATACAACCATGTAAGAAGTCGGTCTTTCTCCTGTTTATAAGCTCAAGTATTGGAAGGCTGCCATGAGGTCTCCCCAGAACTAGTAATATTGAGATACAACGTCACAGGATGCGTTCAGTGATCCTGAAAGGTTCTCGCCCTTCACAGTGCTGGTACATACCATCTGGAAATGGAAATGCTCCATTGTGTTTTCCAGATAGACCCAGACAAATAAATGAAAAGCTCTTGACTCAGCCCAAGCAGCAAAGTGAGAGGTTGGTGGAACAGCCGGAAGAGAGGTGCCCCCTGAATCCCGGGAACAGAAAAGCACTGCTCAGTACAATACCTCCACCGATGGACGTGACCTCTCAGAGCTAATTGGTGAGTAGCACAGGCCCCGGCTGGCATGGTACCTTGCACAGCCTGTGTTCCGTTCACGATTTCCCAGCAGAGGTTTGTCTCATCAGATAGCTGACTAATGGAATGCAGCTGTCATTTTTCATTTCCTGTGAAGAAACTTGCAAGAGGTGAAGATTCAAGCACAGCCCTCTCCCTTTTCCAAACTGCATTCCTATCAGAAAACTTGGAGAAATTATGATAGGAAAAAAAAAAAACCAAAAAAGATTTTGTGTATTCTCAAACTGTTACATAGAGTCCATAAAGCAGGGCATGCCGCTGTGCACTGGATAAGCTGTGTACTTATTTGTTCCCTGACTGCAGTGCAGAGGCTCCTATGCATCAATATATGAGTTCTGACTGGGCGCAGGGTCTGAAAAATATATGTACACATTGTTGTTGCACATCTGGAATTCAGAATTGCTAATGGATATAATGTGATAGAAAAGAAAAGTGTCTGGCCAATAAACTAGTTTTATATATTTATTCTAAAAAGCATTACCACATTTCTGGCTAGTAGCCTTTCATCCTCTAGACTTTACACCAGTGCATTTGGAATGCTAAGCAGCTCTGTCAGGGATGCAGCCATATTCGAAAAGGCACCCTGTGTATCTGAAACAACTTGAAAAACTAATTAAAAAGAAGGAAGGTGGTGGTTTTCCCTATGGAAACCGTTTTATATCAACTTCTACTTCCTCAGAAACCACACGTGAAAATTCTCTCAGGCTCTCAGTTAACCCACTGTATCTTCCAGGTTGCTACTATAAACACATGTATCTGTCTCAGAGTAATATATCTTGACCTGATTACATGCACAGTGCCAGAGGATAGTGGATTGTGAATGGTGCACTGTGGGACTAGCAGTGGAAAATGAAGCCCTTTGTGTTTCTATGTGCTGGTTTGACACCCGTCATCTCCCCATAGCCATGGAATCTACAGGCAGGGCTGATGCCCGAATCACCGTGCATCTTCTCAGTAGAGGCAGAGATTTTCTGAATGCCAACTTGGTCTCTTGGAAGCACTGGGAAATTGCAAGGAAGATTTGGACCTCAGCAAATGGAGAAAACAGCAAGCACACCGCCTGTCCAGGCACACTCTGAGGTGGCACCAGAAAATTATATACCCCGGTGATGCACGTGGCGTACTCCAGCCAAGGTAACAGGCACGCCTTGTCCTACTGGCCACCTTTACAGACATGAAGCACTGGCAGCCATGGCAAGTATTTCATTTCAGGTGCAGAGGGAATCTGAAATGCCCCTCCACACAAAGGTAGTCAATCATTTTATTTATATTTGCTTCCTTAAATCTCCTACCTTACATACAAAGTGCTCTGTGCACATATTTTTAAGACAGGAACCAGCCCAGAGCCAATGGCAGCACACAGTAACTCTCTATGTTTAGCAAAGATTTTTAGGGTTAGATTATGGAAACCCTTGAGAACCAGAGCCACGTTTTCATTTTCTTCGCTCCTGATTAGGAATTGGATTCAAACTGTGAAAGAAGGGCTAAAAGATCCGTTCTTCATGCTCAGACCACCCAGGTGATCTAATAATAGCTGTTTTGCAGTCTATGTGTTGGCTTTGCAGGTACTTAGAGGATATGGAGAAACCAACCCACGAGCTCCCTTCCCACCCATTTCTTACCAAAGCTCCCACCATTGATTTCACCAACAAAAACAGAACTAGTACAGCCACTGCTTTATAAAGCTTTATTGCATGATGTGTTTACATAATGCTGTAGAGGTGAGCTCTTTAACTACTTATATCAAGAAATTTTGGACACAGGTCTGCGGTCAGTTTTCCAAATTGACCCTGCATGGCACAGAAGAACAAAAAAAAAAAAAAAAAAAAAGTGTCACTGCATCTTTCCAGACAGTAAAGAGAAGAGAGTGTGGGGAGAAGAGGCAGCCAAGGGGTGCATTAAAAAGAAAACCCTCCTGTTTTACACTACGAGTGACAAAGCTTCTGAACGATGAATACAAACTGTAGGTGAGCTCTGTGTGTAGTAAAATATTAAAGAGTAATTCAAGTTCTTTATGAAATAAAACTGAGAAACAAAAATGCAGTTTCATGGACAATTAAATTTAACATAAAACAAATTTACCTAAAATGAGAAAACAACAAACAAAAACAAAAACCCAACCAAACAGAAGGACCTGTAGATAATATCTCTGACCATGCATGGCTTGTTTTTTAAATTACAATTCACAGAATAACACTGCTGGAAAGCCTATTTTACACTATGCTACACAGAACACAAAAACATGAGTAGTGACATTTACACAATTTTACAGTATTTCTCCTTCGTCTAAGAAACACGTCCTTTTCTACTTTACATTTTTTTACAATTCCCAGCTCACAGAAAGGACATTATACGCGCAAAGACAGTCTTTAAAAAGGTGAAATGCACCCAATGCTACAAATAAACCTTTTCTTTCACAGAAGCCTCTGTGTTAGTGATTAAACAAAATATAGCTCTATCTGCCACTCAATGTGAAATGGACTAATTAATTTTTTTATTATTTTTTTTTATTTTTGCGTAAACATAAACCTATACAACATCTCAGAAACTCCCTTTGACGTACTTGCTATGGAACTACTAAGCTGCTCGCCAAAAACCTCCTGCTATTGCATCTGTGATGCCAGTTCCGCCAGCTGCTGCCCCGGCCTCACGTGTTGTTCAAGCGTTTGCAAATCAGATTCAATAGTTTTCCATAACCAAACATTTTTCCCTTACGAAAATGCTTCAGTTTATTTTCTTTCAGAGCCTATAAGTACCTGGCAGTTTTCCCTGCAGAAAAACATCAACAGTCACAGCCCTTACAGCCTAGACAGCGTTTCCGGAGTCCAGATGCTGGAAACCCAGGGCCATATGAATGCTGCAAGGGGTTATGCTGTCTACACCCGCACGCAACACCCATCCCAAAGACCGTGAGAGGAGTGGTGTGCGCGCAGCGAGCACGCAGAAGAGAAAGGGAGAGAGGATGAGAGCTCAGGGACACCATGCCCTCTGCTCATCCATGAGCTACAGGTAGGCTACGTGTCTGCTGCCTGCATGGACAACAGGAGTGAAGTTGCAGGGCTGCCTCTTTGTCCTCATTGCATCCAAGTGAAGTCAAAGTGCTGTGAAAACAACCACCACCCAGCATTTTGAAAGCATTTTTGGATGAACACTCATTTTTGTTGTGCCACCAGAGACAGCAGTGTAGAGGACACCTGGCAGAAGGAATACTGCAGCTCATGTGGAAGGAAGGGAGCACCTCGCAACAGGGCACTGCGGACAGCCACACTCTCACTCCAAATTTCTGTTATACTGGGACATGAGAGCCTATCTAGATACTCCATGTAACTTTCTATTAAGTGAAAAACAAATGTTTGTCTGCCCACAAATCTGATGCCTTATTTTGCTGACAGAGTCAATTAGAGATTTGCAATAAAAGGAGATCAAAAGAGAAAAAAAAAACACATATTTCAAACAGTGCCTTTAAAACTGTTTCCAGCATTTACAAGAGCAAGAAAGACCCTCATTAAAAACCATTTTGTTAAAGGCTTTGGATTATGGATAGGGGTTTATCAAGCAGAAGGGTCACACGTGGCAGCCAATAGGCTATAAAACAACTGCAATCCATGAGGCGGGTGCCCGGACTCACCAAAAGGTGAGGAGTGATGCCTTTCATTGTTGTGAGGCATCTTTCTTTCCCAGGTGTGGAACATGGCATTCCCTGGGAAATTTCTTCATCACAGCCCCATCACTGCTACTGGAAGCTATCCCTCATTTGGGACTGAGGGACTACAAAGTATTTATGTACATTCTGCTTTTAAACACCAAGGGAGACAAGGAAATTAGGACAGCATCCCTCTGGCACCCATTTCAGATGCTAAAGTTTAACTCGGCATCCAAATCAGGAAGGTATTAGAGTGGTAGACAGGCAGACAAGTTACTGACAGCAGATCATTGCTGAAATGAACACCATTGGTGACCCTGAGAACTCGGAGGATACTCAAAACTCTGGGCACTAAATTTGCAACTGACTGGTTCTGTATAAAAGGTGAGTGTGGGAGTTACTGTGGTTCCCAGTGTTGTAAACTAGCCTTAATGGTTCTCTAAGTGAGAAACAGCTACATCAGGTTTCTAAGATCTTTCCATTTGTCACAAAACCAATCCTCATCTCACGTGCATTTTAAAACAACTGCTGCGTCCTTATGGTGATCACTCTGGATGGTGAAGGGACAGGCACTAACTCAAACTCTGAAGGCTGCAAGATGATCAGACAGAAAGAGGCACACAAACAAAGCCAATTCCTCCATTTCATCTGGAATCCATTGGTTAGATGATGGGGAACAAATGTTATTCCCAGAATCAGGACATGCTAGCAGACACAGGAGGAAACAACGCCACCTTCAGTAATAGCACATTGGGCTCCTGGCCATTTTTATGATGAACTGAAATAATAGAAAACTTTCCTGTAGTTACTACATTGTTCTTGCTTTTGATCACCTAGTTGCAGTAAACATTCACAAACACAGATTAACCTTACTGCATATTACTGCATAAAAAAGCCCAAGTTATCCTTCAGAAAAATTGGTATCAGTTTTACAGGTAGAGAGCAGAAGATTAGGAAAAAAACACAGAAAACCAATTGTAATGGAAGAATGGACAAGGAATAGTATGCTTCACATGTACACACTTGCATCCAAAGAATCTGAAAGAAATGGGTATTTTTTTCTGACTGTATTCTAACCCTGTTATATTTACATTTTTCCTTGGTAAGCAGCATATGAAATTTTGCACATTTTTTTCAATATTTCTGGAAAATACCTAAGTAAGTCCAACTATTTATAATTCATGAGCAACATTATTCTTTCAGGCACAGATATTGTGCTATATCTAAATGACACAAATCTATTTCCACTCAGCAAGTGGTCACAAACAGCTAACCACTTTGCACACTGAGCAAATTTTAGTTAAAATATTGACTTTTAAAGATGTGTGATTCTCTCCAATCATATACAGAACCTCTGTCAATGTAAATACATTTTGTTGCATTTGGGCTTCTTTTATCACTAAACAGGTATAACAGCTCGACATAACTATAACATTCAGGGTGTCTTCCTCCTTTCAGACCTCAAAGACCTCCACAAACCCCCATTACCTTCATTTCTTTGTTTAAAACATCTTTAAGAGAAATTTCTAAAGTTCATAGTAGAAAGCAGCACATAAAGATCCGCTTTAAACCCCAGATGCTAGTAGGTCTTGCTTATTTTATAGTGAGATAATTATATGCCACTTCTTTCTGTTTCTTGACCTTCCTTTTCATAGCTTTCCAACACACGACACATTTTATTAATTACAAAACTGCTGCCTTCTGTCTGCATATAAAATTGACTTTTTAACAGAGGGAAAAATCACATCCAACTCAATGCCATCCTTAAGAACCTTTACTCACAAGTGATTCTTTACTCCACAGACTTTCACATGTGAAGATCCAAGGCAACAGCAAATAAAAACTGAAATGTTACTACTGAGAGTGGAGACAGCACAGACAGGATGCCCCACAGCAGATCTTGTTGTAGAGCTGTCAGCTACTTGATTCTCTAACCAATTGGATGCTCCATTCAGTGTGACACCATGAATGATCAAGATTTCAGAGGTTTATTCTGTTTGTTGCCAATAACCTGTACTGTCTGGGATTATCCTGTCCTTAAAGAGAGTGGAGTAACTTGCAGATGTACTCGACCTAACTTGAGTGCCAGAACAACACAGCTATGACACTAGAAGCGCAGCATAGACTAATGAATCCTACTTTTCTAATGTGTTTTGCAATCAGAATTAGTTCCTGCTACCATGACTAAACTGCTGTTCCCCAGCCATGTGGTTTGAAGGAAGCCTCAACTGCTACTGCTAGGCACACATTCCCTTAATCTTAGAGTCTAAGGCAATGGAAAGAGATAATGTGCATCCTTGAGGATAGTCATTTACAGACTTTGGCTTAAAAAGTTCCCTTTTATGTTACTGTTAACTGCAGTTCTCTTCAAAATGCTTCAGCACTGGCTAGGGTGATTGTGTTCAATTCATCTTCACTGATGTGTTTGTCCTCCACTTAAAGGCAGATGAGCTGACTAAAAGTTCTCCAAATACACATGCTGAGGGCATTTACAAAAAGTCCGTTATCAAACAGTGAGATAAGGGCAAGCATACTGGAGCGTTCACTGTGGTACCCTCTCCACTTGCATCAAGGATAATCACAAAAAAATAAAAAAAAAAAAAAATAAAGAGAGTAAAGAACAGCAAAACCACAGCAGGCTTTTAGCAGGGCCATTTCACGTTCAGATCAATTACTTTGAAATAAATCACCACCACATTATCTTGCAGCAGAGAAAAGCAGCATGAAGGGCACAGGCAAGTAAACGAAACTTCCTGATGTTACTTGAATGCATTTACTGAGTGTGTAAATTGTAGGCGCAGATTTCTTTGAAACTGTACAAATGGACAGCATAGCCAAAGCTCATCAAGAGAGAAGTATTCTGTGACCTCTCCTCTGTGTCCATGGTTCTATGTACAGTATGCGCGTGTATTAATACACATGAATTCAGGATCTTACACTCTCTGCTTGTATTGCGGGCCATTTCCTACCCCACAGAATGAATACAATTGAATAACATTGAGTTTCTACAAAAAGACATTCTTTTCCTCCTATCCTGGCGGAGGGGTAAGGCCCCAGAGTGACAGTCATGGTCCAGCTAGCTTCGGCAGGAGCATGACTTCACACCATGACTGTGTATAGATACAAGCACATATATCCACACATTCATTCTGTACATATACAAAGGTACACATACATTTTTACATTCTTTGGTGGCAAAATAAAACAAAACAAACCACAGGGTTGCACAGACTGTGCATCTTTGCTTAATGAATCAGCTTCAGGAAAATCGGGGTTGCTGTAACAGGAGTTATTTTGCTTCTTTAAGGACTGTTTGTTGCATTGACAAAATGCCATACATTTACAATGACCAAAACGGGGCACAGCGAAAGCCAACGCAAACGCAGCTCACATAATGACAGATAACTCAGAGAAAGCCCCCTCCTACCCACAACGAAACACCATGAGAGAAGCAGCCACATGCTTTCACCTACAAGCACTCATGCGCTTCCCTAGCTACTGTCAGGATATTGTGCTGAGCTGCGGCACACCCTTCTCCTGCCCTGGCTGTGGGTTTCCACTTTTTGTTGCTTATTAAAATTGAACTAACAGAAGACGGGAAGTTGGGAGCAGCAGACGAGGCTGGCACGACAATGCCACACCGAAGGGTTGTCAGCCCATGTGTTCAGATGACGGCTGTTCTCGTCGCCGCCTCTGGGACGTCAAACCTGCATCTCAGAGGTGCTGATGAGGCCCAATGCTTTGGCTTCTTCTGGTGTCAGTCCACTCTTTAGTGTCCTTCTCACTGCATGGCCATAAATTCCAAAAGGAGGGAAAATAAAAAATAAAAAAAAAAAGAAAATGCAAACAATTAAAAGTGATAATTACAGGAGAATTTCAACTGGAAAACACTTAACATGCATACTGAATCAGATCAAGAGTTGCTACGCAACTCCAAAAAGTCAGGGGAAAGCCATTTGTCATTATCATTTAGTCAACAAAAAATTCTCAGGATAAATATCACAGCATTTTAAGATTATTTTTTTTCTCTAAGATTTAATGAGTGGATTCTCAGTCCACAGAAAGTATCGTGTGCCCCATTATCTCATAAAGTATTTTTAAAAGAACTTCTGGATCTTTATATGGCTCAATTGAATTTATCACTATTAAATCCTTTGTGACCATTTTAAAGCATAAAAATAAACACCCCACAGTTAAAAGATTTAAAATGTAATAATTTTATAGTCAATTCAAATCATTATAAATAATGTGTTCATACACACTCCCTTTTCTTCTGTCATGTTCCTCATCGAAGCTCCCATCTGATCATCTTTGTCACTTGTAGAGTACATAATTTTATATGAATATGAGTGATAAATCTTGGTCAAATTTTCATTTCTTACTTTCCTATGAAGTGTTCTGAGTGGTAGCTATAACATAAAACTTTTAAAATTCACATTTGCATTCTTTACTCAGAAGTCTAGGTGACTATATGACTGAACACGGTGTTTTCCTTGGTTTCCTACTGCCATGATTTTCATGATTTAAATATGCTTAGCTCAAGATGCAAGTGAGGTGTTCACTCCAAACTTTGATATTCTTTAAGTAAAAGATGCACATTTAAAAGTTTAAGCTGCATGCATAGCATAAACAATGACTACATTGAACAAAATATATTCAGGGTTTCAAAATAGTTAAGTCTATAGGAAAAGCTAAAGAAAGGAATTACAGGTGGTGGCTAAGAACTTCTTGCATTGCTATCATTTAGTGTAATTCAGACATCTAACTTCCAAGGATATTGACTCCATGTAACTGAAACTGGGTGGTCACGTTCAAGGGTCTGGTTGGAGTGAGAGGAGTGGATGGATCAGTATCAAAAACAAGGAGATAACAGAAGGGCAAAAGATGGCATATCTGTACATCTGACACAATGCAGGTAGGACAAATATGACGTATGTGTAATAGTCAAACCATTTCCATCAGTTACTGAGTTTAATTGAGATGTGAGTACCAAATGTATAATTGTTCCATCATTACCAAACTGTTGCTTGAAAGTTTCTTTTCAAGATTAAATCCTATCTCCTGCAGTGTTTGAAAAACGACTAAAGATCACCAGAGGTCTGCATGGCAGCCTTTCTTGACAGCCACTTTTTCCTACAATAGGGATCAGCAATATTTTCCAAGTTTAATGACGCTTAGGCTAAAGCATCATGGGGTTAAATGCAACTCATAAAGTCAAAGTGAGTTAAAACTAAACAAGTGCTATCAGAAGAGCAAAACACTTTGAAAATGCTCTGGTCTCCAAGATTCAGAACACCCAGCACAGAGTTTTGTGTCACTCCTCATCATTTGGCACTGTTTTATGTTTCTCAGATCAGGTATTTGAATATCCAGTAATGAACGTTCAATTCCAGATTTGAGCATAAGACCTTTGGACTCTATGGCCTCAGTGAATCCTACACTGCGTATTTCTGTATCAAACTAAATACACCAGTAGCAAAAGAACAAACACAAGAAAGCTGCAGCAGAAGTTTTTCTCTCATTACAAGTAAAGATCACCCTGAACTGCTCACCTGGCTTAGCAACCTGCTCAGATCAGTTTTTTTCTGTACACTCCATAGTACGTGAGGAAAGAAGGTAACACAGCTAGCTTAGCCATCAACACTGCAGGGGTGTTAACAGAGACTCACATACACTGATTTAAAGTAGAGCTTTTCAGGTAACAGCCAAGCCCAAGTTATGGAGTTACTAGCTTACTAGAAAAAGCCAAATGGATTTACAATACCATATTGGTCTCTTCAAAAAAACTTGCAGGAGCTAAAATTCCACAGCAGAAACCATCTTCATGAAAAACAAAGACAGAAACAACACTTTCTTCTTTAAATAAACAAGACTTTTCTGAATCTCCAGATGCAGATCTATCGAATGTACTACGCCTTTGTCAGAGAGCCTTGCATATAACAATTGGACGACTAAAAAATTTCTGTAAGGCAGCAAGTGACACGGCCAGTGCCTTGTCTTGGGTCTGCCATACACCTCATACAGCAGATGCCAACCCCTAGTTTATACTTTTTGTGCCACTGCTAAGCAAACAGGAATGACAACAATCAGTGAATTGCTGAGACACATGTAACTGTAATTAAAAAAAACAACCTCTTTGCATCCCTCAGTTGATTGTTCTTATTTATCCAGGTCTCTCTTATGACACTGAGAAAGATAACTTGGATTTAAGACATCTCAGTGACCCGAGCTTTTACGGGCAGCAGTTCGGAGGAAACAGCTCCAAACAATGCAAGAGTTTGGCAGTCCTAACGAGACTGCCAAGAAAATGGTTAATAAAAAGCAAAGAGGTGAAGAAACTTGCCAGTGACAGAATGGTTCCCATAAACACAGTCAGCTGCTGACTTGTATAAACTAAGCATGTGGGGCCAAGTGCTGCAAAGAACTGTGACTATTTGCAAGATTCAAGCTGTCCACCATCAGCAGGCAACCTGAAGGATAACAGCTGACAGAATCACAGTCCAGATTCAAATGACTGAATTCTTCCTTTCAGCCAACCAGACAAAAATGAATCCACTTGTAGTTTGCAGGACTTTGTACTTACAGAGACACAAGTAGCCTGATAAAGGGTATCAGTATCTTTGTACGAAAATTACATGCAGTATGTGCAAATTACTCACAGTACTTATCCTCATCGGACAATACAGCTGATGGATGAAGCATCAGCAGTAGCAGAGGAGAGTTTTCCACTGCTCTCTGCACTGGCTGGTGGACTGTGAAGGCCTGTGGGCAAGGAAGCCATAAGGCAGATGAGCTATCTACAGGAGCAGGGACCACTCAGGTGGGTGAACCTTGTGACATGTTGTTAAACAGATGCCCTTGGACTTTTTTCTTTTTCCTCATAATGGATTTGGTAAGGCTCCTTCACAATGGGAGAGGTCATGGACACGTTCAGTCATCGGAATTGAATGCGGAGAGATATTTTCCTTCCATGTTTTATAGGCATTGCAAAATTACATTTCTCAAACTAGATCTTCACTCTCCCCTCTGCAGTGAACTCTGTCGTGTCTCTGACTGGACTAGACATAATATCTTGGCTTGTAAAACTCTTGGCCTGCTGCAGATCACATTAAACTGAGTTATGGAATGTATTTTGGAGGCAGTGACAATAAAAATAAGGCTTTCAAATGACCTTTTAGGTTCTTTAAGCAATTTTTAAAATGTTTGCTAAAGAAACATAACAGAGAGAGAAAATAACTTCTACTCTTGCCACAACCAAGGCCTGCTGAGATTCCATAACCAAGAAACCAAATGTTGTTTTTATGGGGTCAGAGGGTATGATATTCTTTGTTAATCAGGAAATCTAGAATTTTATTTTATATCTTGGCAGAATGCAGCGTGCTTATGAGGAACTTGATGAATTTGACTATGCCCGCTGGGTCAGAATCTGCACAGACATACGGCCTTCACAGAACATGGGGATGTTTTTAAAAAGGTGATTCCCTACGTGTAGTTTTGTCAGACACTATTATTGAGGGGCTGACGGCTCTTTAAAGGTCAAATGGTGTTCCTGATTTCCCCTCCTACTTTGTTATTGTTGTTTGATTTCTTATTTTTTAAGATGCAACAAACAGTCAAGAAAAATCTGCCTGGTGCCATTTATTCTTACATTTGCGATGGATTCTGGAATGTGTATATAACATTTGTACGGCAAAGTCACTTTCAACGCAGAATATTCTCTGCATAGATAGGACCATTTTCCTCCTTTGAGAAGTTGCAGAGTTCGTGTCCCTCTTACTATAAAAAGATGTGGCAGCCACAGAACTTTCCTCCACGCCCAGATGCAAAGGTAATGCAGCTGCTACTTGCTCATTTGGCACAAACAAAATTCTAGGTGGCTGCAAATTACACAGCAAGGACAGTAGGAAAGCAGATTATAAGAGGCAATGCAGACTAGCTCCACCATATCATTTCATTTCATTTCATGTATCCTAATTTTATTTTCTGTTACCCTTTGAAAATGCAGCCTGTACACTCAGCCTATTTTCTCATATATTCAATTTATTGTCTTGGACTTTACTCCAGAGAGTTCACCAATGGCAATTTGCAACACAAGAGCCCAATCTGGACACTCTTGATCACACTCATTCCTTTTAATCTTTTTCTGCATTTGTGTATTATTATATCACTGTCTATATAAACCATACTTAAGCTTAGTTATGCATATATCATTGCACAGTATGAGTAGGTCTAGATTCATTTAAAAAATAGTAAAACAATGATGTGCAGAGATTTTCTTACAATGATTTGTAGGTGAGTTTTTGGATTTTTGCAGGAACCTCTCTGAAGAAGTAAGGCCAAGTGATACATGGTTTTTGCCTGGGAGAGCAGCACTGAGAGCTCCAGGAGACAATGTACGACTGCCCTGCAGTTCTGCTTCATAGATGGCACAAGTCTCTCCTAACAAGAAACTGTAGTGCAGCCACCACCAGGAGTAACAGATGCTATCAGTGACATAAAGAGGAGTCTGGCATTATTGACGGACAAAGTGACATACTCTAACTTCTTCCTCTCTGGGTGGCTTATGTTTTAAGGAACAAAAAGTAATATCGCTTTACACACCATGAAGATACTGTTTTTAAAGTAATATTGATATGTAGTTGAAACTGGAATTTCCAGCTTATTTCACATATAATCATTTATACAGTCCTAAAAGTAAAGAGGAAAGGACATAACTCCTTTCTTGAAAACTTCCCGTGACAAAAAATGCACAGTGACAAAAAATGTAGGAGTTCTGTGAATTAAATTAAAAGCAATCCTGCTGCCACCTCCTTCATCATTTTTCCCACTTAAATCCATCAATCAGAAGTAAGTGATTTCACTATTAATAGGTGAAGTATCAAGAATATAGAGCTCAGTAACAACCGAGTCTGAATGTAAGCACTATGTAAGACTAGACCATATATTAACAATGCACAGGACAAAAAAGGCAGGAAATAGGATACAGAAAGTAAGCCATCTAACACAAGTGCTTTGGACATGAAGCTTTTAAATTCCATTTTCAAATTTTAAAATGACTTGAAGTCTATTTTAAAGTGATATATGATTAAGTAACAGACTTTCACTAAGGGGGTAGCTCAGGCTTATAAACACAGAGCTCAGGAGTGACTTGGCAGGGAAGCGTGACCATGTTTGAATAGATGGGTTCTGGGGAGCTCAAATCAATTATCTCCATCAGGAATCTGTGCTGGAAAATACCACAGCAGAAGGGATCAGCTCCACAGGCCCATCAGATTAAAAATAACTATAATCACAACAATCCTGTAGTTATGCTGATCAGGTGGTGGTGTTCTGCCTAGAGAAAGCCATATATATATATAAATATATACACACATACATATACACTTTTTGACCGAGGCAAGATAAATGCATAGTAGCTTTGTGTGAAGCATTTTTTTTCATCTCCTAACAAAGACCTTCCTTCAAATGCATTTGACACTTGCATTCAAGTGCAGTCAAATTCCTGCTTACAGAGATCCCTGTGTTACACTTCCTTGTTGCAGCAGAGGGCTCTCTTTGGCAACTATGGTATCACAATGGTCTAGAAAACTGCATGAGACACCATATCTGTTACTGCTCCTCTTTTGTAAGGAGACTTGTAAAGCAATCTTCTACCTCCTCATCTTTTCTTGATCTCAGATTAAGAGCTTTCCATAACAGCAGTTTGATCTCGTCACTGCTTCTGATTGCTTACTCTTGATGCTGAAAACAATTCTCCTTCAAGAAGGATGATGTATATATATAAGGAGTATGCTGCTGACCAGTGTTAAACTTGAAAGCCTTACAGAAAGAAAAAAAAAAAAAAAACTTACAGAAGAAAAAAACTTACAGAAAGAAACAAAACAAAATGTATATCCTATCAACAGAAGGCTAACAGTGTGTAACTCAACCATTTATTAGTTTTTTAATACTTGGAACTTAACTATCCCAATTTTGGGAATAAATCTTGTAACAAAAATTCAAAAGCCTTGAAATATACCTTAGAATATGCCACCTAAAAAGAAACAGTGTACTATAAATGAATTCACTGACACAGTGAATAGCAAACTGGTGAAAGTGAAATTAACTATTTGTATCCCTTGGAAAAAGCAAACTAATGATGTAAAATCAGCTTTATTTTCTACAGAACTAAAGTTGAATAAATAAGTAACAAAAGCATAAATTATTTTTAAAAAATATATATATAAAAAAAGAAAATGTTAATACAAAATTCTGTGACCAGGGAACATGAACAGCTTGATCTCCTACGTATGCTGCCATAATTCGCTTTTTACCAGCTGCCCATCACTTGTCAGTTTCTTCCATGTTACATTCAGCTCTTTCTTGTAACAAAGAAAGTGCCATTTGGGTAAGAAGAGATGGCCAGAACAATTCCAGCACCTATAAATCGTTGTCTAGAAGTGCAGGAAAAGTTGCAGATCACTCTTATTTTTGGTTCTCCCAATGCTGAGACACAGCAGAAGGATGTGGCAGTGGTCTGGCTCAGCTGTGGGATTCTGCTGAGCAATGGGCTTCATTTGCCAGCGTTTTATTCTGTGCTAAGACCAAAATCCAAGCTGTGGCCACCTCTTCCTCCACGGAGCAGCATGTCTGGGCAAGACATGTGATCACACAAAGTGGCAGTCACTCTAAAATTACTAGGGACAACTCACTGCAGCAGCAGTTTTCTCCTCATACGTACATCATTTCCTCTGTGCTTGTGTTCATAATGTAACATATATGAATGTCTGTATAGTGCTCAACATCTTTGTCTTCTCTCTACAGGGACAAATTGTTGTAAAAATTGCATTTTTAATTTTGACCTCCCAGATCAATGCAATGTTTTCTCACTTTCCATTTTCAGCTGCTGTATCAAAACAAAGCTGCTGTATCAAAATAATACTATACTGCACAGGATCTCTGAACACTGGTAATAGAATTCAAAGCAAAATTAAGGAGATTTTAATGATACAGGTTTGGTTACTTTTCAATCTGACTTTCCCAATATAAGAAAAATAAAGCTGCTTCAAGCAGTAAGTATGAGCCCCATACCAAAAAATTTGCATCAGAATAAAATTCATTACAGAAATGACTCACAGATTCCTCTAAAACAGTGACTGGAAAATGAATTTAAGCCTCTCTTAAAAGTAACTTTTTACTAGACTTTTAGAGCAGGCTTTCACGAAATCTTTTGTTCTGAAGGATACCTCATGTGGAACTGTACAGAATTATCCTACCTGTCCATTTCTTTCTCCTACAGCTGTTGATATTGGCCTCTGGCAGTGGTGAGGCAAAGGACTACAAAGGCTTCACCCTGATGGGTTACATCCATTGCTGCCATTTACTGTGGTCAGCTGTAAGCCCATTAATTAATTATTATTAATATTTTTAAAATTACTGTTATTATTTTACTGTAGGCCATTCAGCACAGTTTTGTCACTCTTGCAAAGATCATGCCATCCTAAGGATGAAAGAATGTACTACTTAAAAGGCATCCAAAAGACTCTAGCTATCTTGGCATCTTGGGGAGATAACCTCCTAGCTGCCAGAGTTTTAAGAGTTTTATCTCACATTCTGCTTTCATTCAATAATTAGATTTTTATTAACTGGGTGTTGACCTTCTGAAGGCTCAATACTGAGGACACACAGACTTAATACAATCTGTGAAACATTTACTTTTTCTAAATACAAGGAATTGTTGATAAATGCACATCAGTAACTAGATTACCTCTCTTCTAACTTCTAATAGGATCTTCTGACCCAAATCCTAAATAATTCACTGCAAATTCTAAGTTGCTATTCTTTAAAGTGTTTTATATAGACCTTCTTCTTGTAAGGTTTCTGTTTTTTTTTTTTTTAAGCATAATTTCCATTAACTCCTGCTTTTAGTCTGGCCATAAATACCAGAACAGTCTCCCTCCTGGTATTTTGGCACTTCTGTATCTTTTCATAGCCAGAAAAAGTAAGAAGTGACATGAAAATAAAAAATAATGAAAAAAAAAAAAAAGAAAAAGAAAAAGAAAAAGAAGAAAAAAAAGTTAACTGAAGCACTCTGTGATTTCCAAACAAAAATTACACACTTCTGGATTCAAACAGACTCCCACCTATTATTTTGTTTGCTTATACACCTATTATTTTGTTTGCTTATAAACACGTCCATTCCAAAGCAGCACTGCATGTGTTATTAAAACTTGTCTAAAACCTGTTTCCAAGCCTGGTCCTTTGGCAGAGTTCTTTCCCTTATTTTGGCACATGATGACAGCATGCTTACTCCCATTTCACTTTTACTGAAGGTGGAATTTAGCAGAAATACCTGACCTGGGATGTTCTGCAGTTAAACTTAATCCATCAGCCCTGAGCTTATTTGTCTAGGATTCAGATAATCTTGATTCAATTTCTATCTCCTCCACAGTCCACTTGTATGAGTCTGACAGATTACTTGAGTCACTTCTCAGATCCATTTCACCAAAAAGACTGTAAGAATGTTTTACTCTCCACAAGTCATTACACAAATAAATGATTCAATCCTTACAAGATGTATCCATATCCCAGAGGTCAGATAGCAGATATATTTTGGGGCTAACATATGATTCCAACATCTAATAAAAGAATAAGATGTCATGGAGGTGTTCAAGGCCAGGTTGGATGTGGCCCTGGGCAGCCTCGTCTAGCATTAGTGGCAGGGGGTTGGAACTTGATGATCCTTGGGGTCCCTTCCAACCCATGCCATTCTACGATTCTATGCCTCTTCTGTCTCTTTTCTAAACATCACAAAGAATTTTGATCAAGTCATTTCATTCAAATATTGGATTAAATTCTGATTCAATTATCTGCTCCAAACTGATTTCTCCAACACAAATCTAAGCAGATTTTTACTTTTAATAAAAGCTAAGAGAAACCAGAGTGCACACACAGAGAGATGCTATGAGATAAAAGCAATGTTGGGGAAAAACAAGCCTCCAGCAGAATACAGTGTAACCACCACTAGAATATGGTACTTACTGTCAGATATTAGTCACACCTGGGTCCTACATTATGACCATTCAGGGTGAGATGAGGATCCAAATGGATGTAATGCTGTATAGTCATCTTTAAAGACCTATCTCCTTGGAGCAGTTACCTAAAATTATTTGTTGGAAAGAACATGATAGGATCCTCACTCTTTGTCAACTGCCTTGACTTCAGGGAGCCAGGAAATATATTTTCAGGTATGAAATACCTGCTGATACTAATAATACTAATACTAATAATTACTTCATAACGGAATAATATACAGGTTTGTGTTTCAGTCTAGTTGCCTTAAGGGAATTGCATGTTGGATGGTCTCTTTATGATAAACTGTGGCTTAGTCAGCATTTGAGCAAGGTAATGAATCCACGGGACTTTTTCTTTGTCCTTTTTCAGAGCCCTGACATAGTCATTCACACAGATCAGAAATCCACCCTGTCTGGCTCAACGTTTCCAAGTATTGCGCTATATAAGCTAAAATTAGTTTGAATACCTTCTGAATGCTGACTCACTCTTAAAAAAACGGAGTATGATCTTTGTGATGCTGAGTCATGGGAATTATATCATACTCCTGAGACAGATCTATCCAGTTAATTGGGACAGACAGAAAGATGTCCAGGCTACTCCACAAAAAGCTAATCCCAAGAGAATGATTTTATGCTCGGAGATGGATGTTGTAAATAAACAGCCAGGACTAGAAGGAAAATAGCATCAACTTCCTACTTGTCCAGCACTGCTGGGTTTTTTCCAGTTCTTTTAAGTAAAGTCTTTTATAGATGATACTCTTTGTGTTTACATGTCTTCTGTTGTATCAAAGCTGCAATGGCTAGAATAATTTTGTTTTTTTTTTTTCTCCCCCAGATAGCAACAATTCGCACAGGCTGTTCATGAATTTCCATTTAGGAACAGCCCTAGTCTTTGTACAGTTTGTTTCTTACCTCACTGCTTGTAATCTACACAGCAAATTCTGCTTTTACACTTTGCATTCATCTTTTGTTTTCTTTCTCCCAATTCAGATCCATTTGAATTAAACGAATAAGCTCCATTCTCTACAGTTCCTTTTTTGAAATATCAGTGGTACCTTATATAGAGGATTTCATTTTTGGCCCCCCAGTTCATTTGGTGCAAACTCTGTAATAATATTTTGTAAGTTGCTAAAATTAACTTTATCAATTATATTCATTGGAATTTGGACTATCAAATAGACTGATTCTTAAAATTTCCTTATTCCATTTTTCCTTTGCACTCATTGTTTGTTATGGCATCATTTGTAAAGGTCATCTTAACCTTACAGAAGATTCAAACAATCCAAATCATATTGTTTTTTTATTTCTTTGCTGAGTTGAACAGCTCCCTGTTGTCATAAAAACCTCTCTCACAGAAAGCTGCCCTCAGTCTTCTAGAATGGGAGCAGTATATTTTGCAACCTAATTTTTATGTCATGCTTTTAAAACACACTGAGCTGATATCTCTAGAGGTTGGAGTCTGTTGCAGACATATCAGAGCAAAAAACCAGAAGAATCTTCCCATGGCAACTTGCCTTGAAGCTGTCTTTGAGTGACCACCTCCAGGGGTGAAAGAGTATTTCAACTTCTGTGGCTCATTCACTCCTGCAGCTCTCTGTTGAGGCTTCTAATGAAATAATACAACTGAAATGCTGTTATTGCATAAATAACACCACTCGAGTACAGTAGACAGGTCACTGAACACCCATCACGAGGCAATGACTTCCAGTTGGTTATTGTATTTCTAAATGTCAGATTTATCTTTAAAAACCTTCACTGTGTAGAGGTCCAGAACAGAATAAATTCTCTCTCTGCAGATCACCACAGGAACTCAGACATCATGTATTTACCATGTACGTTAGCTTTCATTAGTTCATTTCAGCCCCTGCTGAACAAATCCCTTCCTACTGGTTCTCAGTCAGATTCAGTTACATCTGGTTTTATCAGTGACCCTTCGTATCTTCAACTAACAGACAAAGACATTTCCATCTGCCTTTGGATTAGTCACTGCCTTATTCCTCCTTTCCTCCTCCTGATTTAAGGTTCTGCTGATTGTCCTGAGTGTTTAAATTTTTTCACATCATTAAGATCTAACTAAACTTTCTGCATAGCAGATACAGTCACAATGCTCAACAAAGACAAAAGATAAAACTGTTAAACGAACGTTTTCAAAATAGCCAATTTTTCCGACTACAATTATTTACTGAATTTAACTTAACCTTTTCCACATTCCTATTTCTGTTTCCCCCTAATTGACTATGACTTGACTATCATTTGCTTTTTACTTCATATTTTTGTGTCTTTGTCTATAGCAAAAAAGACCTTTGCCCATCTGAAAGTTTTATCTAAACCACAGCAAACATATGCAGTGCACATAAATCTTCTGGGTTTCTGATTTTGCTGAAGGCAGAGAATTCATCTCAGTTTCACTAAAAACAGCTGAATTTTAAATGAGCCTCAAAGATTTTCAGTTATGCACTGAAAACAATTAGATACATGGTATATAATGCACAGCAAAAACCATTCCTTTCAACTGAGTTTCACTTTGATGAGACTCATTACTAATCTCATGGCAAAAAGATGAATATGGGAACCTGAAGATTGAACCTGGTGAACCAAACTGAACAGAAATTTGAGTCTCTTCGCTCTGCCAATAACAAATACCATAGCATCTGCAAATCTAAATAGTGAAACTATGCCTAAAATTTACTTTCTTGCATACAGGACTTCTGTTGTATTTCTACTAGGGAGATATTCTGCTTGTTTAACTCACATTCTGCATTGACAAGGGCTGATCTCTGCTCTTTTTCTGGAGCTGTCATGTTATCAGTCCAGTTGAGTGTATTTTAGAGTTAAACTACCCAATTTTTAGTTATTCAGGTACACCAGGTACTACCACAGTGAAATAGTTCACTTATGAAAAGAGATGCTAAACTGCTGAACTTCATGTTTGTTTTGAAACTGCCTTTTAATCCATTTTAAAGCCTCATCCAGATCTTGAAGAACAAACAAGCAAAAGAGCTGGAGTCTATCATGATTAATTACTGCGGAAATCAGTCCCAGCCTAAACATTTAGTGAATGCTTAATCCCTGTTACTGTTTGCACTGAATAAGTGTAAAAGCCAGCTCCGTGGAAAAATAGATACTATTTTTATTATCATTATCTTTTTTTTTTTTTCTTCAGCAAGTGCTTCCTTGGGAAAAAGATACACAGTAAAAAACAGAAATCAGACTTTTTGGTGCGTGTGCACAAGGATAGGGTTGCTAACAGATGAAATAACTTAGCATAGGAAAAAACATTGAGATAGGCAAACACACAGGAGGTTTATTTCATATGCACAAGACAACTAGGGCAGTCAGCACGTGCAGAACACCAGAACTGCGTGGGGAAGTGGGTAGCAGCAGCAGGTGATGCCATGAGGAGGTATGGCACAGTGCATGACAAAGGGTAAGGCAGATAATCCAGTGTCAGCTCATTTTATTTGCTGAAAGTCTGTCTCATCTATCCAGTGTCCACTTTGCATTTACTCTTGCCACATGCAGAAGTTCTTTTCTTAGCATGTTGGTGAAAGTGAATATGCTTTCAGCACATGCTAGTTTATAGCAATCAACTACTGCTTATATCAAATAGTTTTGATCAACAACTTTGTTAGAGCAACTCCAAAAATAAAAGAAGTTCTGTGTGATTTTTCACTCACTGTTGTTGACTTCTCTTTGTCCTAACTTCCCAGAAATGCTAAAAAGATGGATGGAAAGGTAGTCAAAAAGCCACATTTGGTGAATGACATTTAACACCAAATTCTTATATCCTTTGGGTACTTATCCATCTCACAGTAATGGCAGTAGTCCCTGCACGTAAGGAAAAAAAACTCGAGAGATCATCGCCTCTTAAACATTGCATTTTTTTAAAGCATGAAATCAAATTGTTCAAACTTACATGCCACAGCTCTGCCCTGTGGACACACTACATTAGACCATTTTATAAACGTGTGACCTTTTCTTCCCAGGGGCTTCTCCGCAACCACTTCGCAATCAAACAGCAGTAGACATTTTGCTTTACAGGGCAGCAGAAGGATGGCATGCAACATGAAAGATTTTTTAAAAGATGAAATCTCTCAAATTACATCTTGCTTATGAATAAATTCAGCTTACAGACAGAACTATTAATCTTTATGCCACTTCACAGTACCTTGTGGCATTTAAGCAAGTCTCAGTTTGAAGTCCTGATGTAACTTCTTCAGTTTTGAATAAGTACTGTCATCAGAGAAGCCCTAAAGCACCATAAAACATTTTTCTGTTGCTGCTACAGACATCTGAATTTCTCTAGAAGATAGTCACCCTGTGTACAACATTGTTGAAACAACTGTAGGAGGCATGTATTCCAATCATAAGTATACTCCCAAGATACTACCAGTGCATGTCTGTAATAGTAGAAGCCAAATTCACACATCAAGATACATAAATGTTTGCACATTTGCTTTTTCTGAGAAGTTTAATAACCATTTACTCACACGACTTCCTATTTGCTCGTGACCGCTTTCTCTCTCTAGGCACCGCTCGCTGGCTTGGCACTTGGGTGGCGGACTTTACAATGCGATCCATGATCTCATCTGCTGCATCATCTGTTGCATTAGGTGAATCATCATTGCCAGCATTCCATGAACCGATACGGCCTGTAAAAGTCCAGCAAATAAATTGAGGGAAAAGACAAGAAGAGCCTCTTGCGTCACTTTGGTTTTGCAATTGGCTTTCTGGAGAATTGAAGCAGGCAGCTCAGTCACTGCTACTTCAAACTGGCCAAAGGAGAAGAATCTGCCTAACAGAGAATATTTTAAAATAATAACCTAGACTCCCTGCTGTATCAGCAAAGAACAGAGAGCTCAAATGCAATTACAACTTTCTACTCCTTTTAGTCTCAGAGTCTTATTCATGACCATACAATTGGCAAATGTCTGCTACTGACTGTTTAAGAGCTGAGAATTGCTGGATGTTGTGTGGCCATGTCTGTCTCTGCTCCAATTACACAGAGACTAGAAGACAGGATATATGTTAGAAACTGATTCAAACCACCAGGACAGGTCCTTTTTAGCAAAAGAGGGGAACAATCTCTTTCAAAACATCTGTATCACAGGATGTAAAAAGGGGAAAAACATAGAGTTTGACATGTCTAGTTGTCCCTTTCGCAAGAGACAATCCACGTCCTCAATACATATGTGTCCTGGCACAACTGCACATACTCTGCTGTGAGCAGAAAAGCAAGAGTCGTTGGCAAGCTGAAAAGCTAAATAAGCAATTTTGGTTAAAGCCACAAATAGAAAGCCATGTCTTTGAACCCAAGGATCTGGCACTCCTTACTCCACAGAGCTGTGTCAGACACATCTTTTGGTTCCTTCACAACAGACTACTGTTCCACATGCTTTTTCTTTTTTGAATAATTTGAAGGCTAGTATGTAGTAAGAACACTGACAGCAAGCTTTGCAAAGGAGTGGGTGTGTTAGAATTGTAAACAGCTAGAAGTCACTGGCAAGACTACTCCATATCACATTTCTGATGTCAATAAACAACAGCTTTGATTAGCACTTTGTTCTGCTGCTTTTCTCCTGGCTCTCATCAAGTGCGTTTCCATTATGATAGTGCTCCTGACAAGCTTCTGTCTGGCTCACCCTTCCTCTGCCTCTGCTATTCTTCAGGGGAACGCAAGCTGACTCTCATTATCAGGACACACTGCTCATTAGCAGTCAATGGATTACTTCAGCTGTTCTGCTTGTGCAGAGCAGCTTGAATTATTTCATCTTTTTACTTTAGCTAGTTGGCTTGCTTTTGAAACTGGAGCAGTGAAACCTCCTAATTAAACAGAATCAGGGTTTAAAACCTTAATAAACTAAATGCACACACGTAGTGGTGAATGCTCTGGACATGGTATTAGTGGCACCAAAAAGAAGGAAGAAAATGTAAGATATCTAGATATAAGGGAAAAGAAATATGAAAACAGAAAACTATGAACTTAAATGTTGGTGTACAACCCTTTACTTCAGTAGTATCTCCCAGGTAGCATTTGTACAGGAGGGCATAAGGCGGAGACAAAAGAAAACAAACTGGTGATCTCAGTCTCTGCAAAATGATTTAGCAACAAGGAAGTGGTTAGTGGCTGCTCTTCTGAAGAGGTATACCAGTGAATCACGTCTTGGACAAAAAGCAAAGGTATCTTATTGCCAAGAATGGTTGTATCATTGAACTCTTCTGTCAGAGTATCAGGTGTTGGAAACGAACAATTGGGTCAGGTTTTCACTTCCTCTGTGTCAGCTTTCAGAAGTTACCTGTGCTGACACTAGAAACAGCACAGCACTGTGGACCTCAGAGAAGGAGGTTGGGACAGCAAGGAGGCGCAGGACAGTCCACAGCAGTTTTTTATGTCCCTAGGCCCCACTTAATTCAGTAGCTCTGATGCTTATCAAAGATCCTTTCTTCTTCTTGCCCCTTTTTTTCTCTGCTATCGTTCATAAAATGCTGCATGGCCCTTTCTCTTCAATTTAAGTTGCTACTTTCTCTTGCTTCTGTTCAAAACCAGGAGAAGACCACACCATGTATATCCCATTTGGTTTCACAATGAAAACAGGAATAGAAACTGGAGTGTGAATAAGCAGTGAAGCTGACAAGGCAGAGGAGAGAACTTTACTGCTCTGCGCTCACACCACCCTCCAGCTCTACTCTGGCCGTATGCTCATGCTCCAAATCGCCACCTCCAGTGTGCAAATACCACTGGGGTTTTCATCTCCCTTTCTGACTCTTTCTGCCATCTTTTCGGCCATGCTTAGGCCACCCTGCAGCTGCAGTGCCACTTAGGAAGATGGCTAACAGGAAGCTGCCAGCACTTACCCCGGCTGACCCGGCTGCGAGTGCGAACCCCCAGTGCCATGGTGATCTCCCCGCTGACAGAGGAGGTCTTCAGCACGGCCTTCATGTTCTCGTGCTCTGCGGCATCCTCAGCGTACTGCAGGCCCTGGGGCTGGACTGGGGAAGAGGGTGAGGTGCTGGAGAACTTGCCGGACTGTGGAAGGAAAGCAGATTTGTTTTTTTAACCAAAAAGAGTACAGAAAACAGGTCAGCGTCCAAGCGATGAGTTGTAAGAGGGGAAGCATAAATCCTTGTCTTTGCAGATCATAGAATGGTTTGAGTTGGAAGGGACCCTTTAAAGGTCATCTAGTCCAACTCCCCTGCAATGAACACCTACAGCTAGATCAAGGTGCTCAGAACCCCCTCCAGCCTGACCTTGAGTGTCTCCAGGGACATGGCATTCACTACCTCTCCCAACAACCTGTTCCAGTGCCTCAGCCATCCTCATGGTAAAAAAACTTCTTCCTCATATCCAATCTAAATCTCCCTTATTTTAGTTTGAATCCACCTCCCCTTGTCTTACCACAACAGACCCTGCTAAAGAGTCTGTCCTCTTCTGTCCCCTTCTTTCCCATAGCCCCCTGATGTGGTTTTGTCCTTTACCACAACCTTTCACTATCAAAGCAGGACTGTCAGAGCAAGCTGGGAACACAGGGGTCTCTGGTCTGCCTCTCTGCACTACCACACAGAGAACTCTCACACTGCTCAAAAACACTGATATGTGCAGTAAACTTAAAATACATTGCCAGTAATGCTGAAAAAATCCCCGGTCCACAAACACCCAGCCAAATTATTTCATGGCCAAAACACAAAAATTGCTGTCAGCAGTTAGGAGAAAAAACAAAACCTTAGAGAGATTTTGGAATCTGCCCTCTGCTTGCCCAGCCCACCCGTGACTTCGCTGTCACCACAACAACGTTAACAACAGCAAGTGGATTAGCTACACACAACAGTTCCATCAGCCACTAAAAGCAGCCCTCCAGAAAGGCAGCCAGGTGAACAACGGCAGGAATGGAGGCTTTCAGAGGAGAACAGGGGCTTGTATCACTGAGCATTGGAAGCAGAAGCACTAGGCTGCTCTCCTCCTCCAGCTTCTGCCTGAAAAAGGCTGCAACAGTGGTAATCACTCCTTTACTCTCATCTACAGAAAGACTACAGCATATCTGAAATACAGTCATAGCCACAGAAACGACAGGCTCTCATCAGCAAACAGACATCAATACATAATAACGCCCCTTGCTGTTTTCAGTCCTATCTGTTTTCAGAAACTGAAATATTTTCTTTTTCCTTTTAATCTTTCTTATTCCTACAGATCCAGCACAGATAAAAAGGAAGGTGTGCTGCATTCTGTTCCTCCTCTGCATACTAAACAACATTGCTTATTAACTTGATGGTATCAAGCCAGTCAGCTACAGCAATGCAGACCTCAGAGCCTTTCTTTCGGAGAACAGTAAATTGGAAGAAAAGGCTCAGCCCTACTTTCAGAGCTTTGATCGAGTCCCCTGGGCTGTTAGGCTGCAAACTGAAAATATTTCATCTGGAAACCACCAACAGGATAATTCTATTCTAACATAATGACTTTTCGGGGTAGGACAGCAAGCTGAGTAGCAAAACAATAATCCCTACAAGGCACTAAGCTAAATATAACAGTGTGATATTTATTTTTAATACTGAGAAGTTTGTTTTGTTTTTAAAGTACTAGCTTGGAATATTTTGATGTGGAAGATGTGCAAGTGCTAGAATATCATGTGCAATTAATAGACAAAAGAAATTAGAGAGAAACTTCTATGAAAGTACATGCAGCTTTTGCATTTAAGAATACTCACTTCTATAGAATTGGTTGTAAATCTAATCAATACTGCCTTAGGAAAAGTAAAATGATAATGACTTCAGATAACCATTAGTATTCACACATGTTAGTTAAACTCTGGCATAAAAAAGTCTATTTCCGTAATTTTCTTTCTGCAGCCCAATCTATACAGCATAAACCATCACCAGGGAGAAGCTACATAGCCAGGAAGTTTAATTTAACTTCCTAAACTTTCAGACATTGATGTAGATTGATGCCCAAGCCTCAGCCTCTTGAGCAAATAAGTGATATTTTTGAAACACTGAGCTTTGAGCCACATTGTTTACATTCAGAGCCTGATGCTGTACAAAAAATGCATTGCACAATAGACACTCTGCAAAGCAACAAACTGGTTTATTATGAGTATAACTAGTACTTCATAGTTCTTGAATTATTTATTCACTCCTCAATTCATTTTTAACATCATCTTCAGGAGGAATTAATGATAAATGTATGAACTATGCCATAGCTAGCCTATATGGTGAATCAATTATCTTGTTCACAATTCATATGGCAAAGATAATCACTAAAATTTACTTTGCATCCCTATAACCTGATGCTTTGAAACAATTTATAAAATAGGAATAGTTGGACACACACAGCTCAATAATGATTATGAAATTATCATGGAAATCCTTAACACAAATAAACTGATGATCCTTACAACATTTAGATCACTGACTACATTGCAGTTTAGCAGACAGATGCTAAAAGAAAACAAATGATGAAACTTTAAATTATTAAGTCTTCAGATCAAATCAATATCAATATCAATAGGGATATCCCTACTCAAGAGAGCACGTATGCATATGGTTAAAGCTGACTGTAAAAAGCACTCTTATGATAGAGCTAAAATGCTATAAGAAAAATGTCATGGTTCGTAGCTCCAGTTGAGCAGATGAGTTGAGCAGTCCGTAATATCTGAGTTAGAAGTTAGATGTCACAGCACACAGGGGACATGGGAATGACATGCTCTTTCAAAGAACCATACCTCAGTGTCCTCTTCTTCATCAGTCTGCCACCGGAGACAAAGGACAGGGCAGAGAAGGACAAACAGGAAGATTTAGGAAGGACAGCATGGTCAAACCACGACAAAGTAAGAGGTAACCATGGTACTGTTTATACAATTATAGGAGGCCGTAAAAATACGAAACATATAAGGAATTCATTCCTTAGACAATCGACTGGCTAATGTCTTTCAATTAATGCAACACAATCGTACTATAAACAGAACAGACTGTCACTGTCAGTAGGATAAGATTTCCTGTTTTTTCTTAGAGAATTTATGAACTGAAATTATTCCTAAGCCATCATATTTCTCTCTCTCCCTTGAGTCATACTGCTGCTTGCCCATTTTTCACCTTGAGGAAACAGAGCAGTAGGAAGGACTCTTTTTTCAGCTCTGTTCAGAGCACGGAGGTCCTGCTTGCTTTCTCCCAGTGCAGAGGTCAGTTTCTTGGCAATTCCCTATTCTCCACACTTCAGTGCTTGCTTTAAATCCCTTTTAAGCTGTTTTTTTTTTTTTTCAACTTCAAGTTCCAATTGAACGGAGCACTAAAATCAAGTGCTAAGTAGTCTTTGAATATGTGCTTAAAGTTCTTCAGTAGCTGCTGATACCAGATCCTGGGAATTACAGAGATGTAATTATCCATTGCCATTCAGGGCTTTCTCACTCTGTGACAGTAGGCATGTATAACTGTTCGGATAGTTACACTGCATAAAAGGTAATGAGCATGTCAAAATATTATGGTACACGGAGTGTTCTTGAATCTGGAAGTTTACAGGGAATTAGCAAATATTTTTCTTTACTGTGATGTAAAAAAAAAAAACACTTAGATGGTTCCACAAGTGAAACAGTTTCTCAAGTATCTGGGCTGCTTGTTTCCACAATTTTCATTTAGACCTAGAAATTTGATGCATCTTTTTAACCTGTGGGTTTTATTTTGTTTCTTTAAAAGAAGCATTCCACCAATTTTCTCCCCTCCTTTGTGTTACTAATACATATTTTTGACCTCATCTCCACCTCAACTATGATTTCTGTCTGGGAGTGATACATTCTGTTCCAGAAACATTCATCATTAAAAGTGAAAGCCTGATTTACTTTGGCCCTCAGCTTAGCTTCAGCACAATCTCCATAAGAAGATTAGCTGTGAGAGTGCTGTGCAGCATATTAACATTACTTTTTAAGGGTATGTTTTATTCAAAGCATGAGATGCCTATTTCGCTTAGGACACAGTGGCACTAACAGTTAGACAAGCAGATATTTTGCAGAGGGACCTTGGTAGGTATGTTCCCTATCCATTTGTTTTATCCAGTCCCGGGGGNGGGGGGGAGGGAGGGTAGGGAGTAACGCAGTAAAGCAATCCATCTGAAGAAGGCCACTTCACTTTTTGGCATGAATTAGAAACAGAAAGGAGAAGAACGGGAAGCAAGAACATGCTTGTGTTCTAGTCCATGTGTAAAACTACCTAATAAATAAAAAGCAGGAGGAGAGCAAATTAAGCTAAAAAACATGACACTGAAAACATGAAAGCACTGAAGGAAAGGTGCAAGAGCAGAATACATACATTACAAAGAATGTGCTCCAGACCAAAATGAATTATGTTATCTCAAGCCAGATTTTTACAGGGAAAGTCCCAGCTGCTGGCTTTCCTTCCTGTTCAGTATAGCTAGAAGGGATTTATCTGCAAAGGACTTATATTAAGAGCAATCCTCCCATCACTAGTTTCCAGGGCATTGCCATTCTCCTCCTCACACCTCCAGCTTGACACCCAAAGCTTCTCAGGAGTTCATGGTCCCCTTCATGTTTCCATGTCTGGAGAGTCATTTGCCCCTAGTAGATACTTACAACAGGAACAAAGTAGCAAAATGAATGAATTGAACTTTAGTTTCAGGAAGGGAATCCGCTCTCATTCAGCTGAGCACATTCTACCTTTCCTTTCATCTTCATTTTATTATTATACATAGACTGAGAAATGTTAATAAATTGGGACAATTTTGACACATGTAATATTACCAAAAAGCAATGGAACAATATTCGCAAATACCTCCTGTAGGAACAAGGTGTAAATTTTAAGAAAAAAAGGTTGCTTGATTCTTCTGTCATCCACTACAGGATGTTGCAAGACAGTTTGTGGATATCTTCTCCCTTCCTTCTTCTTCTCCTCCCTCCTTCTCTCCCTCCCTCCCATTTTTCCTCTAGGCTAGCATTTGTATGTGGTGGATTTACCATTGAAAAATATTTCTATTACATAGCAACTTTGGAATTGAGACTCTTAAACATCATAAAAAGCAGAGCTTCATAAATCTGGGAGACAGATGCTTATATTACCTACTATTACTAAAAATCATTTAAAAGCTCAGACTCATATCTGTAATTCCATTTCTTCTCTCTTTTGCTCGCTTATTATTTCTAGTGTGCCTGAACTGTGTGACTGCCATCACTGGCTAAAGTCAGATACAAGTGACACAGAGTAGGCAATCTACCTGTGAAACTGTGACAGCTTGCTGTTCTTCTCTCTTCCCCTCTCCTTGTTCTCCCTCTCTCTCCTGCAGCCACCTTTCACTGAGATTTGAACTGACAATGCCCAGTCTGTTTCAGCTACCGAAGAATATGTAAAGATCTCTGTGGTAAAAGGCTAAAATAAAGATGAAAACTGCGCCTGTTTCTCAGCCCTATACCCTGTGAGCAGTTGCTGAAGCTGATGAAAGCTCTCCATGCATGGAGCCAGCAGACTCTCCAAGTGCCAGTACTGCTCTGCCTTCCAAGTCTGCAGGGGACCAAGGTATGAGAGATGTGCCTTCTTATTAAGGACTGGGATGGTTCTGGCTCACTGCTTTTCATTTTTGCTAAAATCCTTCTGCCTGAAAACAACGTACTATAGGGCTGGATCCTAAGGAAACTTTTAGAAGGACAGCGAGGTAAGTATCACATAATCACAGATAAATATTTAAAATTCCATGTTCCTATTCTTATTAGCATTAGTTTCTATATAGAGTTTCTTTCAAATATCAAGATCTAAAATTTCTTCTCTGTGTTTTCTTACTAATTCAACACGCTGTCAGTGCATTACTGATATACTTGCCCTTCCCAATGCAAATATAAAGCAGTAAGAAAAACAGGAACAGATACAAAGCACAGCCAACACAGTACTACAGTAAGACTCTTGTTTTTCATCACTCTGCACACAAATATCTTCCATACTTCCAACTCTAAAATTTATTTTGAGGAAGATTTGACTTTGAAGTTGTCAAAGAAAGCTGTAATGTAACCTTAATTCTGTTTTACTAGGTATTGCAATCAAATGAATGATTATTGAGGCCATACCACTGGGCTACAGAAACAGTGTTTCAGTGAGTCCTGAAATAACCATACCGCTACATGAAGAACCCCCTCAAAGAACATCTCTGTAAGGGGAATTTCAAAGAATGTGTTTTTTCACTCCAGCGAAGTCTTTTTCTAAGCTAAAAAGACCATTATATAATTATTAAATAGTGATAGGCAAAAAATGTTCCCTTTCAGTGGACCCGGAAGATTTAGGTTCAATACCACTTGTCAGATGGCATTTAATTGCCAAATTTCAACATTGTATTGAGCTCCAAACAATACTTGTTCTGGGTAAAGCCGAACTGCCTCTTTTCTTACATTTTCAGTCAACAGCCTTGCTCTTCACTTACCAGCTATCAGACCTCATCCTTTTTCTTGTTTTAAAGGCTACTTTCTCTCTGTTTCCTGAACCTAGCTTTCAGTGGTCACATTTACTTTTTTCTATCACATTTTCCGCAGGAATAGGACTTAGAGAAACTTCTCAGTTATGCTGCAGCCAATTCTCCTGGACATGCAATACAGAAACACTATGCTATATACTAGGAAAACAGGAACTCCTTTACATCTTACTACTCTTTAAATTAGTAAAAAGCATTGAAGCTACCTGAGGAAAAGAAAAATTTAATTTACTAATCTCTCTGATGAAAGCTATCTTTTATCTCCTCTAGAATAGTGTAAAAAGACTGGGAAGCAAGTGAAGAAAATTATCTCAGTTCCTCAGTGGTAGTTTTAAAAGTTTGTATGACTGTATTATACCCTTCATGTAAAATTAAAATCCCTTCCTTAACCTGAGGCTAGACCAAAAGGAAAATCTTTGGAGATAATAACACAGGTTTAACATTCCTTGTAGATGGGGCAGATATCCAGATTTCAAGAGGATATTGCCAGGAAAGATTTATAAATGATTGTGAGTCAACGGATTAAAAATAATCTTTATTTATATCAATCTCAATGCATACACATTTTTTGACCTAAGTTGCTGGACTCATAAAACTCCAATCAGCTTAGGCCTTTTCCTGCCAAAGGCAGAGGTAGCTTCATATGCAATGAGCTACTCTCATCTAATTGAGACTCCAGATTTGGATTTTGAGACAGTTGGAAACTTTTATTAAGTACTGGCACTTCTTAAAAGTTTATTTGGATTGAGTTAAACTACATCAACTTAAAAAAAAAGACAAAAATAAAACCAAGGTTTTTTTAATGCTTACCATGCTGAGAAAACTACTTCTTCTAAAAATTCCTTTTATCAGAATGCAAGAATACTTTCAGCAAAGCTTGCAGGGTAACATCTACTGTGTACATAAATTTGTCAGGTTTCTAAGAACCCCAGTGTAGTCTGTTATAATAAAATTGTCTGGTTTGTGCTTTAAAGGTAAGAAGAAATATTTTTGAGTGGGCTTATCTGTATGTACTCATAAAAATACGTCTAATACTAAGATTAAAGGCTATATACATCAGGATATTCAAAAAAGCGAAAAAAAATACTTTTAAAATTCAGTTGTAATCACTTAAATGGTTATTGCAGTCCGTCATTTGTGATCTTTTGATGCCTTCAACTAGCAGCCTAATTCTACAGTTTTCTTTCGTCTTTTTGTATTCTTGGCTGATTAGGTACACATAGCTCCTGGTGTCCTCTAAAGATTCTGTGCACTGTTTTAGCAACACACAGAGATGCTCTTTTTGGATGCATTGTCTGGGTTTGTTCTCATTCTATAAATTAGTACAAAATAAAACGTATCCATTCTCAAGGACAGAAGCTGTTATTTACAGTAGAACTTCCTAATAATAATAAAAAAAAGGTTAGCGACACTTCATATACAACATTCAATGAAAGACTTTTAAAAATTGGTGCTTTGGGAGATGTATTTTGCCACTTACATCTGTGATCATTTTTCCTCTGGTCTTGTTTCTTTCCCTGTGGTTAGCTCGTTTCTGTTTTTGCTGCAGGACTCGTTCCCTGGTGGTGCGGTATTCCAGAGCAAATTCACTAATAATTTTGCAGAACTTATTAATGTTGACTTCACGTATCGCATAGGGAGGATGGCCCATAAATAACAAAAATGAGTGAAACCTGAAAAAGAATGAGTTTATGAATGCAAAGGAGAAAAATCTTTAGAGTTTCTAGGAAAAACAGCAACATTTCAGTGAATTTATTTAATAATTTATTAGCTCCCATAATTTCATTTGTGCTACAAAATTTTTATGAATTCTTTGCGTAACACTGTTATGCTTTATAATTAAAAACATAAAAGTGTAGTCTATGATAACTTCACCCCAGTCCAATTTCCCAGGCCGATGCAGGAGATAAGACTTTTATGGAACTCTATCTACTTTATATGACTAATTTGGCATGTGAACAACCAACTTCATTTCAGTTATAGAAAGAAGTATTTATTAAGTTTCAATTCCATTTATTTGTATTAGGCAACTTCAAAGAGGCTGTTATGATGTTGGAGAAAGTCTAGACAAGAAGAATGCAGATTTACAGGCTAGAAAACACAAGAAGAAAAGAATTTCTGTTTCATAAAAATGTCCATAGTTACATTATCTCCCAAATACTTTACTTTGGGATACTATCAATTCACAGTTTTACCATTTCCATGGCATTCAGAACTTTCACACTATTTGCAACTTTTACTCTTGCTTCTATTTCGCATGATTTACAACAGCACATTGAGTGTTTAAAAATGCATGTGAATCTTTTTAACTGCAACTGTATCCCCAGTGATAAAAGTTTTCCCAACCCTAGGAAGACGCAATTTCACAAATACATTTTTGGAGAAGTCTATAGCATTCGCTGCAGCACATAGTGTGAAGAACTCAGTATTTATTTATTTGCACAATGCTTACAGAACAGAAGATGGGTGAATCCACTTCCTTTCTTCTGAAAGTGGGATTTCTGCTTACGTATGGCATGAAAAAACATCATTATGAAAACAAAAGAAAAAGTGAATGAAATTCTCAATTTGTATGTCCACAAAGTTGGGATCATTTGGAATCCAGATCCTAATTTTGACCAAAGCAATGTGGAAATTCTCCAGAAAATGGAAACTCTCTCAAAATTTCATTAATAAACTGTAGGAAAGTAGTTAAATTAATCAGATGACTCAAACTCATATAGCTAAATTCACAAATCTGAGAAAAAAACTTCAGGTTTATCATGGAATTATCATGTATATGCACATTGCAAAGCACTAAAGTTAGCTCCAACTCCATTGGATAAAACTAAATCCAACAAGTTCTAATGAAAGGAATTTTAAAGTCCATCTTCAGCTATATAGGCATAAAACACATAGTCATAGATCTTGTAGATAGGGGTGGTGCTGATTAAAGAATAACTCATTGCGTAGGACTCCTTTCAGGTTGCACGTATGACATATTTGTCATTAGAACTTCAGTACTGTGCTATGATATATTCTTGTTAACCAGACAGTAAGGCGATTCCCCACCAAAGGAAGGACAGAAAACAAAGAACTAGTCAAAAAGTTGCTAGCATTTGGGGGTTAGGAGTTAAAAGGCCCAACTACTGCACCTTGGGAACAAATGATTGCCCAGATCATTGCAAATTTTGATCAGAAATACGGAAACTTTCTTGAGTGAGGATATTTCTTAAACAGGTGTCAATGAAAATTTATGCACCATATACACACAGTTTAAACATTTATTAAAATCATATTTGTCATAATTCTGTACCTGTTAATTATTCTTCTGTGAACAATCTTCAGGATTATGATTCTTTCTGCACAGTCCTTGAGGAACTCAGACATTTTTTGTTTTAGAGTTGGCTTCATTTCATGCTTTGCTATAGCTTTAAGGTGATCCCAAGATGCTTTGCACCGTCTTTCCATCTGACACAAGTTTTCCTGGAGTTGTTCAAAGTCAACCTAAAAAACAAAAAAAATAAAGAATATTTAACACTTCAACAAAAATCATTTTGGTAATGGATTTGGACATCTGAACAGTTCAATTCATGTAAAAGAATAATATTTACTCACATTATTAATTACTGCTAAATAATTATGAAATCATAGAATCACAGAATTGTTTGAGTTGGAAGGGACCCTTAAAGGTCATCTAGTTCAACTCCCCTGCAATGAACAGTGACATCTCCAGCAGATCAGGGTGCTCAGAGCCCTGTCCAGCCTGAAATCTCTCTCTCTGTTATACTTTGCCTACGTATGGAATGTTGGTATGGAAAACTGAAATAAAATATTCTCATATACAAATATTTTTAATTTTGGTCTTGGAGGCCTAGCACCTGCAGAAAGTACAATAAAACACTATGATGTACTTTTTTCCCTGCTAAAATCTTCACAACTACATGACCCAGTAAGTTCTGTTGAGGCAACACAAAACTTTTATCTCCCCTTTTCTTAATCTTTTTCTCTACTACCATAGCTTTTCATACCATGCTTGTTGCTCACTGTAGTATCCAGCCAACACTTCACCAGTTTAGAAAGCACTTGGATATACTCCCTTAATTGCATGCTGACTTCTAATCACAAAATTCAGAGGCTAGAATTTTTTTAAAGTGCTATTCAAAGCAAGTGTTATTTAGTGATCTCAGCACTACCTTTCATCTCTTGATATACAGTGTGAATTTTTTAGCTTCTAACATGATTATATAATGTCTTTGAAAGCCCATCAACACAGTTAAAATAAACTATTGCATCCTACAGTAACGGTCATCAGGACAGAAGCCAACGCATTCCATGGAAGGTGAAAGAGAGGTTCTCCTTTACTCATCATCCAAAAAAGGGGTTCAGATCACACTGGTCTACATAAGTCACTCAGGATGCATTGCTAACAACTGGACGAAGTGCTTTAATTACCCAGACACAGCAGATAAGTGTACGAACTCAACAAATTCGAAAAGTAAAACTACCCAGCACATTCTTCAATTCTAAGAAAGGAAAAATATATTTTATAATGCCACTTCACAGTTCAGATGAACTCAAGCTATAAAACGCAGATTTAGCTGTCAGATTCCAAACACATCAGTTTGAAATGTTACAATCCGGAACTCCAGTTAATTCCTTAATGCTAAATGAAAATCAGTGACAGAGACAGCTTTTAGCTCACTGCAGAATGAACTACAAGTGACTGCACTCAAATGGGAGTGTATTTTCCTATCTGTGCTAAAAGCTATTCATGACTGCAAAAGAAATTAGCCTTGGAAACCAGTTATTCCAATTCTGGAAGAGTCTGGATTAAAATCTTTTCAGCTGAGATAAATACCTAATGGAGATAGGTCTCAATGTAGGTTTTCTTCTTTGTATTTTAAGTCCCAATTCCTAATATTGGTTGCAACATCACATCACAGTGAATGAATTTTTTATCTGTATGCAGCGCTCACTGTTGAGATCTATGCTGAGTACAACCATAAGAAATCCATTATGATTAAAAGTCTCCTGGTATTGATTGTATTTTTTCTTGCCATGATTTACAAAGTGATGATTTTATCCTCATCACAAGGAAATAAAAACATCCTTTGATCCATTCTGCTATTCAGAAGAGCCCTGCAGGCGGAGCAGCTGTGGGGCTTTTGTTTTCTTTAGCATATCAATGCATATATAAATATAAATATAAATTATATATATATATTTTTTATATATATATATATATTTTTTTTTAAAGTTGCTTCCAGGTCAGTATTTTCACTGTTAATGATAAACACATTGCTGCTCTCTGTAGATGATGTATCTAAAACACACATGGGAAGAAATGCTAGCATTCCTATGAGGAAAAAAATAAAGACAGGAGGAGGTATTTCTAGATTTTACTACAAAGAATTATCCAGTCTGGTAGGGGAAGCTTCTCAGCCCCTGCTACACAGAAGTTTAATTCTATGAAATGATAGCTTCCACTAAAAATGGACTGAGTTTTAATCTATCAAAAATCTTTGGCGATCAAACTTGTAAATACTCAAGAGAGATCTTTGGAGAACAGCACATCTGTATGGAAGAGTTCTGGCAAATTCCCTGATGCGTGACACGTGCCAACCATCAGTGTATTCACAAGTATGGGCAATTTCACTGGGGATCAGGGATATCAGGTCTGGATAAAGGATGCACCAGAATCTTTAAGCACAAACGATAATTTTTGTGGTAATCCCAAGGAGATCACAACAACGAGAGTACCATTTGAGCTCCCTGGAATAAATTCCCAGAGGTGGCTCTGCTCATGCAGAAGCTGTAAACTCCTGGAAGGAGGATACCAGGAAATTCAATATGGAATAATTTGCCTGCAAATTCCCAGTGTGACTGAAGCACGTGCAAACTGTCCTGTGCATAGAAGAATGTGACAAATCTTCATCAAATCTAAAATCTGGCTGCAAGCTCTTCAGAGTTCAGTCACTTGCTTGTGGATAAAAAGGAATACACTTCTGGAAAATTATCCACTTGTGAATTATTGAAATCTAAATTTTTCAGAGACAACCACACATTCGATTGATATTTCATGAAATGCTATTTCACTAGTGCAAATTACACAGATATTTCTGTGATTTTCCATAGAGTCCTGAGATAAACAGAGTTGAGACACAGAATCAAATACATTTCAGTCCATTCTAGCCTTATATGCAAAGAGGTGCATAAAGCTTTTTCATGTGTGCAATATGCCATATAATATCCCTTTCCTTTAACCAAGCTATAGAAGCTGCTTTCCATCACAGCACAGAGAAATACAGCTAAGCCTTCAGGTCTTTCTAGAAAAAGAACCAACAGAACAACAATACTAGTACTTAGCCTGGTGACAAGATTTAGATGTTCAGACTGGATAGTCTAAACACAAAAAATCTTAAATTGATAATATCTGGACTTGTCTACCAAATGTATCAAAACATTTCATAGTTTGCAGCTTTAGAGTACTACCTGCATGACATTTCAAATGTCAGTTTTCTCTCTGCTGTGAAGCCAAATGCACTGTGGACAATAAAGAAGTTTTTATTGTGTTCTGAGCAGCATCAATTCAATGACTACATGACCAATACTCTATGCACATTTGTGTCATAGAACAACAGATAATTGCATTACTGAAAAATGTATATAAAATGTGAATACATCTACAAAGCAACAGTTTAGCCACATTTTAATTGAGGGAACTGACTATGAAAGATGAGAGCAGTGGTCCAAACCTAGATCAATATTTGTACACACCCTTTTAAAAGCAATCACAGTGTTCAGCAATATCTTTGCAATTTGCTTTTGTTGTCATTTTTCACAGAATCACAGAATCGTAGGGTTTGGAAGGGACCTCCAGAGATCATCGAGTCCAACCCCATTTTTGCCTCTATTTTACTGTTTGGGATGTCTTCCAACAATGAAAATGTCACAAATACCTTGTAAAAGTGACAGTAATAACTAATGATCACAGGGACATGTTGCAGTTTGGTGATAAAGAGAAAAGGAACGTGTTCTTTGTGCATCAGTCTAACATACAAAAAGAAACAGGAATAGGCATATTTACCACCACACTAACTTCCTGGTATCCCATATAGGCAGCAAGGATTGCACCTTTTTGTATGTTTATTTCCAACACTTTACTAAAATAATTCACACTGCATAATGATAGAAATATTGATTTGCTGGGATTTTTTGTTCATTTTTTTCTTGAAGGGAAAGAAGCACTAATTCTTCCTTGCAGCTGGAAGATCATGCTGTGACTAAGAAGGAATTCAGGTGAGTTTTGCATCATGTTGTGAACTTCAGGAGACTTTTATACAGGAGGTGCTCAAATAACAACTGACAAAGTATTATTTTATAAATACGCTCTGCTGAGTAAAAGTAAGCAGTAATCTGAAATGACCATTACAGCTTTCTTCTTGGACAGCAGCATACAGATATAGTGCCCAGCCCCGGGACTTTAAGTAAGGTGGATACACGTTCTTCCTCCTCAACTCAGTATACATATATGCAAAAAGAGATTAAGTTTGCGGCTTCTACTTCTACTTGCTCATCAAGTCCAACCGCAACCTAACCAAACTACCCTAACTCTAACAACCCTCCACTAAATCATGTCCCTGAGCACCACATCCAAACAGTTTTTAAACACATTCAGGGATGGTGACTCAACCACCTCCCTGAGGAGCCTATTCCAGTGCTTAACAACCCTTTCTATAAAGAAGTTTTTCCTGATATCCAACCTAAACTTACCCTGGCACAACTTGAGGCCATTTCCCCTCGTCCTGTCACCTATCACCAGTGAGAAGAGACCAACCCCACTCTCGCTGCAATCACCATTCATGTATTTGAAGATAGCAATAAGGTTTCCCCTCAGCTTCCCCTTCCCCAGACTGAACAGCCCCAGTTGCTTCAGTCGCCCCTCGTAAGGCATATTCTCCAAGCCCCTCACAAGCTCTGTTGCCCTTCTTTGGACCTGCTCCAGCACCTCAATGTCCTTTCTGTACTGAGGTGCCCAAAACTGAACACAGTACTCGAGGTGAGGCCTCACCAGTGCCGAGTACAGAGGCAGGATTATTTCCCTAGTCCTGCTCACCACACCATCCTGATACAAGCCAGGATACCATCTTCTTTTTTCCTTGGGCAAAAGAAACTGTGGTCTTAGGCTCTTACGCAAAGTAAAAATGACTCTTCTTTAAGAAGTAATGAGTAATGTTTATTTTCATTTATAAAACAATTTTAAAAAAGGCAACTTTCTAAATTCTTGTGGGATATATTTGATATGTTCCTCCTTCCTGCTGATGGGTTCTTCTCCATTCACAACCACACTAGCTGAAAAATATTTAGAACTGATTGTTATTTATCTGTGAAATCTCTTGCTAAGCCCACTGTTCAGCCCTCTGAGAAGTGCCTTTGTAGACAATGTTGCATCAGAGCAGAATAGCCAGAGATGTTCCATCCAAACAGGCTAGTTAATGGGATATAAGCCCTACAGGGTCAGTCTCATACAGGAAACCACTGCCATAAGCCATGAACGGGCAACTTTTTTAAAAAAATAGCTATTTTTCAGTTTAAGGCACCACTGTATTTTTGCACAGCGGACACTCAGACCAGAATAAAACCCTCCAACCCCATGCCAGCAACTCCAGCACTAATTTTAATTCCTTTCCATCATTATTTATGGCTTGCTACCATAATAATGGATGACTTGGAATAAATTATAAAAACAAAAAGAAATTCTATCAGGATTCTCACTTCACTGGGTTGAGACAACAGTATCACAAGATATACTGACAACCAAAATGACTTCAGTTCTCCCTCTTTTCACCTGACTCTTTTTTCCTCCAAAAACAACTACCAACAACTGGCCCAGCATTTAGCTCCCTGCACATTCAGATGCCATTAACCTTGATCCTTTAAAAGGCCTGCATTCTGTTCAACTGTGTGCAGTAAATCCAACCTCATGTGCCGCGTATATAAATTACATATTTTCTGTTTCATGAAATGTTAGACCATGCTGGTCAACCAGGCAGGACATGTTTCAGAGAACCTTCTTGGTCTTCGGGTTCGGTTGTTATTTGTCTACACATTCAGCTGTCAGCCACAAATATCTCATGATAACATAGGAAATGGACTCATAATTTTTTGGGAGAGGAAGGGCTGTTTGAGGTGATGTTGGGAATTAAATGGGATGGTTCAAACCCTAAGTGGCTTCCTAAGGGCAGCATATACAATTCTAGGTATGCATTCCCATACATAGCCAACATCTGTAGCTATTGTGAGATACCAGGTTATTTTCCTTCAGCATTTCCTCATCCGGAATGTGTTCTGCACATAAGTTTCTTCTTCTAGCTAGATCTCCTCTTTTATCTGGGCTAAACTTACTGTTACTGAGAGTACAAAACTGTACTAAAATCAAAGATGCTGCACCTGATTACACTGTTTCCTGTCTCCTTTATTTACGTACTTTCAGCCCTTGAAAAGGGTCAAAAACTTTACAATTGGATTGAAGTAAAAAAAATCAAAAAACTGTGATTTTCTCACATAACTGATGAACCTGAGGTTTCTCCTCAAAAAGCATTTATTTTCAAAATCGCTCTAAGCTATCCTACACTGTATTTTGAACACCAGTACACAACTTGTTATTTAGCCTTGGTAACCTTGTTTAAGTTTTCTGCTGTTTGCTAGTACATTTATAGTTTATTGCTACAGCTTGCTTCTCTTAGTGGTAAACAAATCCAGACATTTTCTAAGCAAAACTTGAATATCTGCATTTTTGTTATACCCACGAAGTGCATTAAATAGTCTGATACCTTCCCAGTGATACCTTCCCTTAAATTCACAATGAAATGGCAACTATTTTATCACAGGTATTAGAAAGATGTACAGCATCATAGAAAAAAACTTTCTCTCTTCAAAGTTTTAAATAGTTTCTACAGTGGTAAACAGACAAATTTGAGGTGTTTATAATTCAGGGTCAGATTGTTCATTCTCACATTATTACAGGGATGAATTCTGGCAGAGAACATGAAATCTTCGTTTTTTCCTGAGTTGGTTCAGTGCCAAAGGAAACTTTGAGCATTTCTTCTTGCAAATATGCTGTCATCTGAGTGCAGTGACCTTTGGTGGCTTACATTCTAAACTCTGTCTTCTCCACTATTCCCACTATTTGCCTTACTGAACATCACAAGAATTAGCCCAAGACCAACACCAGTGCAACTTGCACACTGTTGGTCACATACTGTAAGTGAAGTAGATGCCAGATCTCAGAGCAAGCAAAGGATAAAGGAGTTTCTGTTCATGCATTTCTGATTCCAGGGTAAGAGACAGCATCCCATTAAAATAATTCTGGACATGAAAACACTGGAATCAATCCACTGATTAACAATTAAAGGAAAGAAGTGCTTACTGACCAGGTGAATCTATACAATACTTGCCTTTGCATTGTGTCTTAGTTCCTCAATCTACAATAAACACACTAATATGTGTGAGATCTATTGGCAAATGGTTTATGAAAGTTCACACTGAGAGGAAGAGGAGCAATAGCAGTAAGCAGTGATGCAGGTCACTTCTTGGTATCATGGATTTACAATACCTCTTGCTGTCACTTCATCTGAAACACTACTGAAATAGCACAGTGCTGTCAAGTACATGTGCTAAACTAAATGTGTTCTCTTTCAGACCAAATCCTGAAGTCTCATCTGCCACTGCAGCTCCGTCCCCCTTACTCCAGTCTGCCTACAAACAGCCAGCTGCCTCATCCTGCTCTGCTCCCACCTTTGCTCCTGCTAACCCATGCTCAGAGCTGGAGTAGCTGCAGCTGGCACTGTAAGGAATGACACAGCCATAAGAAACCTTGTGTCCCCATTTCCAATCAAGCTTCTTTCCAGGGAAAATAATATCACTTTTGGCATTAGTTTTTGTTTTAAGTAATGCAGGGAAAGCACCCTTGAGTGATAATTGAAGACAAATACTTTCTGTTGAGCAAGGCAAGAGAAGTCCAACTGAAGCAGAGCAGGAAGCAGCATGAGTTTCCTGCTGCAGGGGTTAAAAACAGCCAGAAATTTGGTATTTTGTAAGTAAACCCCTAAGGCAATTCGTGATTTACCCTATGGAAATGGCCAGTGGCTAGCTTTTGTATGCATGGGGAAAATTGTTCAAGAGGACCAAAGAAAAGAGGAACAATTTGGATATTCACCAGCAGAAGATATTAGTGTTAACGTAATTCCCTCCTTGCCATACTGGTAAAAAAAATGATAGAAACAACCCTGAGTTTAACTGCAGAAACCTGGGGGTTCTGCTTCCGTGTTAGGTACAACACTTCTGGTACAATGCCACTGAAAAACAGCAATAAAACAAATTAAATTATGTAAAAAAGAACAAATAAGCAAGTGCTCATAATCATGGGATCCTAATCAAATTGTGGTCCCAAAGGTCCCAAATGATTTTAGGTATTTTTATACAACTATGAATACTTATACTTACCTAGAGTTCCATTTTTTAGTTATTTTTTCATATGTTTCTGTGGTTTTTTTTGCTATTTTATTACTTCAGTTCTTCAACAGAAGGCAAAGAGTCTTGCAATAACTGCACCATTTTGTTACAAGTCTCTTGTAACTCCCTTCTGGTGAGCCATCCAGGTGGCTTTTTTGTTTGTTTGTTTGTTTGTTTTGTGAACTAAGACTCAGGAAATTCTCATACGATGCGCAACTCAAGGGAAGGGACATCTCCGTCCTCCGTTTATCTACGGCATGGAAATTGTTTAGCCTTTGTGGTTTCTGAAAGATGTTTGTAGACAAAATGGAGCTCAAAATACAGCCTAATCCACAGTGAAATATTAGTTCTTCTTTCCTGTCAGCTTTCCTAAACCAAGACTTTGCCTAGTCTGTGAACATTCTCTTGAAGAGGGCAGCTTGGATGGCTTCCATGTCCTAACTCTTTGATTTGTGGCAGCTAAGATCAAGTGGGAATGGAGCTTGTTAGAGTAATCCATCAGTGGTATAACACATGTAGGAACATCCCAAGGAGGGAGACCTTGGGCGTCACGCAGAAGGTTAAGGCTATAATTTCTCTTAATGTGATTTTGTCTGGCCTTTTCAGAATTTCATCCGCTTTGGGCAGGGCCACTAGATCAGCAAACCACAGGCTGAAAGACTTTGCTCAATTTTGCATGCTCTTAGACCTAAAAATTTTTTACAAGTGACTGCATCAAGTTAAGCTTTCTTCCACTTTCTAAGGCTGAAAAACAGAAATAGAAGATTCACTTGAGAGTACCCAGTATGCGGTGATGTGGATTTTAGAAAATGACAGCTGTTCTCTCTTGTGGCGATTTTCATTTTAGCAATTAACTTATGTAAAAAAATGAAATAATTTCTTAGCAAAGAGAAAGGAGAAACAAATACACCTAAGTTTTAATACATGAAGAATCATTCAACAAAATCAACAAAAATAAAAAAAATCCTAGGCATGAGAAACCAGCCCTAGTGAAGGCAATAAAACATAGCCTAAACATAGGCTGTACAAGAGGAAAACCAGTAGAGTAGGGATTTGTTCCAAAGAACAGATATCTAAGGATATAAAACAAAAGCCACAAATTCCTTTATGGTATCTAAAGAAAGAAAAATATGTAGGAGGTCCTGGATGACTGGGGAGGAGAGAAACTGAGGAAGACAAAATTTAGGGGAGGGAAGGAAGATGAACTCTTCTCATCCAACTTCATTATGTAGGGGGCATGTAGGGGCAGAGCCAATTCTGGTACTTTCTTCTATTTTCTGTATTTTATTTGTTAGCAGACATAAACAAACAGCGAGTATTCAACTGCAGAAACAAATGTGCTGGAGGAAGATAGCTTACAAAGCAGCAAACAACCAGAAGAGAAGAATTTCTGAAGGCAATTAGAATAAAGCAATTCAGTAACTGACTAAAATGGGTATGCTTTCACTACACTTAGTAACTTGGAGAATGGACAGCAAAAGTTTCACCTATTTTTTTCAAAAACAGTAAGGGAGATTCAGAAGACTGCACAGCTTCAAGCTTTATTACTATACCAGGTAATCTATTTGAAAGAATAAATAAAAACAGGAGAACAAAACAACATAAAAAATCACTAGATATCTAATATGTTTATATAACAGCGAGCAGATAAGAGAACATAAAGAAAATTGCACTTTCAAAATCTTTACAAGAAGCCTCAGGGGAAGTAATTTATGAAGCACAAGGCTGAGAGAGCAAAAGAAAAGAAGTAATTTGTACATATTAATTGTCAACTGACAAAGATAACAGTAGGTGTCTTGTGGTTTGTGCTACATATTTAAAAATTATCTGGAAACAAGGAAGCATGCTGAGAGGGTAAAATCTACAGAAGGCAAGAAATTACTCAGATTAGCCCTGACTTCAAAGGGTTATAAGGGATTTAAGAGATGAGCAGTCAGACTGCCTCAGCTAATCATGGTCATTACTTTGAATTGCGATGAAGTATACTTAGAAGGCACTAACTTGGAATAGCTCAGTATCTGGCTGAGTTCTAAATGGCCAGTTGAGCTGTCTGGATGCCTCTGAGAGCAGTGCAAAGATGACTTGTATCAGAAGGACATCAACAGTCAAAAACCACAAATAAAATCTCAGGTTACCTACAAAAGACAGCACAGACAGGATGGGCAAATGTAGCAAGCATGTAACATCACTAAGTAGGGGCTGTAATATTGTGTTTTACTCCATCCCAAAAGGAAAGATGGAGAAAAAGTGTGAAAAGAGTGTAAAAAAAAATTTATAGAAGGAATATTTGAAACACAGGCAAGGACCTGAGCAGACTGCTTTTATGTGGCATCTCAATGAATAGAGTGATGACCAACCTAAATAACTCTATGATTCCATGAAATATAGAGATAAAAGAAGTTTCTATTGTTCAATATATTAAAGAAAGTAAAACCTGAAGCTGGCAAATACAACAACAGACAAAATTAGATTATGGAATTCAATGTCACAAGAACTTTTCTAGGAGCCAAAATACGACTTGATTTTTGAAGTTTAAAAAACAATTGGATAATAGATTTTTTTTCCCCTCAAAATATTAAAACAATATGGTTTTTGAAAAATAAATAATTCCCCCATTTGATGCACATAATGAGTATTATGATTCATGAAATAAAGGTTTTCTAGGAGAGATCTACTCAATCAAAGCTGCATATGCTCTCCTCCCAAGTAGCTGGTATTGACAGCTGTCAGAATCAAAACACCGGACTAGATGGAAATTATAAACCAGCATTTTCATATTGGTTATCTCAAGTTTACACCATTAATGGGTTATATATACATCCACCAGACATACCTTGGCTGATCTAGTGATGGCCCCAATCTCTGAATAAAGATCAGTGCTGTCTGGGAACTTTTCCACCACCATAGTGCAGACGTGGTGCAGAAGGGACTGCTTATGCACTGTGTCCTTTACTTCTGGAACCTTCTCGAGGTAGCTCAACTCAAAAGCTTTGGCCTGCATGAGGGAAAATAACAAGAAAATAAAAATAAAAATGTTACTCTCTGCCATGCAGGTTAGTAGATGAAAACGCTCAAGTAGAAGCATAGGGGAAAGAAGAATTCTACATCAGAAGAAACTTACTGCTTTTTCTTTTTCTTTTTTAACTGCTGAAGAATAGGCCTAAAATCACTCTATCTGCAGTGAAATAACTCATGACATAGTTATCACCGTTTAAATGGTGAACATCAACACTGAACTCAAAGAACTTACATCAGAGAGTGCCTAGATTTAAACTTCTTCCAGGTTATGCAGAAAGAGGCAAAGAGCACTCATGGAACACTAGTTCCATGAATTAGAACTAGTAAATTAGTTTTCTAATTTACATTCCTTGTAAGAAACAAATACTGGCTTGTAGCTGTCACAATGGCTTTGACTTCTGTTTTTTCTTCAAAAGCTCCAAGGGAAATGTTGGGAAACAGGACTTACATTGGTTCCATTCAGAAAGTTCCCAATGGCTAGTAGAGTAGAAAGGATAAATCCCAAAGTTTTATTGTGCTCCAGTTGGTCCATTCCTTCCTTCAGGTCTAGAAGTGGTTCTGCAACTTCCTGCCATGAGAAAAGAAACAAGAAAGTAAAGGCTGGAGTTGTCTATGATTTCTTCTAGCTTTTTAATAGTATTACTTTTTAATAGTTTAGATTAATAACTGCAACAAGTTTCTGAACCGCAATCTTGCAGAATGTAAACTGGCCATGTGTTTCTTCCATGTTCCAGTTAATCAATCACAGCAAAGAAATACATAAAATACTTGCTTATGTATGCTATGCAATTAACTTATTCGTACTCAGGATTGCTCTATGACTGTTCTCCAAATAGCAGAGGCAGTATCAGTAAAGGGGCTTTTGCACGTGAATTAGAGGCATGAATACTGTTCTATCCCAAATGATAAAAGAGCTTTTTATAACTATTCCCTCCTATCTTCAAGCAGACAAATAAACAACAACAAAAGAAGAATTAAAACCCTGGCTGAATTGACGTTCATAGTGATTCTAAAGCTTTCTTTAAACAGTGGCCACCTCTGAGTTTTAGATAGCACTTTATGCTCATGCAACTTTAAAACTGGTTAAAAAAAAAAACAAAAAACACACCAAAGTAACTAAAAAAACTACTGCAAATATGAAGCTTTAGAAGTGGGCCTCATTTTGATCTTTTAACTTATGCAGGTTCCATCCACACACATTATCTGAGAATAGGTATGTAAACTGATAAGACTTGAAAACATAAATTCTGTTCCATTACCTCAGGAAGTGCACTACACCAGAGAGTTCAAAGGAAGACAGTGAAGGCAATTCAGTTGAGTGAGTTTATTTCTATCTTTGTGTGAGGCCCAGGGCTATTTATTTTATGTGCGCAGTAACAGTTCACGTTGTTCCTATCTCCAAATGCAATCCTAAGCATCTCTGGGAAGCATTCTTTTCCCAAATTACTACACTTTTTATGAGCTAAGAAGCCAAAAATTAAGCTGTTATTTTAGACTAAGAGGGAAAATAACAGCACAGTTTACTGTGTCAGGGATTTACTGTGTCAATGGGTCATTCAAAACCTGTAGTGATATTTTACCATAAAAAAGAGCAGAAAGATTAAAAAAAACCATGCATTTCTTGTCACTACTGTGACTAGAAATTCATCTATTGGACATACTCTTGTATGTCAAATTCTACATAATTTAAGAGATGGCACAGTAAATAAAATTACGCATACCTGATAGGGGAATTGCTAAATAATCCAAGACATTATCAAATTAAACTAAAAGCAATAAACTGATGCACAGAATTCTTTGAATTGATTTACTACTCAGGATTTTTTTGTTTTGTTGAATTATAGAGATGAAATCGCATTGCTATAAAACTGCTGTAAACACAGACTTTTATGTGCATTTTTCCTGCATCAATTTGCAAACTGTTTAAAAATAATTCCTAAAAGGTTCATTTAAAATAGTCTGAGGATGTATAAAATGTAGCACGAAAAGCTTCCAAGCAGGCCATTTTGTACGCTTTCATGTGTACGAAAGTGTACAAGTGCTCATAATTTCTACTATATAGTTTGTCTTTATAACTACTCCAAATTTCTCAGTTTATTGTAGTAAAAAAAACCCAAAGCAAACCAATAAAAAAAAAAAACCAACACCGAACCAAACGGTGTGCTAGACATTGTATAAACAGAACAAATACTCATTCTTGTCCTCTTTTAAAATTCACCTCTTACCTAGACAAGACAAATACATAATGCAGAAAAATCTTGCATACTTTGCTACCACATAACACCCTCCCCCTCTTTTTTTTTTAATCTTAAATTATACTTGAATGAAATTTAAGGACCGGCTCTGACTTTCTGGCAGAAAGACATCTGCCAGAGTAATGTAATGTAAAGGATAAATGTAACATAATACAAAGAATAATGTAAGGTAAATGTTCAATGTGCATGCGTAAATGAACTCAACTACATGTGTGTCATGAATTCAGTAGTCCTGGTACAGGGAGGACCTGACAGAATTGAAAAGAACATCCTTGAAGGATGCTCCTATCTTTTGTTTATAATTTTGAGAGTTACATATAGAAATAACTTTAAAGAATAGTGTTTTCCTTAATTCAAATAGATGTAAGATCAGTATTCTCAAGATACATGAGTGAATCCTGTAGTCCATTCAATCTTCATTTAAGGAAAAATTCATACTGCCTAAAACTATACATTTCCTGAATAGCAACATCTGGAACAAACATGGTCAGGATTTAGCCCTCTTCTTTGTTCCAATGTCATTACTGCCTAATTAAAGGAAGGAAGACATAATCCCTAATTTTCTTTCATAGGAGGAACAGACTATGAAGGATCATTTCAGCTGTCTCCTGGTCAGCCACTGAAACAAAAGTGACTCATTAACTATTTCCACAAAATACACAGTCAAAAACTGTAGTAAGGAGGACAGAGAAAGATTAAGCATGTCTCCCTCATCCTCCCCCTGCTTTTCTCACCTTTTCCACTATCTCATAGTCCATCTTGAAAGCCCAGAGCTGGAGCCTGGCAGAGAGTTCACTGATGGAGGAGAGGGTGAGAAGGAACTGTTCGGCACTGCCCAAGGGGACATCGGGGTTTGCCAGCTGTGCCTCCTGGATCTTCTGCTTCTCCTCCTCGGTTGGGATCATGGTCAAAATTTTCTGCAAAGGGAGATAAAAGGCAATCATCAGTGGAGGGACCGAGATGTGCACAAGGGGTGGGCATAGTGGTATGGAGACACATCAGCAGCAAACACTGATAAGCTTCATTTTGACTTCATTCAAGCTTGTTAGACACTGAGTGACTTTTCAGTGTCCATGGCAGAAGTCCTTGATCAGCAAGCACTAAACCATTGTAGAAGAAATCAAAATGAGGCCCACTATCTTGTTGAAAAATACATCTATATTAAAATGCATTTTTAAAATCTGCATTCAGCACATATGATTAATGATGGGATTAAACCCTGAAGGAAGACAGGGAGACTAGCCAGGACTGATCTCAGTTTTAAGTCTTCAGAGCAAAACTGGCCACCTTTCTGCAAATTATGTATGAAATGTTTTTAGCCTCAGCATCTATCCATCTCCCAGTGCACATATAGGTATAAAAAAATATCAGAGGACATATTCCAGCTGGAGGAAGGTTTCATACAGTGCAACTCAACAATCTGCAGTGTGGCACGCTGTTGTTTGGAGGGAAGCCTGGAGGATGAGAAAGAGCTGGTCCTCAAGAAGATGGCATGAATTATATATATCCACTGTGCGGCACAACAGGAATGCCTGTTCCTAGCAGTTCTTATCATTTACTGTTTTTCATTTAGGTTATTTTGATATTTAAGAAACCTTAAAATGATTACAACACATTAGGACATTCCTAAAAATGTCACTAGAATTGAGGACAACTTCCCAAGGGTCACTCAGAGAACTGCACAGATTACAGCTGTTTTCTTTTTTGATTTCAAAAGTCCAAAATATTGATGAAAAATGATGCCAATATTTTCATTTTCTGCTGCCAGCATGGCTCAAAACATTTACATTTTCCTTTTATTTCTTGGATTTTACATGCTTGTTTACATGTGGCAGCTTCCCTTTCCAAAGGTATTATTTTTTATTTTATAAAATAATAAATGCATTTCAAAATGAAAAAGAGAAGCAAAACCAGATAAAAGCATCAGATAAGTCGAGGTCTTTGCCCTGCTGATCAGTGCCTTATTAAAACAAATCAGTAGGCTTTCAACACAACTTATGTTTATTCATCAGAGGAATGATGTTTTTGCTGTAGCTCTCTATAATGATAAAAGGCTGTTCTGCAGGTAAGGAAAGAATAATAAAACTACAGACAAAGAGCTACCAGACCTGCCAATTCAAAGTATAGTTTTGTTGGACAAAGTATAGTTTTCTGGACAAAGCCAGTCCAGTTCAGGTCCAGAGAAGGGCCGCAAAGACGATCAGAGAGCTCGAGCACCTCTCTTACAAAGAGAAGTTGAATGAAATAAGCTTGTTTGGCTTAGAGAAGAGAAAGCTCCAGGGAGACCTCACTGTGGCCTTCCAGTACTTGAAGAGAGCTTATAAGCAGGAGAGGGACCACCTTTTTACAAAGTCTAATAGTGAAAGGACAAGGGGGAATGGCTTTAAACAAAAAGAGAGGAAATTTAGGTTAGATGTTAGGAAGAAATTCTTTACTCAGAACATGGTGAGGCACTGGAACAGTCTGCCCAGAGAAATTGCGGATCCTCATCCCTGGAAGTTTTCAAGGCCAGGCTGGATGGGGCCCTGGGCAGCCTGACCTGGTAGGTGGTAGCCCTGCCTATAGCAAGGGATTGGAAATGGATGAACTTTAAGGTCCCTTCCAATCTAAGCCATTCCATGGTTCCTATGAAAGCCAATTTATTAAATTAGCAACAGTTCCACTCTAGTAGCAATAATTCATCTAGCTCCTTGTACAGGGCTGCACCTAAGTGTGGAGAACAAAGGATTTTCCTGCTCAGTCAGGCAGAGTACAAGGGTTAAGCAAGCAAATAATGTTAGTAAGGGGGAAGCAGACAAACAAGCTCCAATCTGTTGAACTGGGACTTATTTAATTTCAGCCAGAGCATTTGTATTGCTGAACATCTTCATATGCAGGCTTTCATAAAAATAAATAGAGAAGCAGTTCTTCCTATTGACATTGCCTTTCAGTTTAAGAGAGAAAAAAATCCTCTTTGCTTGAATGCTGCAATAAGATGCCCTTGCTCTCACCTATGACTAAAGGAATCATAAATGTTAAAAGTCTATAAGCTTCTACTTAATGACAAACAAAAACTTTCAATCCATTCCTAACCCAATGAAAAAAAGAAGAGGAGGAATATCCCTCAGTACTTTTCCTTCCTTTGTCAATAGTTATTTGGCAAATGTTCTGCTCAGAACTGATAGTATTTGTGTTGATGTTCTATCCATTCACCCACAGATGCTGAACTCTGTAACTCAGGTGACAACATTAAACTAGAGATTTTAACTAGCTGCTTCATGACACTTCTCAGCACTCAGCCAATATCATTTTTAGAAGTTCACAGAAGAGAGACTGAGCCTCAAGCTCATAAGAAGAGGGTTTTTTTTTTTTTCAAAGAGAACCTTTGAAAAAGTATCTCTTAAACAACAAAAAGCTAACACTTCTCCAAGTGAGCCAGGGAAAATTGCAAATAGGATCACAGGAACATCCCTACATGGTGAGTTTAGCAGTAGCCATGTCGAATGTAAAAGTGCTTCTTAGGCGTTTTTGAAGGCTAACGCTTCAGCAGTATTCTCAGTTGCCTCCTACAAATAACTAGGGCTTTTGGCAGCTACCCAGGGATCCCACGAGTATTTTGTGGTGGTGCAGGGCCCATACTCCAGAGATTCTGCATCGCTTTCGGGCATTTCTAAGAGGGCAATGAAACAGTAAGCTTTACTTCCAAAGGGACTCTCCTCCTCCTCATGCTTCATGTAAGCACCACAAGCCAGATGGAGCTGACAAAAATCTGAATCCAAGTACCGCAGAGCTGTGAGACCAAGTACTGCAAGTCTGCTGTGCTGTGCTCTGTAGCACGGGAAAAAGGGAACACCAAGCAAAAGAGCCTGTAGATGTAGTTCCAGATGACAAGAATCTCTCCTGCTGCTGCAAGCATTGCCTTGATAGAATCAGAGCTGTATCCATGTGCTGGCAGGATTCATACCATCTGCAGTGCAACCACCCCCATAGCAACTATTTACTCCCCAGAGCTTTTAGTCTGTTCAGGCAAACAATTCTTACCCTGCTGGTTGGCATCCTTGGTGTGCTCCTGAGCAAGTAGGATCATGCTCTTATTTTTGATTTCCAGTCTATGACTAACTTGAACCATTTGTTCAGTTCCAAAAGGACCTGCCAGTTTCTTATTATTTTTCTTACTATTTTTTTAAACATCACTGACAATAAAAAGAGAATAAAAACTCAATAGGGAAGAAGGTTACTGGCACCTAATATAACCATTAAATCATAAATAGATTTGAATCCAATGATCAGTTCATAATGCTCTCCCCAGCATGATAGTCTTCTGGCAGGTTAAAAGAAGACTGGTTATCAGCAAGCCCTACACTCATATCCTCCCATAATGTGACACAACACTGTATCACACACATATTTTATCTGCAGGCATTCTCATAAAAATTGCTTCGGTCAAAGACTAAAATTCTGAGGAAAAACAGTACACAAATCTTCACCTGGAGAAAAAGAAAAAAAAAAAAAAAAGGTGATCTCATTCACATTAGATCACCAACCCTAATTATTTTACTCCTTGAACTTTTAGTGAAGGGATCAAACTAGTTATTTACTGGACTCTGCCTTCCTATTGTACGATTTCCAGAAACTTCTTAGAGGAAGGCCTTAGAAGGCTCTGAGGGTGAAAGTCATAGGAGACAGGCTATCCCCCAGGCATTCAGGAAGGAGTGGGCACCTCAGAAGGGGGTCACAGCAGAAGCTGCCTCCAGACATTAGGAAGACAGACACACAGTTTGCTGAAGGGCAAAAAAAATGGGCTGTGAGGAAGCACCTAACCAGAAATTGTTAACAGCCTCTCCAGAAATTAGGTGTTTAAGTTATCTCTTCCAAGAGATAATGGGGCTTCTCATTGTTGATGAGGTTGCAAGAGTACCTCAGTGTTCACGTGTGATTTCAGTCAAACAGTAACCTAAAAAAATCAGGAAACGAAATATCTGTTTGTTATTGTGCCCTAAGCTTTCTGTGGCTAAAGGCCCATCTGTTCATAGGCTACATAACCAAATACACATTATCTGATATTTGACAAGTCTCAACAGAAGATTCAGATCCAAAAAAGCTCTCACACTTCATTTTTTTCAGGCATCTACTAATGAGACACATCAGTGGTTTATATTCATTATTCATTTTATTCAATATCCATTACTTGGAGAAAATAAATAAATATATATACAAAGGAATAGAACAGAAAATCTAAAAGAATGTGAAGCTCATGACTCCATAGTAAATGAGGCTTCCTACACTAATTTTTATATGAACTTTTTAAAAAAATGATCCAATTCGGAAAAGGGACTATATTTAAAATGCCTTACAATGATCTCTATGAATCAGAAACTGACAGCCATGGTTTCAGTCAGATTGCTCCACTTCTTCAGCTCTGTACTGAAATACATCAACATGCAATTGCTGTTCACAGAAGCCACAGAAAGTATTTTTGTTTTCTGCAAGGAGTGAAAGGGTAGTTTTTTTCCCATTAAATAAAGTCTGAAACTTATTAGGGCAGTGATACGCTGACTGCTAAAGTACAGCCAACAAAGTATTGTTTATTCAATTCTGTGTTCTGTCCAGACTTGTGAAAAAAGGTGTTGTTCCAGGTCAAGCAAGCTAGCGTAGTTTGAAATACCCCATCTGTCTTTTACAAAGCATTAGCTAACCAAATTGGAAACTGCAAAAGCCAACATACTGTGGTGGCAACTATCAGAACAAATTTAAATACTTTGATCATTTCTGAAAACCAACTTTTGTGGATTTTGTTTGTTTATAAATGTCACCATCTGCCTTTGTAAAACTAAGCTCTCATTTCTTATCCCTTTTTACATCTCAGGGCTTAGTGATCACTCCCAGCACATGGCCTTCAAAATACTTAAGTGCTTGGTCATGGAGGACCTAGCATCCCTGGGCAGCTTTTTCATTTCAAGTAGTTTTACTAAAAGCTAAGCCCATCCATGTAATACAAAATTGCACAGCATCACAAAGCTACACTGTAAAACACAAGGCATACAAGCTTAATTTCCTCACAGCATTACCCCAATTTTACTTGGCTAAATTAATTATATTATTTGGTATAATTTGATTTTTATTCTTGTTCCCTGAGTAGCATTCTGCAGATGGACCTACTTGCTTCTTTTACTGAAGACAACCAGCAAGGACTGGTCTGGTGGACCATTCTTGAAATAAAATTACATGCCAGGATTTTAAACTTGCCTTTTTGCTTAACTCCGAGAACCCTCATCCATGCTAAGCAGGCAGTTCTTTGTTTGCAGCTGAGTCCCAAGTTGTTTAAACACAATGGATGCCAAGTTTTCAAAGAAAGGAAAGCACAACCACTTTGGCAAATGTAAGGTGGAAAAAAAATTGTTTAGCTGGATTGACGCATGGTCATAGACACACTGTGCCTTCCTTTGAAAGCATGTTTCCTAATAGTGCCTGTCCTGCATACTAAACTGACTGCATCTGTCTTTCTAAGACCACGTCTCCATTCTCGGGGGTCCCTAACCACTTCAAACACATGGCCTAAAGTATGAAACATCTAAAATATACATCCTCTGTTCCTTCCAATCTAATTCTAATACTAAAGCCAATGAACAGATGAAAATGGGAGAAGAGTTTATCCACACTGTTGGTCAAAGGAGCAGTACAGAAAACTGCAGAAGGGCTCTACTGAGAACAGCAGGATTCAAGCCAATGCAATTCTATGCCTCTTCTTGTACCTCTTGTCTAACTCTACATAGCTCAATCCAGCTCTCTGTTTTGCTACATGTCTCTCTGACTCTGCAATGATGTGCTATAAGAAAAATCTGTAAATTGAGAATTGCAGAATAGAATCTGAATTCATGGTGCCATTTAACTTGACAAACAGTAAATCAAAATGGAACTACACATTTAGAAAAAAAAAAATATTTTTTCTCCATGAACACCAACCTTCCCAACTAATGAAGGCTTCATCCTTCAACATGGAAAGTATCTGGACTCAGGTCTATTTATCCTTTCTCTCAGTTTTAAATACCTGAATGATCGCATCAGGATTACTCACATCCTTTAGCTTCAAGCGATGGACACTCAGAACACACAGAAATTCTATTTTCTTTAGCACTGGGTAGGTATATCAGCATTTTCTGGTTTCTTAATTCTTGAATTTAAAGCTGCATGCATTTATTATATATATTTTAAATTAAATTATGGGTTTCTGGCAGCTAATGGAAAGGCTACCCAAATAAGGGTGTGGTGGTACAAGGCACTCCCAATTGTGGACACTGCAGGTGGTTGGCAGATGGGCACATCAGCTACAAATGGTGGCACTGGGAGGGTGAGCTGTGCAGAGCAGCTGAGCTTCTGTAGAGCACACCAAGTAAGGCAGCAATTCAAAGGAGATGATGCTTTATCAGCCATTTTATGCAGGACTTTCTTTGTCACTTTCCGCAACATTGAGGTCTAGCTGGTGGTCTGAGAGTTGGATTTGGCTGGAGGGGTGCTTCTCTCCCATCCTGGAACACTTAGTACTGCAAAATATAGTGGTGGATACATGGGGCTGGGTCACGTAACTGACCACTGTGAAACTCGTGGTTGCCATAATTGCCCCAAAGATTGAAATCTAACCAACTGAGCTGAAAAGCAACTTTTGTGAATCACTAAAATTAATTTTTAAGTCTGGTTTATCACCTTCAAAATATCAGTAAGGTAAGCATACAGCAAATACTGTAGCTTTGGGAAGAAATTATATTCTAGTAGGAATGTAACAGGCCACGCCTTCTAGTTAGGAGAATATTTTGTCTTAAGTATTTCTTTCGTATGAAACTGTTGGCAGCTCCACTTCCATTCTATCCAGCTTTTCTCATTTTTTTTCTGTAGTCAGCACAGAGAAGGTGGAAAGGGGGCCAAACCACTGAAAGGTAACTATGAATCAATACAAGACCTACGCAGTTCAACCACTGGTTGAAATTTGCAGTTGTGCAGATTACTCATATTAGATGATACAGGCTTATTCAAAAAAATACTTGAAATGAATACAAGCACAAAAAAAATAAAACACAAAACAACAAAAATGGGGGGAGCAGCAGGCTTCTTTTACACTTCACGGAAGAAAAATGTTTTGATAAAAGAATAATGAGCAGAGCTCATCCTGGATCTTGGTAAGAATATCTGCAAAGTCTAACATGTAATGGTAAAAATTACATCATCTGTAATCTTTATACCAACTGCTTTTCTTCAAACAACAGTAACACAACTGCTATTTTGAGCAGAACTAGTCACTGTATTTGTTTTCCATTAGATATATACTCTAGAATTACTCCAAAAGCTAGCTGGGCATGAACTTTATTAAACTGCACTGGTTGCATCAGCTTTAGAAAATCACTGCCTATTCTTTAGTGCTTTAAGAATGTTCAGCATCAGATACCCTTCCAATGTATGCATGCAGAATCTGCTCTGTTTACAAGTTTAATAGCTTTAACAAAGGTAATAAGAAACTAAGCTTCAGAATAATGGACAATACTCTGAAAATCTCAATAGGAATTAACACCATTGTTATTCAAGCTTAGATACAAACTAAGCAGAGAAATTCACATTTACCATTCTCAACTTCAGATGACCAATATCTGCTTAAGTACACTGCACTGATTTAACCAGACTCAGCTTTGTAATGATGTAATATATAATCTGTTCTCTCTTCCAGTAATTATTTGGCGCATACTATATGTAATACTGAATACAATGAAACATCGAAAATGCAGACTTGAAGACACTGACTACTCCTTACCTCTATTCCTTCCTTGTTTAAGGCATATTCGTCGAAATTCAGAATAGCAGTCTTGATAGTTCGTGGAGGGGGTAGCACAGTCAAGCCAATATTAATAGCATTGCTTCGTTTTGAGTCCAATACAATGATCTCCTGTCGCTTCCCATCTGCAGCAGTTTTCTTGATCAAGAAGAGAACAAGAAGAAAATTATCCCTCCAGTCTCTTTGTTAAAGTCACTCCTTTCACCAAAGACTTCCCCTGTGCAAGGGTGCTGACAGTCATGCAAATCATTTATAACCACTAATAAAAGCTGAGTCAGATACTTACAAAGGAAGATGAGCACAAGACACATAGGAAATCACCAGCCTTGGGAAGCAGCCAGCCTGACAAAGGCCAGAGGCTGTCCCATGAGCTGAGGGCTCTCCCTGTGCCCCAGGAGCTGCTGGAGCCCAGGGATGCCCAGGGCAGGGCTGCCTGAAGGGCTCCAGGTCCCTGGGCTGGATGGACCTGGAGCAGCCACTGAGCCTCTGCCACCCAGGTGGCCCAGCTGGGGCAGGGTGGTTTCTGCTGGCTTGCAGGGCCTCTTCTGTGCTGGAAATCCACCTGGGACACAGGATGAAGAGCTGGAGAGGCCTTCATAGAGACATCAGAGTGCCTGCTCTCCCTTCGGCTGCCCAAGGAAGGATATTCTATCTTGCAACTTATGGTATTCCAGTTATCCCCTAGGTTTACCTCCAGTAAAAATGACAGTACTTTTTTAAATGACAGTAAAGACAAAAAAACAAAGAACTAATAACAAGCTTTACACTTCATTTTTGAAATAAATGGATTTTTTTTCCTCTCTGTCCGTATTCTAATGGTAAAATGCATACTCACTAGGCACAGTGACTTACAAACCATTTATGACAAAACACAGTGCTGAACGTTGTCTTTACTTTCATGTCACAGCACACCTTTTATTCTCTCAACGTGCTGTGCAAAAAGGTGCCTCTTTGACAACCAAATATATCATGTGCCAGGTAGCTACAAGGGGTGTGCTCATTGTATATAGGGGTATTGGGAAAGCAAGAGCATACAGCACAATCCAGCTTCTAATGTCATTTTTACTCCCCCTCCACACACAAAGTTTGGAAGCAAGTTTTCTGTTTTCCCCCTTCCTTTTCTCTATGAGAGATGGGTTGAGGGATGCTGCCAAGCACTGCAATGTAGGGAGAAGACCAGCACAATGAAGCAAGCAAGTACAGACATGCTCCACTGTGTAAAAGCCCATGTTTCAGCACAGCACAGATAGCAGAGATGTGACCATGCAATGAGATTTTGCTGCTTTTTAAAAAAATATAAAGAAATGATACTTTCAGAACAAACAGGATAAATTTTAGAACAGTGATGACATTTTATTCTGCTAGAACTGCTCTTCTGTTAACACCTTGAAAGCATCTCTGAGCCCTCCTTGAACCTTTCCTTTTTTAAGTATGAGATCTCTTTCTCTCAGGGAGGTAGCTGAGTGATCTGAGATAGCACTTCTCCTTTAAAGCAGTCATTTTTACCTTCTGGGCCATTAATTGCTTTCTCGGGACCACAGTTAGTGGCCAAGACCACATAAAAACAAGTGGGGTTCACCACAGCCTGCTTCCTCTTAGTCTGTACTGCATTCCTCTGTATTTACACCATCATTTTTGCAGCGCAGAATCACACTGCTCTGAAGAATCCTCGCAGAAGGGAAGAGGCTGGGGGGAAGGAGTTAAATTTAGGCTTCTCACATGCGGTATGGGTAAGTAAGCCTCAGATCTGCAGCTCTGTGTTTAGGTTCCTAAGTTTGTCAAGAGAGACATATTAATTTGTGGGACATCAGATGCCAACCGCTGGGATGACTGTGATCACAGCAGTGCGATCCCTCCTCAGCAATGAGTTAGGAGAGACGGACAAGCACTATTGGGGACATAAGCAGGAGAGGTATTTTCCAGAGATACAGCTGCATGTTGAGTATGAAAATCTAGAGTAATTCTTTACAAAAACAGTGGCAGAAGAGATTTTAAATCCATTCTGGGGATGAAGGCTAGGTTACAAAGAAATCCCTTCAGAATGAACAAAATGATGAAGAAAAGATTTTACTACTTCGAACTTTATTATCCTAACGCTAGGAAAAGAATTCCTTTTGGTCTGCAATTAAATCGCATAGATGTAAGTGCCTAACTACTACAATGAGTTACAGCTACCAATTTCTGCTATAACATTAAGTGATTTCAGAATGTGTTTTATTAGTTCATTAGTGCACTTGATCTCACATCTCCAAGTGCCAATACATAGCCTTGAGCTGCTGGTTATTCTATTATGGAATATAAATCAGGTGGTGGAATCATTCCTACAATGTACCAAGAACTGCAGCGAATTCAGACTTTTACAAGACCTAACTGGCCAGATGCTGTTGCCTTTTACTGAAGGCTTGGCAGACAAGATAGGTTATTCAAAAACACCAGCAGTCTCACAGAAGGTGACCTGTGGTTTGATGAGCATGTAGTCTAAAAACCATCAATCTGCTTTAATTAAGCACGCAGAAGAATTTCAATCACTCATGTAAACAAGCAATTTTATATAAGAGCATCAAGATAGAAATATCTCTTCTGTTTAAACTTGCAGAACTATGTGCATCAGTAGTACAGAAAAACTTGGGAAATCCCTTAATAATGAGATGGCAATTTCTTTTTGTTTCTATCTTAACAAGCAAGGATTTAACACTGGGGATTTGAAAAGGAATTATTCAGCTGCCACTTACTTTGCTGAGGATACCAAATAGATCATCTTTTTCAGAAGTGTCGTTCCACATTTATGACTAGCCTTAGCATTTATTCACCTTACAACAACCATTTTTACTAGGAGTATGTATCTAGGCACATACACACACGTGTATGTGAAAATAAGTTCCTTAATTTTTCACTCCTGCTTGCTTTTGTGCCCGTGGGCACATGATGATGGTGATGACTGATACTCCCACTGGGCATAGATCAATCAGCAAAACAATACTTTCCAATGACTTGCAGAATCACACGGATTTCAGAAGGGTTGGGCAATAACTTTTGACTCAGTAATGTATGCAACTACTGAATTTCTTCTCACAGAAAAATAAACACTTTGATGTACTTTGCCAAAATACCCGCTTTGTTTGGCAGTATGTGAAAGAAAGAAATTCTAGGCTTGTTTGGAGGGGTACCTGATCACTCCTTCTATCCACTAATAAAACGTTGTGGTCCTCCAATTCAGAAAATAGGCATTCTGCAACAAAAAACTGCTCCACCAACTATAATCAATGTGCATACTGCCCAAAGCATAATAAATTTTCCTAAAATCAAGAACCACCCCTCCACCTTAAATTCCCCTATTATATCCTACAATTTAAAATCCGTTTTATTTTATTGCAGTCTATTGTGTTTAATGAAAAACTTCTCATAAGCCAGGAAGTAGCTATTTATAGCTGTGTGTTGTGGAAATCACAGTGAAGGATTAGAAACTGGAGTAAAATTGGTTACAGCTGGATAAAAGCACATGCACAAGACTGAGCCAAACACCCCCAACCCCCGCCCCAACACACACTCTGGCTTCGCTTCTCTCATCCTTCTGGACTATTCCTTTTCCATGCACCTGCTTGCATCTATTGCTATGAAATCTGGAGGTCTGACTTTTGATTTGTTGCTCTGTGCTCTTTTTTTCAGCTGAACCAACTGAGCTGTGAGTCAGACTTTACGATATTATAGAATAAACCTGTTTTGGATTGCAGCCATTGGACACGAGAAACTAGACACAACGGGGAATGTACTTCCTGGAAATAAACCAAGCAGTCTGGAAAAAGTGAGAGTTATCCTAATTTGAGTGCAATCTTCATACCAAACCTCAAGTCCTCTACGGATTCACAGGTCTGCTTAATTATTCCCACTCTCACTTGATCTAAGGACCATATCATGCCTTGCAAGATTTGCTGGTATTCACCAAAAATACGCAAGACTCTCAAAAGCCGGTGTTGAGCTCCACTATGATAATTTTCAGTCATCATTGTTTTCTGTACTGAGACAATGATACACTATGTCTGTGTTACGGGACGGGATGGAAAGCAAGCCAAAAGTATAATGTCTCATGCAGAGAGCAGTATTAGTGTCCAAGAGGAAAGCAGTCACCTAAATCATTCCTCAGACTTGCACTAATTTCAAAGAAACCTGCTCACTCATCTTTCAGCTAGGAGCCAAAAGCTGTGCCAAAACATCAGGCAGCCCAGCAGGTTTGGGAAGAGTGCATATGGTGGGGGGGAATGCCCAGAATTTGTTTGGGAACGTAAGTGACAAACGACTGGAGAAGTAAACAAGTCCACATTCCAACAATTTAACATTTTATCAAAATTCAGGTGAAAATAAAACCTAAGAATCAACCAGACAAATCCATTACAATATTGGCATTTAGCACAAAACTAAAGTTTGGAAATGGCAAATATGTCATAATTCCACATTAAATTCAAGGAATTAAATGCTTCATCGATCTAAGAAAACGTTCTCATTCTTTCCATCTATGAACCATCTGTGGCAGATTTGTATTTACAGGGAAAGAGATGAGGAGTAACATGCTACCATGTCACCAGCATTCCTTCCTCACCAGAAAAGGAATGAGTGAAATAAATGAATCTCAATATCTGCCAAATGAACTATCAGCTGAATATGTTTTAAGGTGCTATGCCACACATTTCAAAGTTATAAGCAATGCATGTATGAAAGCTGTTTTTGCATCACAAAAAGTTCAATTTAGAACAGTGATATGTAACATCTAGGTGAGTTATATATTCATTCTCCTATTGTTTGCCACATACTTAGAGGCGCTAGATTGGTCAAACGGTGGTGTTTCTACTTGGCCCAGAAAATCAAGAACAACCATTAGAAAATTCTGAGTTAATAACTTGGGCAAGGAACATGAGACTGGGTAGCCTCACCACATTAAGAGAAACCAATAATACTTACGACACATGAAATATAACTTTTGTCAGCCAAGGAGAGGTTAAATATTCAAGGTATTGATTGTTTTTTATGTCACCATAAAACACACAAGCAAGTAATTTATTTACTTTAATGAAGAGAGATGGGTATATTTCACTAGCATTTTAATTGAAGAGGAAAGTCGTTTTCCAGACATTAATTGCTCTGATTAGAAGTGAGTTTATGAAGCCATGAAAAACAAATGTTTTAACTAATAACTTCTTAAATGCTGCTTAAAATTCCTATGAAATGTAAATATAAGGGACTTTTCCGTGTTGCCAGGTTGAATGTTAAACAGCCATGAAAACAGCTTTCATGAATTTGTTTCATAACAATATTCCTAAGTATCAGGAGATCCTAGTTGTTGAGGTATTTCCTGTGCCAGCTTCTGTCCTAAGGTTTGGGTAGCCCTATTGTCCAAATCAAGGATTTTAAATATGCCTGTTTACCACTATAAAAAAATAAAATAAAATCCCCCTTCCTCACAAAATCCAGCAGAGTTTAACTGTAAACTTGGTCTAGCTTATAAGGCAATCCTGCACAATAAAGTACATGAGTGGGCATTTTGCTGCAGCACAAATCTGATATTCTAACCTTTCTATGCAATGATTAGGAAAATATTACCAAGTGAAGAACTGTCAAATACAGATATGAATCATCATGCTCTGACCTTTAGATAAACGTAACAGAAAATATTTCATATTTAAATACCTGGTTTGGCACTAAACTACAAATGTGTCAATGTAAAGTTTGTTGGTATTCCCCACCTGAAGTGATATCCCCGAACTGGTAGACCTGAGACAAGAGGACAAGCTTGGCACAGACACCACTGTAGGCTCATTTCCTAGTTTCTGGTTATGGAATATCTTCTGTCATAGACCAAGCTAGAAACACATCCCGTAATTTCCACTGTTTTCATATAAACGGCATAAATCATCTACATCTAAGTCAAAATGAATACCAATACAATAGCAAAATAAGAGTGAGCTGAATATGAGCTGTACCTTTGTGACAGGCAGTTCCTTGGACTTTGACTCAAAGAGATGCTCCAGTTTGGAAGTGTCCACCTTAATGGGTTCCAGTTTCGACCACAGGAATTCTCTGCAGCGTTTGTTGTTTTTACACTGCCACTCAAATGGCCGTACCTCGTTCCAAAACAGACGGATGGTTTTCTTCTTCTTTATAAATGCTGGCTGACCCCTAGAAACCTGGGGTGACCCTAAACCCTGAGGAGTGCTGAACAGTGGAGGAGGAGCCAATAAATTAGCAGAGGGTGGAGGTGGAGGAGGACATCCAAACAGTGGGGGAGGTGGTGGAGGAGGCAAACCCAGGAAAGAAGGTGGAGGTGGAGGAGGGGGAACAAGGGAGTCCCCAGGACCCATATCCATGTCCAACACATCTACATCATCCTCCTCCCCCAAGTCTGTAAAATCCATGTCTTTGATTTTAAGTTCTCTAGGATTAGCCATGAGTTGATCCCAGATGTAGTCGGATTCCTTCTTTGGCTGCGCTGGTGTTTTCTCAGGGACCTGTTCACTGATTTCATCTTCAGGCAAGGCTGTCCCCTTGGCCAGCTCGCCACTGTTGAACTTTTCTGCAAAGGCTTTCACGCTGCCTTGGTTGTCCAGGTTTCCAATCTCCATCTTTTTGACACTTTCATCTTTGGCCTGCTTTGTGGCCTGAAGGATAGAGATCCTACTGGCTAGACTAGTGAGGGACTCCTCGCTTTCCTCCGTCTCCTTCTTTTCCTCCTTCGCCTCCAGCTCCTTCTCCTCTTCATCCTTGGGCTTTTTGTTATGCGCATACAGCATGTCCAGCATAAACCGCTTGTTGTTGAGGATGTTGCTGCACTGCTCATTCACGCCAGCATCCTGAATGGTCTGAGACCATGGACCTGCAATCACACACACACAGATGGGAAAAGTCAGAAGGGAGACAGAGCATCAAGAATGCTCCCCACCACAAGAAAAACGAATGCACAACTACTCTGAAACTGGGTAAGCAACAGGTTTGGAAATTTTGCAATTAGTAACAGTGCTGATATATGGCTCAATCCCAGTGGGCTGGGAGTACTTCTCAAAGAAGGAACGGGAGCAGAAAATAATCTGTTTAGCTCAGGAGGGACTTCATAACTGTCAGGATTTTGAGATTTTGGGCTTCTTCTGAAATCCATCAGATTTCATTTTGTACTTCCTATCCCAGCTCATTTTACACAGTGCATAAATGCTCAGAATATTTTGTAATCTGAAGTAGGGTTTAAATATTGTGACCATGGCACAAGACAGGTTGCTATCATACTTCTGATCTACCCATAAACTGGAAGGAAAACTTCCTCAGGAGAGGAAGTTCACCTGCCTGACTTCAAGGTCAAGATGTAACTGCTTCCTCCTCCCCCTTCTCCCTCTCTGACTGCGAGGAGAGGACAGCTTTCACATCTGGCTGCACTTTGGACCTCTTGGCTGCTGCTTGAGCCGTTTTCATGACAGGGGCTACTTGAATCACAGAGCTGATTACATACCCAGGGTACAGCTCTCAGGGCAACTTCATGAGTAGAATCATAAAAGCAAGATTTTCAAAGTTACTTTTAGGAATACAAGTGCCTAAATAAAGTCTTCTAGTGATTTCTGAAAATGCTGCTCATCAGATGCTGTTACCCTTCTGTAGCATATGATGGAACTGAAAACCTAATAGCCTTCTTCCCACATCACAACCATTTAGAATGTCACTGTAATGAAGCTTTATTTTTTTGACTACTGCTTTTTAAAACTATAATCTGCAGAATAATCTGTTTAAGACAGCACTATAAACAACAAACCATAGCAGTCAATTTGTAAAAATAAATGATGCAAGCATCTTAGACTACATTTTCCTGAATAAAATACTGTTAACCAGTGTGGATAATGTGACAAAAAATTATGGTGCTTTTTTTCCAAAGGGCAAAAGATGAAGTGTTTAAATATGGACAAAGATTATTCTTCACACTTTATGTATCTTCTTTATCAGATTCTTTCTGTTCCCCTTAGTCTTTACACATTTTATTAACATATTCTTATAAATTCTACTTCTTAAACATTTTATTTTGATTGTTATCCTGTCGTTTTGGCCAGTTATGGTTAAAGGTTTCAATTTATTTGCAGTTGCCTTTTCCCTTACACTTCAATTTCATGTTTATTTCTCTTATGTTCCTGATGTTTTCAATACTTAATGAGTTTTAAATATCTTTAATGGTTTCTGCTATCATAGAATCATGGAATCATAGAATGGTTTGGGTTGGAAGTGACCTTTAAGACCATCTAGTTACAGACTCCCTGCTATAGGCAGGGACACTTCCCTATAGACCATGTTGCTCAAAGCCCCATCCAGCCTGGCCTTGAATGTTTCCTGGAAGGGGGCATTCACAACCCCACTGGGCAACCTGTTCCAGTGTCTCACCACCCTCACACAGTAAAGAATTTCTTCCTAATATCTAGTCTAAATCTACACTCTTCCAGTTTAAAACCATTTCCCCTCGTCCTCTCACTACCTGCCCTTATAAAAAGTCCCTCCCCAGCTTTCCTGTAGGCCCTCTTCAGGTACTGGAAGGCTGCTATATGGTCTCCTTGGAGCCTTCTCTTCTCCAGGCTGAAGAGCCCCAGCTCTCTCAGCCTGTCCTTGTAGGGGAGGTGCTCCAGCCATCCAATCATCTTCATGGCCCTTTACTGGACCTGCTCCAACAACTCCATGTCCTTCTTGTGGTGGGGGCTCCAGAACTGGATGCAGTACTCCAGGTGGGGTCTCACAAGAGCAGAGTAGAGGGGCAGAATCACCTCTTTCAACCTGTTTCACTTGATGCAACCCAGGATATGGTTGGCCTTCTGGGCTGCAAGCACACAGTGCCAGCTCATGTTGATTCTCTCATCAATCAGCACTCCCAAATCCTTCTCCCCAGGGTGGCTCTCAAGCCATTCTCTGCCCAACCTATACCTGCGCTTGAGATTGCCCCAACCCAGATGGAGAACCTTGCACTTGGACTATCAGTTGAGTTGCTTTCTTACTATGACAGCTACCCCTGTGCTCTCATCAAAAAACTCCCCAGACAAAATGTCTAAGATGGGGTCTCTAAGTCTACATGCATCTCCCATATTTATTCAAATGTTATTGCTCTGAATACTCCTGCTCTTGCTACCTAGTTGCTCACTTCTCTCCCTCTGTCCATAGTGGTAAAGTTGTGAAATGTCATTAGAGAAATAATAACTATAAGAAGTCAGGTTCAGCAGCATGGCTGGCAAAGAAGCTGGGACCAAAGGCTTTATTTCTTTGCCCTTAATGCATCTGAGTATAAGCAATGGGTTACCTCATGAATTGTAAAATATCTGCTGGGAATCTGATAGCTGCTGGAAACCAGTGCTTCCCTTTGTTTTCTGATTCTCCTTATCTAGTAGAATGCAAACGACTCGCTATATGAGAACTCCTTCATAGCACAACCTAATAAATCTTTGGCCTACTGATAACATATGTCAATTTTAAGATACTGTTATTTGATTACCAGGGTACATTTCTTAGCTTTTAACAAAAAAAAGTACATATGCATTTATTTAGAGTGAAACGATCAGGATATAACACATGAGATTTGGGGAAAATTGTAACCTATTCTCCTTTATTTGCACTTGGAAGACCTTGAACTCTGTCACAATGCAATAATATCACTCATCTATCATATCCATCATGCCTTTCCTACACATATACTCATCTACTGTAAGAGTAGAACAACATTCTAAGTGTCTCATTTAACTTAAACTTGAAGCTGGTTGAAAAGAAGATAGCTCTTAATTTTAGAACAAAATTAACTTAATGCTTCCAGAAAAAAGTGATAGTGTTTAAACATGAACATTATAATCTGAAAATTCATCACTATGAGGTAATCCTTGTTACAGGGTCATCTCTTTTCTTTCAGTAAGAAGTGAGGTTGTTTCACACTGTGTAGCAATTTTTATTTTCTTATCTAGAATTTAAAGCACTTAGGACAATGTTTTCCACTGTTGAGGCCTAAGAAGACTTGGGAATGCCCTAATTACACTTATTCTTTAACCTCTTTACAAAAGCCAGCAAACAAACAAATGAATGAAAAAGGAAAAGTATAATTGATCAGTGAAAGTCAAAATCTGCCTTTTACTCCCTGCCTGGACTCCATGACTAGCTCTGGTCACAATTATCTCTCCAGGGCAGAAAACTAGTTCTTCAGATTCTTAAGGTATTTTCCAGGCTGGATTACCCTTTACATGTCTAACCAGAAGCACTGGTCACTACAGAGCTGCAGTCTTTGAGACAATGTATATTTTACGGGCCTTCTCCACCTGAGCTAACAGAGGTCACAGCCTAGAACTATAGTCTGCAGCTCCTATGTATCTCTCTCTGCTTTCTGAAGCCCAAGACAGGAAAATTGGAAGGATGGAATAAAGAGCTCAGCCCTTATTTCTCTTCCTATTGAATTAAAAGCTAACGGCATGTGAAAATTTGTTTGGAATCTCATGAAAAACTGTATCAGCAAGGCCTCTAATCTCACTGTTTTAGGTGTAACAAGACAACTCCTTGGGGGGTAGAGTCACTACAACATCATGATTCAACAGTTACTACATTAAACTTAAGGAAGAAAACGGTCTTGAGTTAAAGGAAACCTCATTTCATCATGGCTTTTTTGCCCCTCAAACACAGAAAGCCCATCAAAGTCTGTGGATTTCCAAGCAGGGAAAAGACACTGATTTGGTCATTGAGAAGGAAGTCTTCAATTAGGAGCAAAGGGTTTGTTTGCTAATTAACAAAACAATAGAACTGCAAATTTTACATTTTTATTTTCCACCAGAAATCCTTCATTATTGAAAAAACTTCAATTTACCAGTTTCATTGTCACTGGTTAACTTATCCTCTCTCTCTTCCCTCTCTAAAGTGCTGCTTGCTGAGGATATGCTGGATGCAGAGCAGTTGTCTTTTTCATTCACTTCCTCATTCTGCCTCTCTTTTTCACTGAGTATTGCACTTTCTTCTGGCTCTCTCTCTGGTCCTTGCTCCACCTCACTCTCTGGTCCCACCTCTGTAGCCTCTATTTCCTTGGGTGTCTCCGTTCCCTGCTCAGGCTCTGCCTCAGTCTCCTGCTCTGCTTCTGGTTCTGTCTCTGTCTCTGGTTCAGGTTCACTGGCACTCACTGGTGGAGAGAACAATGGGAGAAAGAGATGCACTTAACAGCAGAGTTGTGTCAGGCTCACCCGTCTAAATGAGAACGACGTGAAAACTGTACAAGTGCCTTATGGAAAGAAAATAAAAAGCAAGTCCACAGCATGCTTAACATTATGAGCAACAGATTGATGAATGTTGTATGACGACAGCGTTGCACATGAGAGTGGCCTGGCAAACCCCTTCGCTTACTGTCTGGAGCCAATCCACTGCTTTTATACATAATTCCACAGCTGGAGTGTTGGACTCATATAAGGATTTGAACCAGCAGAAAATGGGCATCCCACCCATGACATTGAAAACTCAGTGCCTAGACAGAGTCAGGAAACAAGAGATCTTATACAAAGCAAAAAGGAGAGAGACTGTGGCTTTTTGGTTGAATTTTCTTTGGTTTCTGGAGGAATTCTTTTTTCACCTGATGAGGAACACTTCAACAAAAAATACAATATTAGTTTTATTAACACAATGAAATGGCACAGTCTGGAAATGGCACTGACACACATCTGTTTGACGAAAACCATATGTTTTTTTTTCATGCACATTTACTTCAGAATAGCCACATCAAAATTGAACAAAGTTTCCAAATGCTTGGCATATGGCACAAATTTAGTTTCCAATTGGTTGGCATATGTCATACATCGAGCTTTTTATCGGCTGGCAATGTGGTGAATACTGTTGATAGCACACCTGGTTTCTTCTTCCCTGGTTTATCACTGACAGTGAATTTCATTCTTCTTTATTTATTTAGCTAAAACATCTGATTTTCACATGCAAATATTCTCTGCATGCGGCAAAAAAACTGAAGAGCATCCACTCATATTCACATCAAGCAGCTCACAATTTTATGAACACTGAAATTGCCATGCAAGAGAGATGAAAATAGGCATGCATGTTAGTTTTGCATACTCCCCAAATTCCCTTTGTGCTAAATTTTTTGTCAGGTGACTACAATGACCAAGTCAAACTCATTTTTTCCTTCTACTACCTGTCACTGCAATATTGCAAAATAGGATTCTGGACTTGTCATCATCTTTGGATTGCATGATGTATGATGAGACTTTCTTCAAGAACTAAATGATCCTTTAAAGGCAAATAGTATCACACTGGAATGTAGCTGAAACAAGTCAGTCCTCTAGGGAGCAGGTAGTGGATTTATCCAAAGACAGCGTAAGCCAAAATAACAAAAGTCACAACATTTTCCAAAGACTGCTGCACATTGAGTGCCTATTCTTTTTTCTGTGACACCCACACAAAAAGTGATGATTACTAACAATGCCCATGCCTTCTCTTTACGCCAACACACAATTTTGAACTAGCTTTGAGGAATGGATCTTCAGTATTATGCTATTCCACTTCATTTTATATAATTTTAGTGTAAAAAATTGCAAATTAATTTTGTCCTTCATTTTGTTGGAGTTAAGCTTTTACATTTTCACAAATGATTTTAAATGTGTAGTTAGTTAAACAACCATCTATGCATAAATAAAATATATAGATAAAATAAAATGTTCACGTAGTATGTTTAATAAATAGTCAATGCATACTCAATCCCCTTTAAGATGTTTTAAAACACAATTAGCAGCTTACTTTTTTCCCTCTTCTACAAAAAGAGAATTTAAAAGTCTAACATTTGATTTGTGAGCAGCTCTGCACAGGCCTTGTCTCTTTAAATGTCTTATTTACAAGTCTACTCTTGGCATTGCCTGTGAGAGAATCAAAATTTTAGAGATCTGGCAAGGAGTTGGGCAAATACTCAGTGGTGTATATCTGACTACAGCTGTTAGTTTGAAGGTGTAAGAAAAGAATATTTTCAAGTCAAGCCAAGATTTGAATATAACTGGGGTACAACCTTAGGTATCCTGGAACTAGCATAGTACAATAAAGTGAGATTCTGAACTTCTCATTCTGCAATGGTCCACAATGACTACACAGATATATACGAATGTCTTCAGCTTCCTTAACTAGCCACCTTTTTTTTGCTTGGGTGAATTCTGGACTTTTCCCTCCAAGACCAAAAAGTGCAGCGACCAGGAGGGTCAACTCCAACAGCTCAAGTAGAGAAAAAAGCTGACTGAAATACAAACAGGACCACTAATGTTTTGTCATCATGAAGCTACACTTAAGATTTAGTAGGATGCAGTCAGGGAAGACATCAGAAATGCTTGAGAAAATGAGAATGTAAACCTGCAAAAGCAGTATTCAAAAGAATTCTGAATCCTCAGCACACCAGAAATATTCCACACATAGCAGAAAGATGTAGTGTCTTAGGAGATCCTAGCATATGCCAAAGAGTAGACAGCACGATGCTGACACAAGCTGCCCTTTTTGAGTTCAAGGAATATCAAAATCTGAACACTTCTAGAACAAAACAGGGGGACATTGATACTCATCTTGAAAGTCTCTCTCTCTCTCTCTCTGTCTTCTGGGATCATGTCAAACTACCCACCTATCACCCAAACTATACATAGTGAGCTATGTCCAGTAGTGCTTCCCTTAAAAAACAGTTCAGAAATCAATTTTGTCAACAAATACTACCAGGAGAATGAAGCTAGTAAGTCAGTCATATATCCATCACTTGCAGTTCCATTCATGGGTTGATATTGTTGAGAATTTCTAAAGCTGTTAACAAACAAAATTCTTGGTGAGTGAAATGAGATGGAACTTCCAGATTAGTACAGACTCACAAGGAGGAGGAAAACTGAACATGAGTTTAAGGAGTAATTTTTGAATCTTACGCCTATCTCTTTTTTTCTCCCAAAAGTTAATCTCTGAAAATGCATTATCGGAAAAAAAAGATTTCTGAGGAGAACGAAATCTCCCAAAGCAGCTATGTATCCTCAGCATTGACAGACTTAGTAGCAGAGCCCCTCAATGAATGTGTAAAGATTTCTCTGTTTTGAGAATTTTCATCCTCTAACATTTTTAAGACTTTGTCACACACACAAACAAAAACAACATAACAATGTGATTTGCTATGTTATGATCATATATTGGTGATAGCCCTTTTCTGAATAAGGTTGATTGGACAGCAAGCTGCTTCCTTCTGAAAACAGCTATGAACTCACAATGCTGCACAGTGACATGGAAGGAAATTATTTTTGATACTCAGCTATTAAAGAACTCTGAGAAGACACAGGTTGTCATATCCATACTAGCTGCTAAGACCTCAATCCCTCAGGCCTATAAACCCTCAGAGAGAACAAATATCCTAGGCCTATACCTAATCCCTTGCCATTGTAATAAATTAGTCAACCTCATCTTCACCTCTTTTCCTTGCTCTCTATTTGGAGTTGGGAAATGGTGTCTCTTGAGGAAACATACAGTAAGTCTGAAGAAAGTTGGTCGAATTCTTCAGGCAATTCAACCAAAACTTAAAGCTTAAAGTCTTGGCTGGATCTCCCTTCAGCTCTTCCAACACAGGATTCATCTTGCAGGGCTCACCTTCTTTTCTCTTTCTTTCTCTGCCCCCAACTTCCAATCTTTTCTCCCCATCCCTTGCAATGGTAAAAATTGGCATAGAGTGATTGCCAGGAGGGAACTGGCTCTTTCTTCCTTTGTCCCCCCTCTTCCTCCTCTGTTCTGCTGTACAGCTGTGGCTGTAATGGCCTCACTGTACCTTCATGCTTCAGTGCTTCTCCATCTCCAGACATTTTCACTAGTCATGCTTAATGCAGTATTTGAACCTTGCTTTGCTACTGATATATTCAGAAGTTTTCCTACTGTCCAGAAGGCACACTTGGGTTGACCTGTTTACTTCCCTGAGTACTGCATAAAGCTGCCCCTCTAAGAGAAGGGATTGCATCTGATGCTTCTGTGGATTGATTTCAGAGATTTCTTGGTTATTGTTGCTTTCCTTTAATGCACATGTGCATTTCATAAAATATTATCCAGTGAAATTACAAAAAGAGGAAGTATTTGCTTTGAAAAAAAAATTAAGTTCTATTTTGCAGTTATGGGACTGCCTTCATTTCCTCTGAATGCCATACCACAAGTTTTACAAGAGTAAGTTTTATAAGACTTGATTACTTCAGTGGAACCAATTGTTTTATATGAGAAAACACTCCAGATCACTAAGTCCAGATTTTTATGTAGAGATACTGAGATGCTTCCCAGCGTGGGAGGAAGTTCCATAGACAAAATCCATTTCCTACTTAAGCCCAGTAGATACTTTAACACAAGTGATGTAAAATAAATTTAACTTCTAAAACCAGGTATTATTTTGCTACTAGAGGAACACACTTCTCATCTGACTTCGTGTCTGAATTCTGCAGGCAAGTATCACACATCTGTTAACACTACTCTTGCAGAGTCTTTGGAGGGTCCTATGAACAGAACTGAGGAATTATTTTCCTTCTGCAGTTTTATGCTTGTTTGAGAGGATGATGAGTCCCATGTTCAACACAACCGATTGGGGTTAATGTAAACTGGCTCTGTCCAGGGCTCTATTACAGCTTTCCTACAACTTGCTTAAGCAAGTTAATGTCTCAGTTTCATTCTCTATTAAGTGCGATTCGTAACACTTCCTAAGGACAGAAGAATAACATAAGGAACTCAGATAATAAACAGCCTAGAGGCCATGGCACAAAATCTGCAAAGAAGCCTGCCAGTTGTTGTTTGATCCAATCACCTGTCCACCTCCAGAGAACAAGAGAACTTGCCCAGCCCACATGCTCATTATTTCAAATGACCTTCCCAATATTTTTCTTAGGCCTGAGAGAGCTGCCCTTTCTCATGCACAGCTTCTACTGAAGAATGCAGATTTCAAACCCATGTTTGGGTGCTGTTCTGGCTGTCTGCTTTCAGTTGCCCTTGGCTGGGAGTTCACCCTGCTCCACCCATATTTATTCTCCCTGTAGTTTACTGCTAAGCTTCCAGGTGCTGCTCTCTGATGCCTACTGATGTTACCAGGATTTTCAGTACAGAGGTCCTGCCTACTCATGTGTTGATAGCTTTGCCACAACCAGGCTGCCTAATGTCGCCCTGTACACCTGCTCTAAATGTACTCCCCAAATGGACTGTGCTGCTCCATTTCATGCATTTTTTTTTTAATGCTTCCAGGAGAAATATGTTAAAATAATCATCATAAAAGAGATACTTGCTCCCTACCCAGCTCTGAAATCTTAATGGTGGAAAAATCCAGCTTACTTGCTCTAAAGGTAATATCGAGCTCAAAGAAATGGGTATCTGGATGTTTCTGACTATCAAATTTACAGGAAAATATCCATGTTTTTAAATTCAAATGATTCCACTGAGACTTCTAAGGTGCTAGATAATAAAACTGAGAATATAATTGAAAAAACATATAAACCTAAATTAAATAAACTTCACCTACTTAATACAGTGAGAATAAACATACATAACATACAGTATTTGTAACTTTTTTCTTAAACTCCCTTGCTTTACAGCATGCTACTAGCCAAAACACTCAATAAAACCAAGCAGTGCAAGTTACAAATGCATTAATCACTAATAGCATGTAGCAGGAAATAAAATAAAAATGAATGATGGCGATAATTCACCCTCAACATGCACTCTAGCTCCCAAAGTTAATGCAATATTGTGCGGTGCAAATATAAAACCATATGGTGGGTGTTTTTTTTTCAAGACTGAAGGAGGGGAACATGTTGCAAATGGCAGAATGACGTGCATACACAAAAAAACTATTGCTCTGTACACCAATAAATTATACGACAGCAAACCAACCGTGCAAACACTAATTATACTTTCCTTTTCACTAATTGTCTGTGGTCTCTTTTAAGTCCTTTACTACTTCTGCTACAATTTTAAAAGCTTTTGTTGGTGTTAAAAATAACCAACACACCCTCCCTGCCTTCAATTAAAGAGCCTTTCTGTTTGCCCCATTCAGCCTGTGCTCTACTGGAAGGTTATTATAATCTTGGCATTCATCTGTTGTTCCAGAGAATCCACACAAGCAAAATCTGCTGGCAGGAATATTGTTGGTTTAGTATTCAGTAACTTCTAATATGCATGGAACATGATGCTAAAATTAAGACCCTCTGTATGATATATTTTCCAATTAATCCATTCTAATAGCATCAGACAATACTAATATAAATTGTTGCAATGATTAGCAGTGTACTGTTTTCTTGAATAGACTACAAGACATCCAAATCTATGAATAAAAAAAAGAAAAGGAAATTTAGGAAGACAGCAAGGACCAATATAACAAGACCCTTTACTTTGGCACCTCAGAGGTGATTTTCTCGCACTCATGCATGAAAAATCACTGCTAGTCAGAGAGAACAATCATAAAAGCATCCCTCTTTTCCCCTTGCCCTGCTTTTTACCTACCTTCTGAGTGCTGAGGAGTTCCACAGGGGGCAGAGGGGGTCTTCAGCTCTTCCTGGGACTCTATGGATGATGGGCTGACACACTTAGGTACAGGTGAGGATGGGGCTGAAGGAGATCTCAGGTTCAAGGACAGCTCACTTCTGCCTCGGCTTACACTTCGACTCTTCAGCTCCTTCTCATACTCCTCGGCTGCCAATCTCTCCAAGTATTTGTATCTGAAAGTTAAATTCCAAAGGGTTTCCGTAAAGAAAAAGAAGTCTGTGGCTGATGCTTATTTATGGATGAAACACCTGCAAAGAGTGAGCTGACTTCCAGACTCAAGGGGTACGGCACTAAACTGGTTGCCTGGTCAGTCTGCCAAAAAATGCACACCAAAGCAAAGACTATTGCCCTGAAAAATGTTAAACTGCTCATGACAAAACAAAAGCAAAAAGCAGCAGAATTAGAGAGTCCTTAGATATAGTGTTGTGTCTGCATAGCACTTCTCCTTTAGGAAGCATTTGTCTGTCCTCCTTTTCACCCTCCTACTTCACCTCCTGCTCCTCCCAGCCCTCCCTCTCCCAAAACTAAAATGGGAGAAAAAAAAATACTGAACAACCTCCAAAGCCAGACCCCCTTAACACTGATGCAAGCAGCCAAAGTCTGAGACTAGCTGCAAGGAGAGGAAAATGATTCAGTGCAGCAGACAAAAACAGATCTCCCTGAAAATAATACCAATAATAAATGTTGGATTGACTATCTAAAGTCTCTGAACCTGCTCCTATTTGCTCTGAGAGCAATGCACTGGAATTCACTTTGTTCTCTCCAGAGCCTACAATGGAAAGTTTTCTTTTTTTCTATTCTAAAAAATTTCTCTGCCGGACTCAGACATCCAATAGCTTGGACCTGACGTCACATGTAGTTTATTCATCAAAGTCACTTTAAAAGAACAAAGATACATCTGTTTTGCATTTTAGGCAGGCAGAACTCACTAACTGTTTATTAAGACCAGCTACCAATCATATTCTTCATAGTGTGCTTTATACATTGTGACCAAAATAACTTTGAAATACGTGCCTCTACCAGATGCCTGCTAATTTTATCCACCATTATTTGCTAACGAATAAATTCATGAATACAGCTGGATCAGGCTTTGTACTGTTTGTCTTACCCACAAGTGAACTGTTAAACAGGTTAATCAAGACTACTGTTTACATCCCTGAAACACTGCAGTCATCCTCCTCTAACCCACTGTTGTGAACACTTTGTAACATGGAACACCTCTCCTCCAGCCTGCCTCACTGACAGCCTGAATTAGTGTACAAGTGTGCACTAAAAGCAGGAAGGGTAAAGAAGTCAGCACCACAGGGCAACAAACATGCATAGTACATATGGTAAGCACACACGCATGCACATTTGCAAACATCCATACGGAGCATAGAAAACATGTCCTTGAAGAGCTGTTCTTGTGTTTTCAGAGGCAATTTGCTTTACTGCAAACAGCAATAATGAAGAACAAACTCATTTTCTTTTTTTCCTCCAGAGGTATGCACATGCTTTGAACAAATTTTGCAAGAAAGAAAGAACCCCTACCGTTTCTGGATGAAAATATAATAAGCCACATACTTGTATGGCTATAAAATAGGAACTGTTTACAGTTCTAACATGAAGCCAATTCTAAAGAATGATTTTTGCCTTTTCAATGGAGGAGAAAGCCTTCTGCTGGCATTAGCATAATGTTTTGTTACAGTTAATGAAGCCAGTCTTTCTTTTAACTTTGGTTGCTTACAAACTGTGTTTTCCACCTTCTCACAAATAGAGCAGAAGGGATTTAAGCCTCATAAAGAGCCATTCAAATTGACCACTTAGCTAAAACAGGTACAGCCCAGCTGGCTGCAATGGAAGCTTTTGCTGTTTGCCAACACACTGCAACCAAGATCTGGACAGATCCTTCTGTAACAGGGAGTTACAATGTTTTATTGTCCTCAGTTCTTCATCAGTTGTTTCAACATTTTAGCTTCTGCTGCTGTGTAATACACAGTTAACCAGTAGAGCAGAGGATTATCATCAAGATGCTTCTTCTCAAAATATATCTGCTCATTATACTGAAAGAAAAAACAGAACCAGAACAGCAACTCTCATGGCAAGATAGAGGCAGAACTACTTAGTGAAAGGGCAAACTAATAAGCATATGTGGCAACTTAACCAGAAACTAACATCATTCTATAATCAGTTATTAATGCTTCAGACTTGACAAAGAACATATATTTATCTATTGGACTTTAAACTGAAGCAGATGAAAGGATGAGCTATCATCCTTCTGCTACACTTCCACCAGTACAGGATGGACACACTGATTCTATACAGAAGCAATACTGCCATATTCCTTCAAAATCATGGAAACCTGCAGCCACGGTCATGCCTATGCTGACTCCTTTCCATAGACAAAGAGCCAAGTATTTATGGGCTATCCATTTGGTATGCCTCATGAACATTACATTCAACACCTTCAGGAAAATAAATACTGTGAGTTGTCTGTGTCTCTGAACAATGCCCTTACGTCAACTTGAATCGTTTCTGTACCAACAAAGTCAGTGGGTGGAGAGTAGAACCATCCCATCTGATCTGTAAATCACATTAGAGAGCGGGTTTCAAAGCTCACCTTTGTAGGGTTAAACTACCACTGGAAAATAACCAACCAAGCAAAATAAAAAAGCCTCAAATCATCAAACAAAAAGAACATATGAAATGAATGGTGCTCCAATGTTTACTTGTTGTCAAAGCAAATGCATCTTTCTTCCTTTTGGGGAAGAACTTCAAGTTAGATTAACATCTCAGTTCAAAAACAGCCTAATGATAAGAGGCACACTCCTGCTGACCAGTGAAATTCTATCAGACTGCAAAGCAGAGATGCCCCGCTGGTGAACACTTCCAAAAACTACTCCAGCTGACATAGTATGCTCCCTTACAGCTTGAAAGTGACGAGGAGTTCACTTCTAGCTTGTTTCAAATTTTGCTGATGAGTATTCTTGCTGCAAAAGGTTTTACTCAACTGAGATCTGTGTATGATACTCAGGTGCTCACACACATTTCATTTTAGAAAATGTTTTAAAGTATTCATAATTGTTTTGTGTGGAGTGACGAAGAATGACCACCCAACTTTGGCATCCTAGAGATGCCAAAATCATGTTTTAATACTAGTTACTTCATCCACAATACACATGCTGGCAGATCAGACTTCAGTCTGCAGAAAAGAATTGCCTCATGTCTGACGATATGATGAAAAAACTACAGCACCACAACAATTTGGGAGATGGCTACTCTCATAGTTCAATAATATAATTCTAGATCTTGACAATTCCAAAAGCACCTCTGTATAGCAACCTCTGGAGGACCATAAAAGCAGAACTGAGGCAATCTGGATGACTTTTCATCTACTGTTTGTTCAGTAACATGCATATTTTCCAGGTAAAAACAAGAAATCTCTCCAGGGTGTAATTACTAGTGAATGTAGAGATGAAGCTACTGAAAGGCAAAGGTCTTCAGTCAAGTATTCCTCGAAAAATGTGCTTTCATAAGCACTTAACTCCCAGTCTAGCCCAGAGCTCTGAAATTCTCTAACTGAATCGGAAAAAGAAAAAAAGAAAAAAAAAAAAAGTTCAGTCCCTTTAAATACTCTATCTAAAAACTAAATCAAACTCTTAATGACAAACGCTGCTAAGCTTTATAATTTCCTCACAGATGTTTAAGAGAGATGGGCAAAGAAAACCTGGCCCTGAAATACAAAACTATGTTGGGAGTAGGTGTCAGACTCATTTCCATCACCCAGTTTTCCAATGTTTGTTACCCCACTTTCTTTGCTATATCCACAGTTGCCTTTTCTGACCCTCCAGAAAGCTTGAGACCTACTGAGTGAGAAACACAGGCTTATTAGATTTATAACTACACTAAATTCAGGCAAATTTGTGAGGCAAATGGAGAAAACTAATTTCCCACACAAACAGATAAAAGATAGGTTATCAATCACTCTTATGCATTCCAGTCCCACTGCTCTTTATTTATTGCTGTGCTTACAGCTGGACTTGATTTTCCTCTTTAAATAACACAACAGCTTCCTTATAGACTTATTTTGAATGGAAGTGTCCTGAGCATGCATGGTTAACAGTGTAAATACACAACAATAAAGAATATAGAAAGTAGAAACAGTCAAAGGGAAGGATGGATGCAGCATATACAGACCTCTCTTCTCTTGCTTGTCTTAGTTCTTCTCTTTTGTCTAAATAATCACGGCTAAAAAGAAAATTGTAGTAAATTGCAGAGGAAACCAAAAGAATAAGGTAAGTTACAGAATTATACGTACAATAGAAGAAACCAAGAGCAGTTTAAGAAAGGTGATCAGAAACAATGAAGGCAGTTTTCAACAAAAAATATTAGACACCTCTGAAAAAATGATGAAATCTATTTATGTACATATATCTATGCATATAGTACATACATGTGTACACCAGATACATAGTTTGGAGTAATTAAAAAAAAAAAAAAAAAAAAAACTCTTTCTTAAGGAACAAGCCCATTAGTGGCTGTAAAACAATTATTCATTGGCCCCGCATGGAATACCCTGAAACAAGGACTGCCTGTATCTGGCAGGCTATACCAAGGCAAGGAGCAGACATTATGTGTCCTGTTTTTAATACACCTTTCTTAAGTGTATTTTAATTTACAGTTGCAAATGTGACAGCAAACTGGTTGAGTATTTGGCTTTACCAAGTAAGACAATTCTTAAAAGGCGCATTCAGGATCATCCAACGGTGATGTTCTTTTGCTATTTATTTTTCACCCTGAATTTTAGACACAAAACTCCATCTATCTTATCTCCTCAAGTAACTCGTATGTGGGTCTCTCTGAAAGTAATGCCTCCTATTTATTTCCATGGAAACTACTACAGATAGAAAGATCACTATAACACTACTTGATAGAGCAAACTTCCAGCTACACAACATTATTTTTCAACACAGTCACTACCATCAGCTCTTCATTTTTGCCGGAGCTGAACAAGAGCCTGCATGCCACACTCATAAAAATCTGCACAGCAGAGGTGATCCACTGTTGCTGCCACCACTGCTGAAACACACCACCCACTGCCTCACTGTACTCACGTCCATTCTTTGGTCTCCTTAAATGTTCAACAAGTGTTGATGAATGTCAATAAGTGCCATATTTTTCTGCATGGAGGAATTAAATGACACACCTTTGCTCCATACGCACTTCCATGTCAGATGCCATTTTGTCAGACTGCCCCTCTACTATCTGTAGCACGGCAACGAAATATAATGAAATAATGGTGGGAATGTTCAACCACTACTGTCATACCACCAACATCCACCTCTGATGTCGTAGGCCAACATAATAAAAAAGGAATCATTACTTTCAGAGCAGCTCCCATACATTTAACTTCTGCCAAGTCAACTTTGCAGAATGCCTAGACTCTGTAATTCCAAGTAGGCCTGTTATATCCACAAATAAAAAATTTATCAGCAAGCAAATTAGTGAATAATTCCTCAGCAATCAAATTTAAGTCGGATAATAGTAGAACCCAATAAATATTCAAATATGCTTTCATACAGCAGCTAAATAGTTTTAATATTTAGTTGAAACTGCTGACACAGAAGATGACACTGTATCTGTTAGATTCTTTCCCATTACAACCTATGAGTACCAGGAAGACTTTCAGAACTATTCCAACAAAACACTACTTTTTCTCTTTATATTTATGGTCATCAAACTTGCCATCTATAACAGTAATCACACAGTAACAACAGTACTAATTGCTCCAACAGCTATTAAAAGTCTGCTCTTCAAAGGTCAGCATTAACATGAAACACACATTGTTTCAGGCTACCCTCCACATACTTCTGAATCACTACTGGTTATACTTTTACAATATTTTCAGAGTACTCTTTGCAATTACAATAGCTACGGGAATAACCCCAAGGAAAAAACAAAACAACAAAAACTCAAAGAATTTTTCAGTGAAATGTGAACATTACTCACTCCCCTCTGACTACTTTCACATCTAAGTACAGCTGAAGAATAATCCTCTCATTTTAGGACATACTGTTCTACATATGCAAATGGGGACAAGAGTCCTTCTGCTGAGAAAAAACATCCATTTTGTAAAGCACTCCTTTTGCTAGTAGTAGCTTTTAAAGCATTTTAACACTTCTAAAAAAAAAGGTCTTTCACAAGTGGTGATGGTCTCTCCTAAATTATTCTCAATTTGTCAACAGTGGTGCCAGAATCTACTGCAGTGTTGTCGAGGCAGAATTGGAAAGAATGAGACAACAAATGAGTCATGATGGTAAATCCAGTACTCTCACAAGTTTAAAGGCTGTGAATTGGAAGTGTTATTTTTAATCAAAAATACATCTTCAGAGACTGGGTTTCCAGCCAGACTGATGATACAGTAATAAAATCCCATGAACTCTTACAAAGCTGTCCACAACTGTTTGCTGTGGCTTTGTCCTCCTCTTTCCAGACTGGTTAATCAACTGTGGGATGCTGCCTGCAAAGTTAGTGGCTTGGGAGACCCTCTTCTCAAACACAACCTCTAACTTTTCTGGTTGAACAGGGAACACAAATATTGAAGATGAAAACACTGGGCATTGAAAAACTGTTGTCTCAAATATGTAATAGTCATGACATTAGTTAACCACTTTCTGACTCTAGAGTAATGGGATGAAGATGTAAATTTTAAAAGAAGATTTTTTTTTAATTTTTATTTTAAAGAAGCTCTTTCAGTGACAGAACAACTACTTTAGCCAATATTTAGTGAAATGTGTAGATCTGTTATTCAAACAGGTCAAGCTGCCAAATGTCCAAGTGGCTTTTTTTGGTCTGGGAGTTTCCTTTCTGAAAGATCATGTTGGCTTTCCATGACAGCCTGTTGCAGACTGATGATACTACTTAGAGGGAAAGTTTTTGGAAGGCGCTTGAGGACTGAGACCGGATTGTTTCTGTTTCAGGAGAACTTGGGCAGCTGTTGGCTGCCAAAGATCCTATTATGGTGCTCTTCCACCTTCCCTCTATCTCTTATTTTCTTCCAAACTAGCTATCTTCTGGAGCCAGTACAGTATCTCCTTCAACCAAGCAAGCAACCAACCACTAGCAAGTTATTCCTCTTCCTAAATCTACTATGACACGGACCATTTCCACTTCTTACTAAGGAGATGATTACAGTGAAAACAATCCTGCATGCTAATACACAAACTGACATGAAACCTAGGGCCATCTTTCCCATAAATAGCATCTCTCAGGCAACAAAACATATATCCTACCATTATTTATATTACTGTATTATAACTTCTGACTACTGAAAATGCTTACTTTTCCCTCCTGGCTACGAAAAACTAAAATTGCTTCTTAGTGCATGCTCTTCAGACGGTAGGCACATCATCAATAGGCACCTTATCTATCCTAAGCCCACTGCAGTCTTTGCTGATGGCTACACTGGGATTTCCAGCCATGAATCAAACAGGAAGTGAGAACTTGGCTCTTACTATCCGCAGGCAGAACATCTTGGTATCCCACAGCACACGACATGGACTCAGATGTGAAAATGCAGAGTCCTGTATTCAGCTGAGGTCTTTGGCCACAGTCTGAGCAATAATTTTGATAATTATTTTCTGTCACTTACTGTTTCCATGAGGAAGAGATGCATGCTCAGAAAAGCAGGAAAATGGATAGCTATTCAAACACTACCATACATTCTAAGACAGCAAAATGCTTTTACTTTGCAAAACATAAAAGCAAAATATATCTCAGTGCTGTATCTTAGTCCTTTCTTGATTCCATTCCTCCTAGTTTCACCTTCAAACTTAAGCCTCACTGAGATTATACTTTGAGAAGGGGCATTTTAGCTATCAAAAATTAGCTTTTGTGAATATCCAAACAGAATAATTGGCTAAGGTAGAGTTGTCTTAAAAAATGCTGACTTTTTAAATGATAAAATTCATCATAATGTTTAATATACCAGTTCTTCAGACATTTCTATCAAGAAAGGTACCCAAAGATAACCAGGAAATATTCAAAAATTCAATTATTTCACAATTAAATGTCTCAATAATTTGCAGACCCATCTCATATGAAGACAACAGACTGATAGTAAATATGATTCTTACTTGAATTTGTTTCTTTCTTCACGTTCTATCCTCTGTAACCTTTCTTCCCTCTCTAGACGTCGTCTTTCTCTTTCTGCTGCCAAGGACTCCTGGTGCTGCCGGAAAGACGATGTAAGGAGACCACCCAAAGCTGGCCTGCAGAAAAGGAGGAATCAGGTTTCTCAGTGTCACTGTTATTAATTATACTGGCAAAAAAAATAGTAGCAGTCATTCAGCAAGTAACATAAAACCAACCAATGGAATGACACAGCAACATTTATATATGGATGTTTCAAACTACTGGCTAAGTATCTTCTTGATTTTAGATATTATGATGAGCTCAAGAATGACAGATAATGTAGGCTTTCTATATCACCAAGTTTACAGAGTACAAGTAAAGTACCTGTAAGAACTCTTCAGCATATTTCAATTGCAATATTCTCTACTCTTAAAACCTTGGTGTTCTTTTTTTTTTTTTTTTTTTTTTGAGTTTGTAATCCTGCTAATCAAAAAAGCTGAACGCTAAAATGGGTTTTTGAAATTTAGAAGAAAAAAAAAACAAGCTTGAACACTTTTCAAGCACTTTCCAAACATCTTATGCAATAATGTTAAAAGCAGACATGATATAAGCACTTGAGATTCCTGTACACAGAAAAACAAAAGTAAAAGAAGATCTCAGAATTGCCCGTCAACAATTTTAATGCTCTCTGAAGGAGGGGCTTACTTTTTCTTTACACACTGTCAAATTCTGTTATTATCATTTTCTTGCTACATCTGATGCAAAGGTAAAATTAATAGTGTAGTAACATATCAGTAAAATACCCAGGGACTGCACAGCTTGTTTATAACAATCATTAAGTGTCTTCAAAATAGCTATAACAAAATCAGTTGAAATGCGGCTGAAGGAGAATTACCCATGTTCCTTTCTTTATCCGAGGCAGCATATAGTCTTTTCAATCCATTCCTGAAAAGCGTTTGTCTGGCCTGCCTTCAAAGCCCCTGATGGATGTATCATATCCAGCCATTTCAGTGCTTAACTATCCTTACCAGTAAGAAAGTTTCCCCTCCCCACCCCCTCAGGTCATTTAGCCTGTTTTGTTCTTGCTCTGTCTACAGTGAACAAAAAGAACAACTTACCACCACATGCCTTATGGATATAGAAGAATTAGTCTGAAATGTAACTTTCTCTACAGTTCTCTTACCATAACTAAGAACTGGATGCTCCACAGTAGGTTACTATAATGAAGAGGTCTAAACATCACCACTAGCAAAGCACATCAAAATTTTGGCTGCTGTTCAGAAGGCTGTTAAAATGCATGGCCGTGGAAATGCCCAGCCAATAATGTGGGACTTTTTTTCATCAGAAATGGCAGCCTCTACAGTAAAGACTTCTCAGATATGAAATTGATTTTTCCTTTGAGATGAAACAGCTCCAGGCAGTAAACGCACTTTAAAAAGCTACATTTATAAATTCTTATAGTTTGGTCTGGACACAGTTTTGGTTTTGTTTTGTTTTGTTTTGTTTTTTGTTGTTGTTGTTGTTTTGTTTTGGTTTTTTTTTGTTTTGTCTTTTTTTACTATAGTTTCTGCTTTGGATAAGAGAGTGGTTCCTCTCGCACATCTTTTCCCCAAAGCGATGGTATTGGTACCACCAGCCTTTCACATGGCAAGAGAGCTCCCTCAGAGAAAACATGTTTTCCTTTCTGCCTTGTAGACAGGAAATATCTATATAGTAGAGGATAGCTTTATACAGATGTAAATGTATCCACACTGATTGAATTAAACTGATAAAATCAAACACATAACTCATGTAGGGCAGTTTCTGTGCACTGCTGTAACATGAGTTTGGTAATGAAAGGATTAAAGAAATATATATTACCTTTTTTGAAAAAGAGACTGAACTCTGCACGAAGGATAGGTCAGATCATTTCCCTTTTTGATTTACATGCCTACAGTGCACAGTGTAGGCCTTTTGTGGAAGGGCACTGGTTTGCCAGTGAAAATAGGTGTAGAAGAAGACAAAAACATTAATGCAAACTTATCTTCCAAGTGCCTATGTCTATGAGAGCAGCAATGTCACAGAACATAGTCATTTCAGCCCAACTGGCAGCGAGTTAGCATGAACATAATTTCAATAATTTCAATAAATGGAATTTCAATATGTTCTATCCACCAGCATAAACATTACATAAGAAGGTATAAAACTTGATATTCTGTAAGCCTCTTTTATGGCACTTGTCCAGAGCTATAGTATCAATGCTGGATCATGCTCAAAACCATAAAAATCTATAATATTCCTCAGCACAAAGAGGGAAAAAAATTCCCCAAACCCTGACAGTCAAGTACGTGTGGTGGTGATTTTTTCCTTGAACTTACTTCAAATTAACTTTTGAACTTTTAGTGCATGCTGCAAGAGAAAGTTCTCAGCAGGAACACTGGCGTTATTGAAAAATCACCGTCATAAGATCGAGTATATAATCAGAAAATGCTCTAGGAAGTAGAAAACTGGACACCATCTAGAAATGATCAGGAAGAGATGGCAAGAAGAAGGTTCCTACCAAGTGTATACTTATGTGTGTTCCAGGTATTAAACTTGCCATCCCATTCCACCCAGCTTCCTTAAGTCCACAATCTCCATTTAGAGTCAAAGGAAGTTATGACTTGATAAAACATGAAGGAAAATTAACTGAAGGGTGGGTGATTCTGAGAGACACACAGTGTTTATAGTCTGCACAGCATCTAGCAGGTTGAAAACCTTCAGCAGTGACTAAGCTCTCTGGGGTTCTTCAGTGAATATAAATTCTTATTGGAGGGATTACAGAGAAATTGTATGGAGATGTGCAGCTCAGGCCTGCATATGGGATTCTAAGATGATTCTAGTAGTAGAATGCCTCCATGTACCAAAATACCTTGTTAGGAGGTTTGATCTAGAGCAGTTTGGTTAGCACTATTCACCTGGTTAAAATTTGCAGACTTACAAACAGCAGCTTTGCAATCTAAATAAAAGATTCAAAGACATACAGTTAGAAAAAAAGCCAACATCTAATATATCCATGTGACATAGTAGTTTTGCCAACTCTTGGAAACTAGTCAAATCAGAGTTAACAATCCAGAACTTGCTACTTCCCACTAGTTTTTTTAGGACTCCATACATTTTCTGAGTTGCTAGAGTGTAGCACGCAAGTGCATTTGTATCAATGAATTTGTTTTAAACAGTCAGTTCCAGACTGCTGTATTAACTATAACAGTTCATTGAATGAAATGGTTGAAATGGACAGCTGAAATTGTGAGAAGGTTCTCTTGAAATAAATTGTAAGAAAACACATAGGAATATAACTAGCTCACTCCTTTTGCGGCACTGACTTCTTGAAATACAGTCAGGATTTGAGTTTCCAGTCATGTTTAGAAAGCAACTGTCAATGAAACAACACTAATTGAGCTGAGTTAGTGCTTGCTTAGTGGTTAGATCCTGCACTGTGCAGCCCACTCAACTGGACCCTTTCCCTTGCCTGAAGAACACATCTCACACCAATGCTGAGTTAATTTCAGTTATGAAATGTAATGAACTCACAGCTTCACTGCTGCTATCAAACACTGAAACTGAACTGGTATTCAGATGCATCAAACCTCTTTTAAATATTAACTGCAGATGAGCAGATTATATAAAGTAAACTGGATACAAACTAAAACTGGAGGAAACAGGCATTATTTTCAGGTTTTACAAGGCTGTAGAACATTCAGAAGGAAAGGCAAGTGGTAAGATGTACTCCTCAAACATTCTAAGCAATTTGAAAAGGGATTTGTGTATGTCTAGTTGGTCTGTAAAATCTATTTTTTTGTCTATCCCCATGGCAATAACGGTTAAAGTAAATGCTCTCTTTCACTAAACTCATAGTTGAGTGGCAAACAGAAGAGGGGTCACACAAATGAGCTTGTAGGAATGCTTGGGATAAGCCTTTCCATAATTTTGATGTTTTGATGCTGTCTGCAGAGCGATGACACCTCTGGGCTTCAGGAAGACTCAAGTCTTAAAGCTCTAGGCTGCATTTTAAAAATAGGTAAGTAAGGAAAAGGTTGAAAAGAAAGAAAAAAGAAGAATCTTTCACTGAATTAAAGGCGGCAAGAGATTTTAAAAGAAAATAATATGTGAATACTCAATGAAAGCATAATAACCCAGAAAATTGGGTTACAGCTAATATTTGCCAGCATTTTAATGTTGGTGTCATATGTTACAAAATGGTACTATCAGCCACTGGTTCAATTCCACAAACATAATCCAGAAAGATCCTTACTGTGAAAACTATTTTTAGTCTTGAAGAGAACTTAAGGGTTCTAAGAATGGATTGCTAATATAAAAATCCTAAGAAAGCTTTGTTCTGCCTGCTGCTAAAATCAGCAAAAGCTAAACAAGATCGGCTATCACAATCTCGAGAAAACATTCAGAAAGAACATGTTAGAGTCCAGGGATTTGTGAATACAGCTCCATATCATACCATTTTGAACTTGGAACAACAAAAAAAAAAAGAAATAATAGATGACAAAAATACACACAGGGTTGAGGATACAAAGCAAAAACATTGTCTGTCAGCAAAAACTCTTGAAGAAAAATTCAGCTGATCTGACTTTACTGCTGCATTTATCTCAATAGTAAAATAGTCATCATTACAAAAAAAAAAAGCTCATTGAGACAAAATATCTAATCATTTTCTGACAATACTCCATCACAGACTATATGTTGTAAAAGTGAAAAAGAGACCTGAATTATTATAATTTTGTTGAAAAACAAAGACAGCACGTCTGTCTTATTCTAAGCCATTTTGTTATACTGAAATTGCATTTATCAGCTTAAAATGTTCTTCATTAAACTTGGAAAGAATCTTCTGTGCTTTTCTCTGTTAGTTGAATTTCTAAAATTTATGAAATGGAAGTCGTATCTACAGCAAAAATACCAAATACAAAAGCTTATTTTAGGAGCTTAAAAATAATCAACTGACATATGAGGGGAAATCCCCTTAAGTTATGAGGTTAATATTCAGGATTTTCTTTAATATAGCAAGGGTAACAATCATTAATAACTTTAATAAGCAAGCACTAATTACCCACTCTTCCAGCATGCTCCTACCCCAGCAGTCATGGGAAGGCTGCAAAGAGGGGACAGTAAGCAGTTCTCGTCTGAGACAGGCCTCAAGTAACTCTAAATGCCTCCTGGCTTTAACAAAATAAATCCACTTTCCAGCTTAGAAAGGGACCAAAGAGGAGACAAAGCTGCCAAGAGCCATATTGCTTTTCACAGTTAAAGAAAATCTCCTTGTGTTATGTCTCTCTACATGACACGGCAAATTCAAAAGTGTGTTGATATAAGATTTTGCAAACAGACTAAACATTACTTGAGGAAACTTTACAAAACTTCTCTCAAAAAATAAACAAAAATTTGAGATATAAAACTACTGACTAATGCTTCCTTTGAGGAAGAAACTTGAGAATGACCAAAAGAAGAACCGATTAGCGTTGGTCTTTTAACCGGCCTGAAAGGCTCCATAAAATGAAGCTATAGCAGAGCATCTCTGTGCAGAGCCGGAGCAATGCACCAGGACGTCATGCACATGTAGAACTCCTGCAGACTGACATTTACAGTTTTTAAATTGTGTTTCTGTCTTTGTGCAACACAGTGGCCAACCTGTAGCTCCTCACTGCCCTTAGACTCACAAATCACGTGGAAGTGACTTGCAAAGCCACTCCCTTGACAGAGGCTAACATATGTGTTTCCCTAAAGGCCAGTACTGCTGGTATTTGCGAGTGACCACGTCCTCCATGTGCACTGTATGTTCAGCCAGTAATGCTTACATTTTAGTCTGAGGCTGTAAATTGTCTCACATTTTTTTGTTTAAATCTATGCTACTGCCATATAACAAAGCATGCAAAGCTGCAATCAAGAATACTGCTTACACAGTAGTTCAATGAGCAGCTAGGCCAGTGTAAGCCATCACTGCTTCCCAAATTGTAAATCATCCAGTAATTCCTAAGGTCACTTTTCCTAGTAAAATTTCAGTAATAAAGTTGAGGCTTTTGCCTTGGGCCAGTATTATCAACTACCAAGCTATCCCTTCCTCATTATGTTATTCAGAGTGAAAGATGTGCTTGGCTTTTACCACAAGAGAAAATAGCCACAGTCTCTGGTCTGGAAGTCCAGAAGTACATACTAAGACACACAGAAGATGGTAGAAGCAGCAAGAAAATAAAGCCAAGGAAAGAGAAACTGTTCATGGGAGGGCAGCAGTCTTACAGAGTGTACACTGGGTTTTATTTCATAGATTTCTTGCTTTTCTTCAGTATTTAACAGCTAGAGTAAAGTAAATCCAGAGTGCAGTTTAGTGATAGATAGCTAATTGGAAAAAAAAAAAAAAAAAANCTGCTCCTCCCAGCCCTCCCTCTCCCAAAACTAAAATGGGAGAAAAAAAAATACTGAACAACCTCCAAAGCCAGACCCCCTTAACACTGATGCAAGCAGCCAAAGTCTGAGACTAGCTGCAAGGAGAGGAAAATGATTCAGTGCAGCAGACAAAAACAGATCTCCCTGAAAATAATACCAATAATAAATGTTGGATTGACTATCTAAAGTCTCTGAACCTGCTCCTATTTGCTCTGAGAGCAATGCACTGGAATTCACTTTGTTCTCTCCAGAGCCTACAATGGAAAGTTTTCTTTTTTTCTATTCTAAAAAATTTCTCTGCCGGACTCAGACATCCAATAGCTTGGACCTGACGTCACATGTAGTTTATTCATCAAAGTCACTTTAAAAGAACAAAGATACATCTGTTTTGCATTTTAGGCAGGCAGAACTCACTAACTGTTTATTAAGACCAGCTACCAATCATATTCTTCATAGTGTGCTTTATACATTGTGACCAAAATAACTTTGAAATACGTGCCTCTACCAGATGCCTGCTAATTTTATCCACCATTATTTGCTAACGAATAAATTCATGAATACAGCTGGATCAGGCTTTGTACTGTTTGTCTTACCCACAAGTGAACTGTTAAACAGGTTAATCAAGACTACTGTTTACATCCCTGAAACACTGCAGTCATCCTCCTCTAACCCACTGTTGTGAACACTTTGTAACATGGAACACCTCTCCTCCAGCCTGCCTCACTGACAGCCTGAATTAGTGTACAAGTGTGCACTAAAAGCAGGAAGGGTAAAGAAGTCAGCACCACAGGGCAACAAACATGCATAGTACATATGGTAAGCACACACGCATGCACATTTGCAAACATCCATACGGAGCATAGAAAACATGTCCTTGAAGAGCTGTTCTTGTGTTTTCAGAGGCAATTTGCTTTACTGCAAACAGCAATAATGAAGAACAAACTCATTTTCTTTTTTTCCTCCAGAGGTATGCACATGCTTTGAACAAATTTTGCAAGAAAGAAAGAACCCCTACCGTTTCTGGATGAAAATATAATAAGCCACATACTTGTATGGCTATAAAATAGGAACTGTTTACAGTTCTAACATGAAGCCAATTCTAAAGAATGATTTTTGCCTTTTCAATGGAGGAGAAAGCCTTCTGCTGGCATTAGCATAATGTTTTGTTACAGTTAATGAAGCCAGTCTTTCTTTTAACTTTGGTTGCTTACAAACTGTGTTTTCCACCTTCTCACAAATAGAGCAGAAGGGATTTAAGCCTCATAAAGAGCCATTCAAATTGACCACTTAGCTAAAACAGGTACAGCCCAGCTGGCTGCAATGGAAGCTTTTGCTGTTTGCCAGCACACTGCAACCAAGATCTGGACAGATCCTTCTGTAACAGGGAGTTACAATGTTTTATTGTCCTCAGTTCTTCATCAGTTGTTTCAACATTTTAGCTTCTGCTGCTGTGTAATACACAGTTAACCAGTAGAGCAGAGGATTATCATCAAGATGCTTCTTCTCAAAATATATCTGCTCATTATACTGAAAGAAAAAACAGAACCAGAACAGCAACTCTCATGGCAAGATAGAGGCAGAACTACTTAGTGAAAGGGCAAACTAATAAGCATATGTGGCAACTTAACCAGAAACTAACATCATTCTATAATCAGTTATTAATGCTTCAGACTTGACAAAGAACATATATTTATCTATTGGACTTTAAACTGAAGCAGATGAAAGGATGAGCTATCATCCTTCTGCTACACTTCCACCAGTACAGGATGGACACACTGATTCTATACAGAAGCAATACTGCCATATTCCTTCAAAATCATGGAAACCTGCAGCCACGGTCATGCCTATGCTGACTCCTTTCCATAGACAAAGAGCCAAGTATTTATGGGCTATCCATTTGGTATGCCTCATGAACATTACATTCAACACCTTCAGGAAAATAAATACTGTGAGTTGTCTGTGTCTCTGAACAATGCCCTTACGTCAACTTGAATCGTTTCTGTACCAACAAAGTCAGTGGGTGGAGAGTAGAACCATCCCATCTGATCTGTAAATCACATTAGAGAGCGGGTTTCAAAGCTCACCTTTGTAGGGTTAAACTACCACTGGAAAATAACCAACCAAGCAAAATAAAAAAGCCTCAAATCATCAAACAAAAAGAACATATGAAATGAATGGTGCTCCAATGTTTACTTGTTGTCAAAGCAAATGCATCTTTCTTCCTTTTGGGGAAGAACTTCAAGTTAGATTAACATCTCAGTTCAAAAACAGCCTAATGATAAGAGGCACACTCCTGCTGACCAGTGAAATTCTATCAGACTGCAAAGCAGAGATGCCCCGCTGGTGAACACTTCCAAAAACTACTCCAGCTGACATAGTATGCTCCCTTACAGCTTGAAAGTGACGAGGAGTTCACTTCTAGCTTGTTTCAAATTTTGCTGATGAGTATTCTTGCTGCAAAAGGTTTTACTCAACTGAGATCTGTGTATGATACTCAGGTGCTCACACACATTTCATTTTAGAAAATGTTTTAAAGTATTCATAATTGTTTTGTGTGGAGTGACGAAGAATGACCACCCAACTTTGGCATCCTAGAGATGCCAAAATCATGTTTTAATACTAGTTACTTCATCCACAATACACATGCTGGCAGATCAGACTTCAGTCTGCAGAAAAGAATTGCCTCATGTCTGACGATATGATGAAAAAACTACAGCACCACAACAATTTGGGAGATGGCTACTCTCATAGTTCAATAATATAATTCTAGATCTTGACAATTCCAAAAGCACCTCTGTATAGCAACCTCTGGAGGACCATAAAAGCAGAACTGAGGCAATCTGGATGACTTTTCATCTACTGTTTGTTCAGTAACATGCATATTTTCCAGGTAAAAACAAGAAATCTCTCCAGGGTGTAATTACTAGTGAATGTAGAGATGAAGCTACTGAAAGGCAAAGGTCTTCAGTCAAGTATTCCTCGAAAAATGTGCTTTCATAAGCACTTAACTCCCAGTCTAGCCCAGAGCTCTGAAATTCTCTAACTGAATCGGAAAAAGAAAAAAAGAAAAAAAAAAAAAGTTCAGTCCCTTTAAATACTCTATCTAAAAACTAAATCAAACTCTTAATGACAAACGCTGCTAAGCTTTATAATTTCCTCACAGATGTTTAAGAGAGATGGGCAAAGAAAACCTGGCCCTGAAATACAAAACTATGTTGGGAGTAGGTGTCAGACTCATTTCCATCACCCAGTTTTCCAATGTTTGTTACCCCACTTTCTTTGCTATATCCACAGTTGCCTTTTCTGACCCTCCAGAAAGCTTGAGACCTACTGAGTGAGAAACACAGGCTTATTAGATTTATAACTACACTAAATTCAGGCAAATTTGTGAGGCAAATGGAGAAAACTAATTTCCCACACAAACAGATAAAAGATAGGTTATCAATCACTCTTATGCATTCCAGTCCCACTGCTCTTTATTTATTGCTGTGCTTACAGCTGGACTTGATTTTCCTCTTTAAATAACACAACAGCTTCCTTATAGACTTATTTTGAATGGAAGTGTCCTGAGCATGCATGGTTAACAGTGTAAATACACAACAATAAAGAATATAGAAAGTAGAAACAGTCAAAGGGAAGGATGGATGCAGCATATACAGACCTCTCTTCTCTTGCTTGTCTTAGTTCTTCTCTTTTGTCTAAATAATCACGGCTAAAAAGAAAATTGTAGTAAATTGCAGAGGAAACCAAAAGAATAAGGTAAGTTACAGAATTATACGTACAATAGAAGAAACCAAGAGCAGTTTAAGAAAGGTGATCAGAAACAATGAAGGCAGTTTTCAACAAAAAATATTAGACACCTCTGAAAAAATGATGAAATCTATTTATGTACATATATCTATGCATATAGTACATACATGTGTACACCAGATACATAGTTTGGAGTAATTAAAAAAAAAAAAAAAAAAAGAACTCTTTCTTAAGGAACAAGCCCATTAGTGGCTGTAAAACAATTATTCATTGGCCCCGCATGGAATACCCTGAAACAAGGACTGCCTGTATCTGGCAGGCTATACCAAGGCAAGGAGCAGACATTATGTGTCCTGTTTTTAATACACCTTTCTTAAGTGTATTTTAATTTACAGTTGCAAATGTGACAGCAAACTGGTTGAGTATTTGGCTTTACCAAGTAAGACAATTCTTAAAAGGCGCATTCAGGATCATCCAACGGTGATGTTCTTTTGCTATTTATTTTTCACCCTGAATTTTAGACACAAAACTCCATCTATCTTATCTCCTCAAGTAACTCGTATGTGGGTCTCTCTGAAAGTAATGCCTCCTATTTATTTCCATGGAAACTACTACAGATAGAAAGATCACTATAACACTACTTGATAGAGCAAACTTCCAGCTACACAACATTATTTTTCAACACAGTCACTACCATCAGCTCTTCATTTTTGCCAGAGCTGAACAAGAGCCTGCATGCCACACTCATAAAAATCTGCACAGCAGAGGTGATCCACTGTTGCTGCCACCACTGCTGAAACACACCACCCACTGCCTCACTGTACTCACGTCCATTCTTTGGTCTCCTTAAATGTTCAACAAGTGTTGATGAATGTCAATAAGTGCCATATTTTTCTGCATGGAGGAATTAAATGACACACCTTTGCTCCATACGCACTTCCATGTCAGATGCCATTTTGTCAGACTGCCCCTCTACTATCTGTAGCACGGCAACGAAATATAATGAAATAATGGTGGGAATGTTCAACCACTACTGTCATACCACCAACATCCACCTCTGATGTCGTAGGCCAACATAATAAAAAAGGAATCATTACTTTCAGAGCAGCTCCCATACATTTAACTTCTGCCAAGTCAACTTTGCAGAATGCCTAGACTCTGTAATTCCAAGTAGGCCTGTTATATCCACAAATAAAAAATTTATCAGCAAGCAAATTAGTGAATAATTCCTCAGCAATCAAATTTAAGTCGGATAATAGTAGAACCCAATAAATATTCAAATATGCTTTCATACAGCAGCTAAATAGTTTTAATATTTAGTTGAAACTGCTGACACAGAAGATGACACTGTATCTGTTAGATTCTTTCCCATTACAACCTATGAGTACCAGGAAGACTTTCAGAACTATTCCAACAAAACACTACTTTTTCTCTTTATATTTATGGTCATCAAACTTGCCATCTATAACAGTAATCACACAGTAACAACAGTACTAATTGCTCCAACAGCTATTAAAAGTCTGCTCTTCAAAGGTCAGCATTAACATGAAACACACATTGTTTCAGGCTACCCTCCACATACTTCTGAATCACTACTGGTTATACTTTTACAATATTTTCAGAGTACTCTTTGCAATTACAATAGCTACGGGAATAACCCCAAGGAAAAAACAAAACAACAAAAACTCAAAGAATTTTTCAGTGAAATGTGAACATTACTCACTCCCCTCTGACTACTTTCACATCTAAGTACAGCTGAAGAATAATCCTCTCATTTTAGGACATACTGTTCTACATATGCAAATGGGGACAAGAGTCCTTCTGCTGAGAAAAAACATCCATTTTGTAAAGCACTCCTTTTGCTAGTAGTAGCTTTTAAAGCATTTTAACACTTCTAAAAAAAAAGGTCTTTCACAAGTGGTGATGGTCTCTCCTAAATTATTCTCAATTTGTCAACAGTGGTGCCAGAATCTACTGCAGTGTTGTCGAGGCAGAATTGGAAAGAATGAGACAACAAATGAGTCATGATGGTAAATCCAGTACTCTCACAAGTTTAAAGGCTGTGAATTGGAAGTGTTATTTTTAATCAAAAATACATCTTCAGAGACTGGGTTTCCAGCCAGACTGATGATACAGTAATAAAATCCCATGAACTCTTACAAAGCTGTCCACAACTGTTTGCTGTGGCTTTGTCCTCCTCTTTCCAGACTGGTTAATCAACTGTGGGATGCTGCCTGCAAAGTTAGTGGCTTGGGAGACCCTCTTCTCAAACACAACCTCTAACTTTTCTGGTTGAACAGGGAACACAAATATTGAAGATGAAAACACTGGGCATTGAAAAACTGTTGTCTCAAATATGTAATAGTCATGACATTAGTTAACCACTTTCTGACTCTAGAGTAATGGGATGAAGATGTAAATTTTAAAAGAAGATTTTTTTTTAATTTTTATTTTAAAGAAGCTCTTTCAGTGACAGAACAACTACTTTAGCCAATATTTAGTGAAATGTGTAGATCTGTTATTCAAACAGGTCAAGCTGCCAAATGTCCAAGTGGCTTTTTTTGGTCTGGGAGTTTCCTTTCTGAAAGATCATGTTGGCTTTCCATGACAGCCTGTTGCAGACTGATGATACTACTTAGAGGGAAAGTTTTTGGAAGGCGCTTGAGGACTGAGACCGGATTGTTTCTGTTTCAGGAGAACTTGGGCAGCTGTTGGCTGCCAAAGATCCTATTATGGTGCTCTTCCACCTTCCCTCTATCTCTTATTTTCTTCCAAACTAGCTATCTTCTGGAGCCAGTAAAGTATCTCCTTCAACCAAGCAAGCAACCAACCACTAGCAAGTTATTCCTCTTCCTAAATCTACTATGACACGGACCATTTCCACTTCTTACTAAGGAGATGATTACAGTGAAAACAATCCTGCATGCTAATACACAAACTGACATGAAACCTAGGGCCATCTTTCCCATAAATAGCATCTCTCAGGCAACAAAACATATATCCTACCATTATTTATATTACTGTATTATAACTTCTGACTACTGAAAATGCTTACTTTTCCCTCCTGGCTACGAAAAACTAAAATTGCTTCTTAGTGCATGCTCTTCAGACGGTAGGCACATCATCAATAGGCACCTTATCTATCCTAAGCCCACTGCAGTCTTTGCTGATGGCTACACTGGGATTTCCAGCCATGAATCAAACAGGAAGTGAGAACTTGGCTCTTACTATCCGCAGGCAGAACATCTTGGTATCCCACAGCACACGACATGGACTCAGATGTGAAAATGCAGAGTCCTGTATTCAGCTGAGGTCTTTGGCCACAGTCTGAGCAATAATTTTGATAATTATTTTCTGTCACTTACTGTTTCCATGAGGAAGAGATGCATGCTCAGAAAAGCAGGAAAATGGATAGCTATTCAAACACTACCATACATTCTAAGACAGCAAAATGCTTTTACTTTGCAAAACATAAAAGCAAAATATATCTCAGTGCTGTATCTTAGTCCTTTCTTGATTCCATTCCTCCTAGTTTCACCTTCAAACTTAAGCCTCACTGAGATTATACTTTGAGAAGGGGCATTTTAGCTATCAAAAATTAGCTTTTGTGAATATCCAAACAGAATAATTGGCTAAGGTAGAGTTGTCTTAAAAAATGCTGACTTTTTAAATGATAAAATTCATCATAATGTTTAATATACCAGTTCTTCAGACATTTCTATCAAGAAAGGTACCCAAAGATAACCAGGAAATATTCAAAAATTCAATTATTTCACAATTAAATGTCTCAATAATTTGCAGACCCATCTCATATGAAGACAACAGACTGATAGTAAATATGATTCTTACTTGAATTTGTTTCTTTCTTCACGTTCTATCCTCTGTAACCTTTCTTCCCTCTCTAGACGTCGTCTTTCTCTTTCTGCTGCCAAGGACTCCTGGTGCTGCCGGAAAGACGATGTAAGGAGACCACCCAAAGCTGGCCTGCAGAAAAGGAGGAATCAGGTTTCTCAGTGTCACTGTTATTAATTATACTGGCAAAAAAAATAGTAGCAGTCATTCAGCAAGTAACATAAAACCAACCAATGGAATGACACAGCAACATTTATATATGGATGTTTCAAACTACTGGCTAAGTATCTTCTTGATTTTAGATATTATGATGAGCTCAAGAATGACAGATAATGTAGGCTTTCTATATCACCAAGTTTACAGAGTACAAGTAAAGTACCTGTAAGAACTCTTCAGCATATTTCAATTGCAATATTCTCTACTCTTAAAACCTNAAGAGAGAACATGCCAAGAAGCTTCATCCAGCAGCACTTCCCTGATGAGGTCAATTACAACATCTAATTTTAGAATTTTAGAAGAAAAACTAAATGAAAAGCTGTTTACCATTCTCAAGCATTTCTGATTTGTTTTTAAGAGACACAAATCTGAAAAACCATCAGATTGCCAGAAAATCACTTTCAAGCATCTGGAGAGGAAACAAAATTCTAAGGAAAAGTATTTATAGACTTTTGCTGAAATTCTTGCTTAAGCTTCCAGTATGATATTTAACATATCTTTAAGATCAGTGGAGAAAAAATAATCTATAATCCAGCCATGCTAAACTCAGTGTCTCTGTGCACCTTGAGTAGAAATAAATGCTTTAAGGATAAACTGGGAGGTACATTACCTCCAAAAGATCTATAAAAACATTGAGCTGAGTCAGTGTTCAAGGTTCATTAAAAAAGCCTAAGCTAACCTACTGCTGTAGATCATAATGCAAGTAAGAGAGAAGACAAGTTAAGGGATATGAAGCCTTTCTTCTTTCTTAGGTCTATTTTTCTATTAGTCTGGAAATGCTGGAGAGTGCATCAAACTGGAATAATCTGCAAGTGTCCTAGCAATGTTTCACCAAGCTTGGACAATCGGAGGAACATCAGAATGATCAGTCAGAGCTGGAGTCTAAATCTGCACGAACTGGCCAAGAGGATCCAGAAGTCAAGGTTTGCAAATTGAACTTTCTGGCATTTGAACGATCAGATAAAGGCAAGAGAATGGGGTCTATGAGCTCCTGTTCCTAGCACACAGCGCTAGCTTGGATAATTGCATAACTATGTGACTACCAAGCCCTGTGGGAACTGTCTCCTGGCAAATGCTTCAGAATAAACTTACCTTGGCAAACACAGCAGCAGAAAACAAAATATATTTTCCTGGCAATGAAAAGCTGATGTCAAAGTCAGGCTCTCTTGCCACTTAAGTTAGACCCTTTCAGGGTCTCCTCTAACTATAGCTACTACAACAATGCATACACCTCAACATCAGAAACACAGTGTGAGGAGCTGACAAGCTTTGCAAACTGTTCCAAGCTTTCAGTGACTCCAGAAAATTGCAGACTGAGGCTGCAGTTCTCAATTTCAGTGACCATATTAGATTCAAAATCTGAGAAAGCAATCCTTGGCTAAACTTAAGTATCACAGATGTGAAGATAAGGCAAGGAAATACAGAATAGTCTTGCAACAACCACCTCCTTCCCCCAGACAAGAAGGTAGACGTACAGAAAAATGTGTCAGACGTACAGAAAAATGCTTTTCTCATTGATACGCTCCAACAACGTCTGGCTATTCCCCTTTGTTAGCAAAATTTATGAAGCCATGAAGTTGAAATTGAGATATTATTTTCCTTTGGGACTGGAGGAGAGAGTTAACTGGTGATTTAAGTCATGAAGACAGGGAGCAGTATATTTCTGAAGCAAAGCAGTCTCTAGCAGTTAGAAACAGGAGGACTGGGTTATACTGGTATGCATTAGGAACAACTTTCATAAGCAGAGAGATATGAGAGAATCAATAACACTTCTTTCTTAATAAAAGGCCAAGCTGAAAGGGCCCTACAATTTGTCCCTCTTCAGCAGGATTCTCATGGCTGCAATATGCACTTCAGAAACATGGCTCTCCACAGGAGATCCAGAGAAATGAAAAAGAACAGTATTGCAAGAAGTTGGCAAAAGGCTGCAGCTGAATTTAGAAACCAAGAAACAGTCAAGTAAGCCTTTTCTTCTGCTGTACAATCAAAAATACATACATTATGTGTATTTCAAAGAATAAAATCTGGTTACTTTTGCACTGAATCATTCTGCTTTTCTGGATTTCCCATGGTTCTTAGCCAAACAGGGTTTTGAAAGTATGAATGTCAAAATGTAAACCACTCTGCTGCTTTCCACCTAAGTTGTCATAAGTAAAATGCAACTGAAGTTTGGGAAGGCCTGTCAGGACAATTGGATGGGGCATGAATCATTCTGCAGGGCACTGCTCTATGTGCTGCCTCTTTTTTCTTCCTCCTTTTGGAGGTCAGATAAACAGTACCAAGAGCTGCCTCTGAAGCTTGCCTCTCCATAACAAAAGACAGGGGTCTTTCTGCAGAGTCCTTGTGTAAGTGCAATCCTAAACTGAAAGCAGAAAACTAGCCTTGGAGCTAACCATAGATAAGCAACTTCTTCCTTTCACCCCATCTTTTAACTTTTTTTTCTGTGCAAATTTTTGTCATATTGTAAGGCAAATACCATTGACAGAAATCTGAGAAAGCTTTCACAGTATTTTCCACCTAGTAGTTAGTGATGAGCAGCATGTTATGCTCTACACAGCTTACTCTCTAATGAGCAAAATGCTACCCGTGGATCTATGCATGGGCATTTCTGCAACTCATATGTTCCAGGACAACGAAATGAAAGAAGACAACTGCCCTTCAAAATAGTTGTGTCATTAGAATTTGGTGAACTCTATGTCTGGAATGGCAGCACAGCAAAAAATAACGTGTCTCGATGCAAAATGGCATCCAAATCTGTATATTTCATTATCTTTCAAGAAAAACTGCATCTATTCTGCCGGCAACATGCAGCTGTGACATGGAGGTATTTTTCACACTTCTCAGAGACTCATAAACAAAATGTGTCAAATACAAGCATGTGGAAAGACTGATGAGATCAACTACCATAAATAGTAAGCTACAAATTTAAACAAGAAGAAAGAGATTTTATCAGGCGAGGTGAAAAATGGTAAATGTAACCTGAAGGAAAGACATAGATGCAACTCCAGCAACATGTAAAAGAGATTTGTTGAAGGCAGAGTGTTTGCCAGTTTCAGAGAGAAGCAGAACGAGGTGCAATGGCTGGAAGATGCTGCTAGACAAAATTTCCTCCAAAACATGAAATATTTTCCTAGCACGATGATAAATACTGGAATGCTTTCCAGAAAGAGTCACCAACTGTCTCTTTAATGCCAGTGAAGGTACGGGGGCTTTCACTTAGCTTCTGGGAGACACACTGCAGGTTGGAACAGATGATCACACAGTCGAGCCCCTCTGGCTCGACTATCTATGAATTTGTGAATTTTACAGCTTCATCCTGTGGGCCCAAGGCATTTTGGCTCCCAGCCACCAACACACTTATGCACATGCTGAAATGAAAGCTTGCTTCCTTTGCTGGATTGGAGCCAGAATGATTGACCTCTTGCAGGACAGGCCCAACTGTCTTCAGCCATCTCAATATGTGACCACTAGGCTTTCTTTTCTTCAGTAGCAACCAGAAGCTTTAAAATGGAAAGGGTGTAGAAAGCTAAACCTTCAGAAGCAGTGGGATATCTTTAATTCTTGCTTATCTTACATCTATTTTGCTTTGGTAAAAGTGGGTGAAAATGCTGCTATGGAGTTTTTTATTATGGTGTCACTCAGCAATGATTTAACTCAGATCAGGAAAGACAAATAAAGGTAAGTTATTTGTGGAAGAAGAGCAAATGAAAAATGAAGCCTTTCTCCGGGGATAAACTTAATGTAATTACTCACTTGAAAAAAAGATTAAATCAATACCTCATGGGTAGAAATATATACATGCTGAAAGCCTAACTTGAACCATTCTGAGCAGTAGACTCAAAAGGATGTGAGGCAATTGGTAGGTTCAAACATAAATACATGCACACAGAAGAACATACATATATATTTCTATACACATAAATATCCCAAAACAGCTAATAAAAATTAATTAGAATGTCGACAAAGAATACTGAAAAAACAGCCCCCAGTTCAAACACAGGGGAGGGAGATGGAATTTTTTTGAATCAAAGGCCAATTTGGCAACAAACAATATGAAGCCCGCCTGGCCTAACTGGAAATTAGTAGTTTGCCTTGACAGCATGTGTAATTAAAAATTTCTACCCTTCCTTCTTAAACTCAGCATGACATCCTCTGAAGCTGTCACTTACTTTCAGATTGTAACAGTCAGTTCATTTCTGGTGGTCTAAATTTCTTGCCAAGAAGACTTTGCTTTTCATGTATTCATAATATTTCCCCATCCTTTTTCTTCCTGAAGTATATTACATAACTCAAAATAGCATTTCAACTGTTAAAAATACCCTGGTTTTGTTGTTGTTGTTGGGTTTTAGTTATTCTTTCCTAAGTGAGAGGATAACTGGTATGTTAACTCGAGCTTCCTTTACCAACAGTAAGAACGTTTTGCCCTTAACAAAATACAGTGAGATAGACCATGTGTGTTCAAGGAAGGACAAGTTAAGGCCTAGGAAACTCTGAGCTAAGTACATTTCTGTGATTTTACACTTCATGATGTGAAAACGGATCTGTCTGAATTGAATTTAAAAAATAGAAATAAACAAAATGTGCTTTAAGTCACCTTTTCAATATGCAGAACAACATACATGTGAGAGAAATCTGTTTTATCTATTTGAGTGAAAGAAGTAGAATTAGGATGGAAATACATCCAGTCTTTAACATTAGCTGAGCAAATGACTTGAGAATGAGTGGGAAATGAACATGCTGATATTTTTGTGCATTCTCTTTTCAATGTTAAAGAAGATCTGGCTCTAAGATATTTCAAAACCGCTCACAATTACCTCCTTTGTACTCTGTATAAAGTAATCGTGTCAAAATGGTGATGAAATAACAAACCTGTCAGACTTGGACTCCTGGGGCGGTGAGAGAGTTGTCCCATAACGAGAAGTGGGTGTTGTAGGAGCACTCAAACCAGAGTAAGGTCGAGGAGAAGAGTAAGAGTTGCTGCCATAGCTATTGTATCTGAAGAAGTGAGAAGGAGTGTAGAAGAAAGGGAGAGAAAAAAAATCTATCAGCAAGCAGACATGAAATAGTCAATCCTCTTGTCTAGAGATTGGCAATGAAACAATATCCCAGACTTTCTCATCTATCTACCTTCTGAAAATATTATTCTAACCCCAGCTTCAAAATAGGTACCTATCATTTCACTTTAATAAAAACTATGTCACAGAAATACTTAATTCAAATACTAAATTATTGTTATGGAAAATAATGACAGATCAGAATGATCCTCTAAAGTGACTACTCTGAGCAGAAATACTTAAATTACTGCACAGTTACTCAAATTTATTAGCTGTTTTGGGAGTTTTTTGGGACTTCCAGAAGTCCATGTCAGCAATAGCAATTCCTAGAGAAATTAATGCAAACAACAGCATTCCTGAGTATCCTCTGAACAGGAACATATACAATTTGTGAACGTTTGCATTATAAATATGAAGCATCCACGTCCTTTCCAATTAAAGCAGGCAGCATTTTCTATCCCTTCCCCCATCATAAGTCATAGCTTATGTGCCATGTCTTATAATGTCTGTAAAAAATCATCACCGTGGTTAAAATTACATGTTTCTGGAAGAATGGCTCTAGGAATTTCTACCAGCCATTCCCTCTATTAAAAAAAAAAAGGAAAGAAAGGGAAAAAAAAGAAAAACAACCACATATAACCGCTTCACTTCATTGCGAGTTTGCTGATCAAAGAGAAATTGCTTCCAGGGCTCTTGGAATGGCCACCTCCCCAGGGTCCCTTGTATCAACGTTTTCAACCTGGCTCCTGTACTGAGCAGGAACAGCAGTTGTGTTGCTTTTATGTGCCTTTTAGCCACTGTATTTAAACAGCATTTCCTGGAGCCACAGAGATTCCTGATTTCTGAAAATGATAACATTTCTTTTTACACGAATTACCATTTTCCCTTTTGGAAAGCATATGATGCATGGTAGGTGAAATATTTCATAAGGCCGACCGATTCAAAACTCAGTTCAGAAGAAAGAGCACCATCATTTTCTTCATTACAATTCATAACGTACAATAGATCCCCTTTTACCTTATCCTTTCTGGGCTGCTTCTTCTCCCATGCACATCAGCACATAGTAATTTCTCTTAACTCAGCAATTTTATTTGAAAATACTGGTTGTTTTCCTTCAGCTCCATTTAACACACACATCTAGTCATGCAAAATTTCAATTCCTAAGGGTACAATAGCATTGCTAATTGCCAAGGCCCATGTTAAAAACAAAATAAATTTAATATAGCTTTTTTTAATAATGCAAGGAATAATGCTTTAGAGAATATGCTCCTTTTTTGCGAAAGCCCAGTTTTATGTTCTAGAATACAAATCCCAGACATCATGCTGCAAGTCCAGGAAGTGTGGAGTCATGTGGGGAAAAAATGCTGCTATGAATATTTCTAAGCTACAAAAGGAATTCTGCTGAATGGGAAATGACTGCCTTCATGGAAATCCTGCCCTAGAAGAAAACCAACTAGAGAAACAACCCTGGTGGAGGGCTGTGTAGCTAGGCAGGATAGAGCTGTCCTGTAGGCACAGACCTCACACAGGTCTTCTCTCCAGCACACTTAGCTCACAAAACATCCTGCCTGTGGCCATACTGAGTGAGAAGGCAAAGTTCAGTTGTCCCAAGAGAATCAGAGCTCACTCGTTATGTTCTAAACACTAACAGAAAGCTTCACTTCAGTTTCAATCAAATGCTACAAGACCTTCTTATCAATTATTGTGTTTACTTTTCTTCTGCTTTGCCACTTGAAAAAGCTGATACAGAGCAGAATCCTTTTTCAGACCAAGGAATTTCAATTAGTGCAACAATAACTCTCACTAAATTGGAAAGAACTTGCTTTCCTGTGCAACCCACTCTTAGAGAACCTGCTTTAGCAGGGAGGCTGGACTAGATATCTCCAGAGGTCCCTTCCAACCCCTACAGTTCTGTGATGCTGTAATTCCAAGGACTGATCCAATCACTCTCAGTTTTATATCTTAAAAGCTCCATTAATTTTCATGAAATCATGCCTGCAAATTACATTGTTTTAAATGAGAGCAAAATGATGCTCTTTTATGTGATCTCCCAAATCACATGTTATTTATCTACTGCTGCATAGAGGAGGCTGGGAACTAGATGAGATGAAAGCAACAGAGGCAAGGGAAGAATATCAATCAAATCAAAACACAGGCTTACATGACTAAAACTAATACAGCATGTTCTGGAAATAATACAACATTATTACCACCATAAAACTCTTGAAAGGTGTTATTCATTTATCTAAAAATTCATGTCAGCTGTATAAAATCTACCTGTTTTCCCTCATCACCTCTGCTTCCTTTTCTTTCACAGATGCTGGAGACTCTTCAAAGTCATAAGAGAAGAGGTGAAAAGGAGTATGTGGTACATAAGGCAATTTCTCTACTGTTGGAGATGCCTTTGGAGTAATGGATGCTGATGAATTTTGGGAAGAGCTTAGCAAAACTGCTGCTGGTGAAGATGGTGGTGAAAGAATAGAATTATGATGAGAGACAGACGAATCAGGCACAAAAGAGGTGCTGCTAGAAGAGCTCTTTGCTCTAGAGCAGGGAAGAGGCCTCTCAGCTTGAGAAATGGCACTGGAGGTGGCTGAAGAATCACAACACTGTGAAATGTTTTCTTTCACAGCTTCCTGTGCACCTGGGACCCCGCTGCAGGAGGAAAATATTGTAGGAAGAGAAAGGATGGGAAGAGAAGGGAAACAGAGAAAAGAGAGATCAACAGATCATATCACTTGGAAGAAAAAAAAAAAAAGTCTAGGAGAGTCAGGCAAAAAATAACCGCTTCCGAATTGTAGGTAATAACCTTTTTTTTTTTTTTTTTTTTTTAAATTATTTATTTATTTATTTATTTTTTCCCAGAAGTAAGGAAACAGATCTTTGTATCTTCTTAGGATTGGAAATACATAGGCACGGAAGTGACTCAGCCTAAATGATTTAGTTCAGAGACTTCAGAACAAATTTTCATGAACCTTTTCATAACCATTTTCTGAATAATTTTCAAGTAATTCAAGTTAGGTAGTAAAAGTAGTCAGAGCAGCACAAAGCAGTTTCATCATGCCAGATGATCTATTGCACTGAGTATAGATACTTCAAGAGACAATCTGCATGACTGCCTCTTGAAGGACAGGTATCTGATTATCATTCCCCTCAGTGATTGGATATTTTTTACCAAAAAAAAAACAACATAAAAATCCTTTATCCATCAAAGAGAAAAATTAAAACAAAACCAAATCAGCATTTATTTGAGTGTTAGCATCCCAGTCAATTGCTGTGTTTGTGTTAGAGACCTGCACTGAGTGAACAGAAAACACATCAGCTTTGCTTTGGTGAAGGTAGGTGTTGCTGAGCAACAGAAGCAGCAAGGCAGGTGAAAAGCCATGGGATATGCACTCCTGGATGTCTGTTTTCACAAGCATCTCCAGCACAAACACTGTGCAGGGATTTGGGCTGGATCACTCAGCAAGTGGCTGACTAACTTTTTCTGAGACCACCTCTGCAATCCACCTACATGCATGCAAGGCACGGACCTTATCTGAGTCTTGGCAAAGAATACGGAACAACAAAAAAATAATATGTGCTATATACGTTAGAATATTATGAAGTTAATCAAGTATATACCAAGTAATTGTTCTCACAATTGAAACACAGTGGGAAATCTGGAAGTCTTCATCTATTTCACCAGCTGTGCATGACAGGAATCCCTGAAGCTAGGTTTTTCCTACTCTCCCTGACAGGATTTAAAACAAATGGCAAGGATTCAGATCATTTTTGTTACGCCACACCAGTGGTGCAGGGAGGTATTTAAAAAGTCATGGGAATATCACCCAGTTATCTCAAATTGACTATTATTTTAAAAGAACGAAGTCTGAAGCACACATTATGTTCTTTACATGGCTCCTGTGCTCAACATTTTTTCACAGAGTTTTATTATTTTCATGTGATTTACCAATAACTTGTGTCTTAGCTTTGACTTTTAAGAATAGGATTTGAGGAAATTATCACTTAATTTTGAAATTTCAGGCAGCCATTGGCTGCATTTGCAGACTGGAAGATATTAATAACAACAGTACAGTATTTTCTTTGGAATTTGCACATTAAACAGTTTCCTTTCTTCCTTCCGTGCTGTATAGCGTCTGCATGAATGTGGTTTATTAAAAAAAAAATCCAATCTCATTTGCCGAGTTGCAAAGCCAAACAATTTAACCTAAATCAAATGGCTGTCTGGAAGAAAAAACATATTTTCTTTCTTCCATTTTATTAGGATAAAGTTGCCAGATTCCAAATCCATATATACGTCAGAAATAAGTGGAAAATTTTACATGAGAATATTGTTTTGATAAGTGGTTTGTTTATAGCCATATATACACAGATGGCCATGTATGTATAAAATGATATATATCTATCAGCTTTGCCTGTAAGTAGTTCTTTCCTATTTAAAAATGTGTAAAATAGATACAAATCATAGGCAGCATTTAAAAAAATGTCAATCTTCCTATCTACAGATATTGCTAATAAGGCTATATTATGAAAATATGGAAGAAACCTTAAGAAGTCAAGCAATATCCTAACTCAGCAATGCACTGCATTGTTTCAGCATTGTTCTAACGAAAAGACAAACTTACACCATGCTTAGAAATTATGCTGACAGCATAATCTTATGATTTGTGACTGGTACTCATTTGGTAATAAAATGAGGGAATGCAAACAGCTCTCAGCGCCCTGAGCCTATCTAACTAAACCTATTTCCTTTAGTTGCATACAGTGACAAAGCTTTAGGATGCAAAAATATTTCCTTAGGGGTGGCTTTAAAAAGAGAGCTGGGAATATGAGTGAAAAGGTAGACACTGCTGCACACTTGGTGGTGAATTAATGTCAGAGTGAGAAAAGGTGCATGGATGATGCTGAATCCCAGTACCTGGCTTTGACCTGCCTACTGGTCTCTTCCTCCCCCTCATCCTCAGTATTGGGTTCTGTGACTGGCTGTTCTTCTTCCTCTTCTTCATACTCCTCCTCCTCTCTGAGGTCACAACAAGGAAAGAGGCATGCAGTGGTATGGAAAGAGAAAAGTTGGAAGAGAAAATGACATGAGTCCCCAGAAAGAGAAATGCAATGAGGTTAGAAATGGAAAGAAAACGTTGAGAGGAGCAGTTGTGGCATGAGCCAAACGGTCATCTAAACTTCATGATAAGATTGTGTTGCCACAAGGATAGCAGTAACGCAGTAACTTTTATCCTCTCCCTCATTTACATTTTTTTTTTCTTATTAAAGACCCCCAAAATAGCTTTTTTTTTTTTTTTTTTTTTTAGCTTGGCTTTCCATTTGCTATCTACACAGGCATTAATGGAAATTATTCAATACAACAATACCACTATAAGAGTCATTAGTAGTTAAGATGTATCTGGCTTAAAGGACAGTATACACTGTGTTGACACTGAACAACTGGAACTGCATATTACACCTTAAAATTAACACAGATAAAACATTCTGGTTAAGCAGCCAATAGCTCAACTACAAAAAAGAGCAGGGTGAACCATTAAGTTAGAAATAACAGAGAGACCAAATCAGTTCAGCACTATTTGCACATAGCAATACTTAAGTTACTGAATGCCAGTAAATGAATTATATCAGTAAAGAATCATTAGTACGGCCAAAGCAGGCTTTGGTTCAGCCCTCAGTCTGGCAGAGAAGAATTTTAAGTCACGCATAAAGCCTCCATAACCTACAAACCACATAAGTAATAATAAAACTATATTAAACAAAACAAAAGACTGTATTTTCTGCCTCATATCCTTCTCATTTATACCTCTTCTTTCACAGATCAGCAGACCCACAGAAGATTTAGGAAATATTCTCTATTTGGACTTCTTTTGCATTTGCAACTGATCCAGTTCTCCGTTTGATTTAAACGACGAATACCATTAGTTTATGTCCCATGCAAAGAATAAAGCATATGAACAGTAATAAAGTTTGTAAGAAACTCATACATTTCTTGCATTTTCCTGAAAGCTGGTTTTCTTTAATTGTAAAGGAATGCTTTGTGATTTTTTTCCCATTTAGAATTGGTATGGTTACATGTTATAAGGATAAGGAACATTTACAATGTGAGATCACAAACTCATCATGACAATTCAAAGGGTGAATCCAAATTTTGTTGTGTTTGTATGGAGTTAGTCTTACAACAATCAGGAAAATGGCAGTACTTGGAAATGCTAGTACTCTGGCAAAAATCTATAAAGTAGTGTTTTTAACAGTTCCTAAGGTATTGCAGCATCATAACCACATTGTAGAAGATCACAGTATGCATCCATATTTAAAGGAAGAAAAAGAGACCAGAGAGAACCCATAACGTCCATTATCCTTACTACTGTAGATCAACACTAGTTTTGCCATTTTCTCCTGTGAAGGGTAAAATGTCTACATCTGCCAGTCCTACCAGGAATCATATTTGGCAAATAACTCACAAAGCTCTGTGGGATCATAGCTTTCTGATAACAGCACGATGAATCCTATAATGTTGATAACGTGGCTATTGAAAATATGAACAATACATGTCCTGTCACTACTCTGAGTTCCCACCAAGTTTCTGGATTGATGTCAAATTCCTCAGTTTCCTCACTCATCTCAAAACGCCCAAAACCACAATTGAAATATTTATTAGAAATACTGGAGCTCCAAATTTTGAAATGTCTTTATTCTTTCATCTGAGTGAAAGCTATTAAGGACAGGAGCATAAATACACTAAAATCTTGTACAGTGCAAGTTGAACTGGGAACCATCAATGTTATATTTGCAATAAACTGAAGAAGAATAGGGAAGGCAAAATATATCCATAATTGGATGCTTATACTGGTGCACAGTATAAGACCACTTCAGAGCACAAGATCATCCGGCCTCTAAATGTATGCTTGCTGGGTGAGGAACGCGCTGAGCATTTTTCTTGAGATCTTGTCCTCCTACTTCTGCGTCTTATGTTTACAAGCTTGAACTTATGGTCTAAATCTTGATATTACATCTTTTATTTACCATCAGTGACAGCTGCTCCCTTCCCCACCATTCAAAGTTTTTTTTTTTAATCTGTATTTATCAGATAAGGATATTAATTGTTACCTAAAGCCCCAAATCTACTTTTACCCTGCAGTCTATTTCCCTAGAGCCTGCTGAAGTTTGCAGCTCAATTGGGATTTAGAATTCCGTTTTAGGCACCTGTTTTTGAAAATGTTGAGCTTCTGTGTAAAAAGTACAACTTTCTAGAGATCCATACAGTAAATACAGCAGGTGAGCAGTAACCAATTAAAATACAGTACTTGGGGTTTCTAATTACTTTGCAAAGCATCTTTCTAATCCATTTATGGGAAAATCTAATCCTTGTTCAACTTTCTTAACTGCAAACACAAAACCACCCCAAACTAAGTCCCTACATAATAGCCCTTATAAAATTTGGATATATAGCCTTTCTGTTACAAAACATGTACAGCATCTTACCTTAGAAGAGAAGTTAGTTTTCTGGAAGAAAAAAAAAAAAAAAAAAAAAGTCCTGAAAACGAAGCAGCTTAAAACGCTTACAATGGAAATGCCCCTGTCAAACCCAGTTGAATTGGTCAGCAGTTCAGAAGACAAACCTGGAAACTGAACTACAGTATCTCAGTTCTCAAGGCTACCAATGACATATTTTCCATAACCACTAGGATTTCCTTAAAAACATAATTAAGATATAACTAACTCTTCAGAATGTAAGAAAGCCATGTTTACAGGACCTGAGCTTTTTACATACACCTTTCTTTCAGATAAGCTGTGCAACCATATGCTGAAGACTAAGCGATAAGCAAGAATTAATTTCACCTTTAAGTCAATTACAAGAACTTAAAACTCTTCTCAGAGAGATCATTTGAGGACCTGTTTTGGTTCAAGTCTGTCTGAAATTATCTACAACAAGAATCAGTACTTCAACTGGGAGGTGATATGAACTACATGGAGCTGTAGGAAATGTGCAGGCTCTGACCTCCTTCATGATGCTTCATGATTGTTCATAATGTGACTTGAATGAAATACTTCTGTCTGCTGTGATGTTTATCTGCAGTTTCATCTGAAGAAGCCAAAAATCAAGAGCTCTGCTTCTCAGACATTATGACTTGCTGCACTCCAAAAGAGCCAACCAACAGTAACAGCCTTTCCATTTGAACATTACTTGAGAATATCATGTTTCAAATAAACTTTGCATGCACAGCTCTGTGTAGCACGCTTTTTATTATAGAGTATAATCAGACATTAAACACATCCCTAATGGGTACTGTTTCAAAGTTGAATATTTTATTGGAAGTTTATCTATTATAGATTATTGCACATATTATTCCCATAATTGCAGCCAGATAATTCTTCTGTCAGGCTAAGGATTTCCACAAGTCTCCCTGACTTCTTAGGAAGCAGAAGTTTTGACTAGAAAACTCTTCCTCTGCTAATGTTACCTCTATGTTCATGATAATTAGCTGGGGAAGACAGAGGAATGAGCTGATTTTTTGTGTTTCTGCTGTACAGCTGGCCAGTGGTACGCACAGACATGGTCATGCTCCCCAGCTGAAGGAAGCCAAGTTTGATCAAGGGAAATTTACACAATGAAAATAGATGTGTGTAAGCTCAGTCAGAAGACCTGGTGAATTGAGCATGGTTCATTCAACAAAGGCAATAATGATAGTTGTTTGTCAGTATTCCGCTAGGTAAACCATTCCCAAAAGACAGAAGAGAAAAAAAATCTACTTGAATATTTATTGAACAGGAAAAGACTACCAAAAGACAGACAACATTCTTGTAAAGGAAAGAACGTCAAACAGAGGGATGCTCAAACAGAACAGCAGACAGATTTGGGAACTCATCTGGGTGCCTAAGTATTCTGTGTTCATTTTTTGTGTGAAATGAAAAAGAGATGGTATGGAAAAACACTTTCTCTCCCACATACACATGCAAATGCTGTGTCATTACAGTAATAGAATTAAATGAAGAAAAATGATTCAAAGGGAGGTTTTCAATTGAACTAGGTTGCAGAAACTAGCACACTTTTCAGTAGCACAGAGCAATTTATCCTGTTCCAACTCAAGGCAAATATTTTTCCTGAGACAGCGATGAAGGGCTTCAGCTAATGCTGAAGGATCCGATATATTCAGCTAATGTTAAGGCTATTACTGGATTATTTCAGTTCCATGACAACAGTACCAGATTAGAAATGCTTAAACAAAAGCTTTGCAGCAGTGAAAACAGCTTTAACAATCATTTACCATGTTTATTTTCATCTTTAAATGGATTGCTGCTACAGGTTTTCAGCCCCACCAAACAAACAAAAACCCCAAATCCCACAAATCTTTATAAATTGTATCATCAGCCATGGCAACTAACAAACATCTACTGTGGCACTGTTTGAATGTGATTGAATGAACTATTTATAGCCCCTCAAAATACATGTATGTTTAAAAAGACTATAAAAGTGCAGTTTACGGATAAAGAATTGTTGAGGCATCAAAATGAAATCTAAGCAAAGACTTTAAAACTAATGAATTAGTTTTTCTTTTTTTTTTTTTTAATGTAAAAAAAAAAAAATAGAAGAGTACCAATCAAATTTGTCCTGATGATTTTAAATAGTTGCCTGAAGTTATGCACAGGTATAAATGCTAATGAATGCAGACTGAGGAAAGGAAATGATTATCAAGGGACCAATCTGCAAGTTATCAGAAGGCAGGAGCAAAGCGCACGAGATGCTAGACATCTTACCTAACACGCAGACACTTAACAATCCTGACGTACTTCTTCTTCACAAAAATACAAATGAGTACCTTCCATTGTGAAATATGATTTTCAAAATCTATGAACTGATGTGTCTGCCATGTATCTGAACAATGTGTACAAGGTCACCTAGTCAATTACTAGTTACCCCATACAAGAGTTCCCCTCCAGTCTCCTCCATAACACATCCCTTTATAGTTGATGAATGCAGCTTGAAGACACTCACACTTTTGGTTGTTCTAATTTGCAGTCTTTCAATCTTTTTATTTTATTTTATTTTAATTTTTAAAAACAAAGACATAGCCAATAGGAAAAAGGAAAGGATAAGACTGTGCTGAAGGAAAAGAAACAAAGCCAGGAAAGAAGCATGAGCACAAAAAAGTATTCTACTCTGCTTGATATCAGTGGAAACTTTTAAATTAAAAGATATGCTTTAAATCATTTTAATTCAGTGTGGAAGAATTTGACCACTAATATTTGAATAGAGAACAAAAAGAAAAAGCCATATTGCCATATTTAGACTACTAACTTTTTGGTCTGCACATACAATGCACATATAACTTAAAAAATGAGATAACAGCACATTAAAAAAAAATCTTACTATGGTATATGATTCCAGTTCATGTAGGGCTCATTTAACCTTTGCTAAAGTCTTACTAAATATTTCCTTCAAAATTTTTCAGATCATTAGACAAGGATGTAAGTGTACTTCTGAGCCTTTTTAGACCACCCACAGAATTATATTGAAATTCTCAAGAAGGGAACACTGGATTTCAGTGAAGAAAAGGGCCTTTAAGTTATGAAGTGACCCAGAAAATAAAGGACTGGGGAATTGTAGAGCTATTGGCCATTATTCCCACAGTCCCTGAAAATCACCCTATGTGCAGTTAATTGCTAATTAGGAATTTTCTCTCTGTCTTTCTCTTTGTAATTAAGTCAAATGCTTTTCAGTTTAGCTTCTTCAAATTACTTCCATTTCAACTTTCACTGCCTTTTAGAGAAGCAGCTACTAACTAGGAATAGAGGCCACATTTAGCTAAGGAAAAGTGACCATTAGCCATTCTACAGTATTATTATAAAAGAAAAATTGTACAGTTGAACTCAGTAGTACAGTTTTTCTTTCAAGTCCCTCCCACTTCAAACCTCTGATCTGCATTACCTCTTGAACAGAACTTGGAAAACTGCTTCTCTGAACTCCTTACAGGTGAACAAACAGAAAATGAAAAATGTTCCATCAGAGAGAGATCTTTATAAGTCACAGTGGATGTCACTTTATTTTCTTTTGCAATTGCTCGCCACTGTTCTCAATTTATGAGTGAAATTCCACTTTCACTGGTTAGACAGCACAATTCATAGCTAAGTTCTTAAGTCCTCGTAAAACAAATGCTTTGGTACACTTCTGCTGCTTCTTCCTTTCTTGTATGCTAGCTGCCAGAACACAGTCAAGTGGTCTTTCATGAAAGCTGAAAGCAATGATAATTGAAATCTGTAATTTCTTATTTTGTAAGAAACAAATACTTTCCTCCTCCACCAAAACTGAAAGAAATCACCTATTAAGCCCCCAGTTCCCATTCCACTCTTCCATGTGACAGATCACTGCAATTTCTGCAACTACGTGAAGATGAAAACACATGAAATAGTATGGAAAAACAAGTTACTTGAAAAGCCTAAAAATCTGGCATGTTGCATAGGAAGAAAAATCAAATACATAATTACAATGGTTAAAAGGGAACTTCTAGTATTTCTGCCCTAAATAAAGAACTTATCAGAAAAAAAGTTTTGGAAATCACAAGTAATGTAAAGTACACATGTTCTCCATGCCTTCATATTATGCTGCTCTTTATCTTTAGATTACTGTTATTTTCTTATTCCCAAAATGTGCTCAGAAAGAACTTATCACACCGAAAAAGTAGGTAATGCCTTCACACTTTATTCATTGCTGCAGTTTGTTTATATAGGACATATCAAAGGAGAGCAGGACAACAAAGTCTTGCTTAAGATACTGACAAAGCTGTGCAAAGACTTCAAGAGTCACAGCTCTCTGATCACCAAACAGCACTGCTGTTTTTGTATCCGTATGAGTAGCAGAGGTAAAGAAACAAAATCCTGATGAAGAGAGGTTTTAGGAGCAATAAATACTGAAACATATACAGGAAGAGAGAAGAAACAGTGTTTTCAGAGCTTGGAACTGCATATTGGTTGACACCTTAAGGTCACTGTTACTGCCCCTTACTTCAAAGGGAGGGTTCTGGAAATGGAATCTAGCCCAATCGCTGTCTTTTTTTCCTCCCATCACATTGTATGTGTAAAATATTTCCCTGGCATTAGAAATTCATGCTTACAAATACTGGGAACATGCTGGGGAGGTAAACCCTCTGAAACACATATGCCAGTCAGTCAGACACTACCATGGACCTCCAGATATACAGATTCAAATCCTGATTCAGCATTACATTTCCCCAGGTGGTTTCTTGAAGCTAAATGTGCAGTGAAAAAAAAAAGACTTAAGTTATGCTGTGCTTGCACTAGTCATGCAGCCATAACCTCACTTAAGTCTCAGTGTTTTTTCATTACTCTTCAAATTCAAACTGGGAAAATCTACCATTGCTTCTACAACAAAATCCAGCACTGCAAACTGGATTCTGTACATAACTGTACCTGAACGAGAGAAGTAAATGTGGCTTCCCTTTCTCAAACCCCAAACTAGCATTGCCTTGACATTACAGTTTTTTGTCTGCTACTGTTGTTAAAGGCTGGAAAAGGTCAGACGCTGTGAGCAGATGCTACCTTACCAATCTTTTCAATCTGATGCATAAATCATAGAATCATAGAATTATAGAATGGCCTGGGTTGAAAAGAACCACAATGATCATCTAGTTTCAACCCCCCTGCTATGGGCAGGGTCGCCAACCACTATACCAGGCTGCCCAGAGCCACATCCAGCCTGGCCTTGAATGCCTCCAGGGATGGGGCATCCGTAACCTCCTTGGGCAACCTGTTCCAGTGCATCACCACCCTCTGGGTGAAAAACTTCCTCCTAATATCTAACCTAAACCTACTGTCTTAGTTTAAAACCATTCCCCCTTGTCCTATCACTATCCACCCTCGTAAGCAGCCATTCCCCCTCTTGTTTATATGATCCCTTCAAGTATTTGAAGGCCGCAATGAGGTCTCCCCGGAGCCTTCTCTTCACACGTATGTATTAAAGAGATGCTTAGCCTATCCATGCCCATGACTGCATTTTCATCCTGGAGATGTCTTCTGTGTCTAGATTGGTGCCTCAGTTGCTCAAATATCAAAAAACAGGAATTAAAGACAAGTGTCTAAGAAAACATAAATTTGCTTCCTTCTATTAAATCAATAAAAATATTTTTTTTATTTTCTCTTCTAGGCTTTTAATATCTTCATCAGAACCCAAGTCCTCCATTAAAGGGTAACATAGGGTCTTCCTACTTTGCTATATCATATGTATCTGTATTTCTGATGGATAATGACTGTAAGAAATGTATTTACGTATCCTTAAAAAAAAAAAAAAAAACACACAGAAAACCTACCAACCACTACACTCAGAACTTTAACTCACAGTCATCTATATTTACATAATTAAACATTTCACATCGTGTAGTGAAGTCACCAGAACTTGAAACATCATGACAAAAACTAGAATTCCGCCACGGTAAATGTTACAGAAAATAAGAAATTATCTATGGTTTACGTTGTTGGAAGACAGAAAATCACTTAAAAAACAAATAAGAAGTCTCAGCTGAATTCTGGACAAACTACCCCTGCAGGCCTGGCTTTATATCAAGCAAATTAAATAATCAGTTAATAGGGCATAATAGTCAAACAAAGATCTGAGTAGTTGGTTAAAAACTCTACGGGAATCCAAAGCTGAGCAGAAAAAATATTTTAGCTCAGCTATGTTCATTGTTTTCTGGCAAAACCAAAATAACGACTAGATCTTTTCCTGAATCTTAGCAATCCTCAAACATCAGAAGCATGTATTTTCTGACAAACAGATCCTTATGACTTCTCAGCACAGTTTTTCTTTGTTTAGACAACAATTTTCCAATTTTCTGTGGGAATGTAAAGAGTGTGAAAGCCTTGAGCTCAGTGTGCACTGTGCAACAGTGCCATGTCCAACTAGCCCGGAAATATGCAGGAAACTTTGGAATTCCCTGTGCTACTCTTTGCTCAGAATAGTCATCGCAGCCTTCCAGGCAAGACCCTAACACTGCTACCAGAGAACCTGGTCTTCTGAAGGCCAAATTTTTTCCAATTGAAAATCTGGAAGCCTCAGGTGGACCACATATTTGCTCTTCCTTACACATTTTTAGCCTTTTTAGCCTTTTAGATCTAAACAAAGGCAGCTTGTTTATCAGGGCTTGTTTATCAGGGCACAGGCTCTACTCTGATGAGTTAAGATGGCAGTCAGACATTCTACATGCTAGGTTCCAAGCATAGCAATACCAATGTGAAAGTCCTACCAAAAGCTTGGTAATCTTCAGAGGAATATGTATAGTGAGCAGTTCTGGTAATTTTTTTTTTCAGCTTTTGATGATGTAAAATGAATCAGAACTACGTGGAAAAAAAATGGAAAAGAAGCAGAAGAAAGCAGAAAGTGTGGCAAAATGAGGTGAATACTAATGCTACCTATTTGCAACTTTATAAAACACAGAGTCTTTGAATATAACTTTGAGAGCCATTCACTCAAATGCTGGTAAGAGCTCTCATGGTAAATCTCATAGAAGCTTCCTTGAGTATGTTTGTTAAATCTGGCTGACCCAGCTCACAGGAGATACCAAGGGAGAGAGACAGAGATGGTCTCTGTGCAGTACTGACCGAAGTGAAATGCACAGCAAAAGGAGAACCTGGCTCATTCAAAAAAAAATTGGGATAAAAAATTGTTTCTGGTTTGTATGTATAGGGCTTTTGTAAAGCACCTGTTCCAGGAAGACAGCACTGAGAAGTTCCAAACTGTCTGTCCTCTACTCTCTTGAAGCCAGACACAGTGAGACTGAAAGAGAGAAATTCACATTTTAAGACTTCTACCCAGAAGCCACCGCATATAATAAAAACAGCAGTCTAGTCTAAGTTCCATGGCACTCCTTACACATGCATTGTGTGGTTGGAAAAAGCGAGCTTTACTTTAAAAACAAAACACCCTCACACAAAACAACCATGAAAGAATTTGTTTAAAACTCTACCACTTAAGTAACAGAATGCTAGACCACAGATTGAGAGAACTGAATTTGAACTGGGACAGAAAACCTTAGGAGGTGCCATCAGCAAAGCACCTAAAGTGCCGGGTGTTAAGAGGACAGATGTTCCCTCAGGTGTTTTGGTGCTCTGTGTCATCACAGTAAAAGAAAGGAGTTTTGAGCAAAGCAAACCTATTGGTGAAGCGTATTATTTAAAGTATGCTGTAGCAGCCACATATCACTAAACTAACCTCCAGCCTTTCTTATTTAAGTAGTTGTTATCAACTTATTTATTTATTCTGTAACAGACACATTAGGCTGAGTTTCACTCTCCATGAAAATTATTTTAACACAAAGCAGATTTGGGCTTTTATTTATTTATTTATTTTTGAACCACAAGCCAAAAAAACAATGCATTTACTTTAATAGAAGCTTTCCAAATGGATGAAAAAGGCTTGCAAGTTTTCGTTTTGCTTGCCCTTAGCATTTACGGTCAACTTTTCCCAGCTCAAAACCCGAAGTCTGCTCTCAATTAGCCTGGCGTAAATCAGAGCAACTCCATTAACTTCAGACAACTTTTCTGAGTATAGAGCATTGTAAGACAGAACAGAATTTGGCCAATATTGTCCTTTTTGTTTTACCAGCACCATGGGTTTTTCTCATTTTTGAAGACTTATCGGTTGACACAAAGCAGATGACTGTGGACAACCTGTTTGATGTGGTAAACAAAAGCAAAGTAACTGCCAAACCGGCCAACACAGTTAGAAAGAAACGAAACATGAACACTGTGGGAACGAGAATTTGAGGAGGATCTTGAACCTTCTACTGATTTTGGTAGCGAAGTCCAAAAATAACCAAGAATATTGTCTAAAACAGCATAGAAGTACGATTTTAATCTCTAATTAAGTCCAACAGAAGTAATTCCACTGAACTTGATGGTGTTAATCCAAAGTAAAAACAGACATTGAATCTGCAACCACACAGACAGTTCAGACACCATCAGGAGCAACACAATAACATTTTCACAAACTTTATAATCTTTTTACCAGTTTCCTACCGGTAAAGAAAGTGGAGTGAATGAGTAGAGACTGAAACTCCTTTTGAAGAATGTATATCTGTAAATACAGCACTGCAAAATGTTACTGCAAGCTTTTTTCCTTCCTTGAGAGAGACTACAGTTATGAACCAAAAAGAAAGTCAATGGCAAAAGACAGATCTTTCCTGCATGAACAAATCATATTTACAGTTTTTGAAGGCAGTAAATAATTTTTATCTATTTTTACATATTTCTCTCTATAACACCAGTGACGGAAGCACAAGGAGCACAAGAGTATTTCTTTTGAAAGAATCATAAGGCATCATACTTTAACTTACAATTTTAAAATTTCACTATAAGCTGTAGTAAGGCCTAAACATATGATGCTCCATTAAAATCCTTTAGATTGATAAAAATGTTGCTTCATAGACCAGATGCTCAAGTTTGAAAACTTAATTCTAATAGGAACACCACAGAGATAAAAATGTCTTTCAACTTAGGGTTAATTCAAACTTCAAAAATTTGCAAAAAATTTGAACAAGTCATTTAATTTTTTCTGTTTCTTTTTTTGTTCCAGTTTAGCTATCAGATGTAGAGATTGCTTCATTTGCCTACACTATTTCAATGAAAGTTGAGAGATTCAGTGAGATATGGAAAAAAACGAAGGCTGGTTTTACTTTTCCTAACACAGTTATGGATTTGGCTAAGCAGAAAGATGAAAAATGTGAAGGACAGAAACAGTTCTTCTGAAAAGTTTATTTATCAGAAAGCCAGTAGGATATTCACAGGAGTCAATGAGGACAGCTGACTAGCTTCCTGTCATAGCAACTTAGAAAATTTCACTGGGCGTAGTATCTTCGGGCACAAAAATGCATTCTGCGGTCTGTAAAGACCAATAGGGAAAATAAATTATTTGGTAGAACAACTTCAACATGAAATTAAACTTGAATGTTTACATGAGTACATACCTGTAAATGTTTAAATTTATTTACTGAATTTAAACTTAATTTATACTTTATTATCAACTTCAAGGAGGATATGGAATAGAAATGGCTATTTTTTCAGAAAAGGAAGATAATTATTGAAATTATGCTATATTGGCGAAAAAGCATTTCAAAGAACTTATAAAACGAATCTGTCAAGTCATCTACCAGCTTGCTACTAAACATCAGCTCAAGCATAAATTCACTAGGAATTATGGTAGACTGCAAAATAAAACTAGTAAGCAAACAATGAAAAATGTATTAATAGAAGCTGCTGTCTCGCAAGACTTGTTTAATTATAGCAAGAGAATCAACAATTTTTGTAGAGTTAAAGCAGTTCCTCATTTTTAATCCAAATTCACCAGTTTAGCAAATCAACTGCATCTGCTCTACACTGATGGATGCAGATTCTCAGTCACATTGGTAAGTCCTGAAACGGAGCCCAAGACCATGCACAAGGCTTTCCACGCAGAGCAGCTGAAGCCCCCAGCTGTACTCACACTGAAGATGCTTTAAACTCAGTCTCAGACGCACTATCATCCTTGTCATCTGTCTGTAAGACCATGGGGCTCTCGGCCTCCAGCTCGCTAAACACCCAGCCAATAGGATGGGATGGAAAAACATGAATATGTTGCCAAATGGAAAAAAAACAGAACAAAAACAAAACACCACCACAAAAAAAACCCAACAACAACAACAAAAAAAAAAAAACACACAAAAAAACCCCCACATATACAAAAGAAAAAAAAAAGAAAAAGGAAAAAAACAAAAGAAAGACATTTTGTGGTACACAGTATTCAACTACTATTTGAATTATTTGGAGTCTCATATTTTCATATTGACAGCAACCATTAAACTCTAGTTTAAACTCAGTTTGCTTTGCAAGATGGGCAGCATTATAGGAAACACGGGGTTTTAAGGCTCTAAGTTTCTGGCCGGTGCTAATCAACAGGGACCCCAAAGAACTTCCCAAATGCTATGATCAACACAGGAAATACTCATCATGGAGCATGCTTTGCTTTTGCAAATTGCACCCTGAGCCACTGGAAGACAGATGTGTCCACCTTTAGTTACCTGCAGCAAATATCTTCATGTGAACTACTCAGCTAGATTCCCTTTATAGTTAAAAGAGAGAAACAGCCAGCTTCAAAGCATGACTCCTCTTAGCTGAAATTTCAGACATGTAGAATACATTAGATAACTGAAGGCGTACAAGTGCTTGCTACACTCCACAGACATCAAAGGAGGCAAGCTGATCAGACATCTTACTTAGGCAAAATTAATTCCAGCCCTCTTGTGTGGTATTCAGACGTGCTGGGGATCTGCAGCTCCCATTTTTTCTAAGCATGCATGGTCCAAGCCAACAACAGTGGGATAGGCAGCAACAGCAGCTCTGACAGACTTCAATGTTGCAGACTGCTTCTCAAGTAGCCATTACTGTCTCTCTTTTTGTTAATTATAGAAGATCAGATACATTCACTAGTACAGAAAATGAAAATACTTATGCTGGAATGCCTTTTGCAAAGGGAAGAAATCAATTAACAGTAACATAAACAGAGCAAGTAACTGCATTAATGTGACTATATCCTTGTATAATCTCCCATTATGTCCCTATATTGAATACCAAACCTATCAATGGACAACATTATCCTTGGTTAGTTCACAAGATCAATGAATACCTCATGTACTTTGGGTCCACTTACTTAGGGTAGATGGTGTCAAAGAACCATCTTTACCTACATACCAAAGAGTATGCAGGTAAATCAAGTCTCCTACAAATCTATGTGGCTTTTTTTAAACTTCAAATGTTCTCTGTTTTTTTTATTTGTTGGAAAGGGGTGAGAAAACAGAAAGAAAACAATCTGGAAATCTGGCAGATTAATAAAGTGCAATAAATATAATGGAAAGTAATAGGGAAAAAGGAAGGCCCACCCCTTAGCTCAGGCACCTACCTCTCACTGAGATCTTCCACGCGCTGTCCTTGGCCTAGCATGAAGCTGGGGTTTGACTGACTGCATGGACTGGCAGGTGCTGATAAAGTGCTTTTGACATTCTGTACAGAGTGCCTGCGGCTCCGTCGGCGCTCCAGGCCCCTTCGTTCACTCCCACCCAGACTGGCCCTTCTTCTGTCCTTGCGCCCACTAGGAGGGGGGTCAGCGGTCTCATCGCCATCCTCGTGCCTCAGGGTCATCTGAGGAGGAAAGAGAGGCAAGGTTTCTGATGTGTTTCCTATAGGGTTTCACACCTAGGCTTTAAAAATTTACTGCTCTCAACAAGACTGATTCCTACTAGAGCTGTCATTTCTACAGATGCTCCTCTAGGTTGCCATCTATCCACTAGTGCACTGTAGCAGCTCTAGTGATAAAATTATACACTGACATCTTGTATAGAACACTGTAGGACATGAAACAACAGATTTGTTTATGTTACATTTAGGTTTTTTTGTTTGTTTTTTAGGACTTAGTTTACAAGCAATCCAAGCAGTGCTAGACACCTAGCTCTCTTTATTTCCTCCTAAAATACATAGGTAAATTCTTGTCCATGCTGAAATCAATTGAAAAAACTCTGACTGATTAAACATTTCCTGATGTTCATACATGGCACTAGAAATGACTGAGTGAAAGATAGCCTACTACTTTAGAAAGTATTTTAGAAAAGCATCATTTATTCTCAGCCAAGAAAGAGATCAGCTGATGCATATGTAATTACATTCTTCTTAAAGATCTCAATTTTTACAGATCTCCCTGAAAAGTAAACAAAAGAAAAAAAAAAAAAAAAAAGCAAACACTAACAAAACAAACCTGTTTCTGTGAACTCATACCACAATGGATTAAAAGAAAAAAAACAGAGACCACACATCTTCTCTGAGCTTCCCAATTTTTAGGTTAGCATAATTACTTTCACATATGCCATTCAGTGGAAAATTCAGCATTTCCTGCCAGTTCAGAAGCACTGTAAATCCAGAGGAACGTATGCATATTTCAGGAAAGAACAATGCTGAGAATAGCATGGCTACAATGACATTTGACAGAAAAATCCGAAATGCATTGTGAGCTCATCAGCTGGAAATAGTAGAGGAGCAGTATGTGGATGTAACTGTATTGGGCTTATGTGGCAAGGTTTTCATAGTGGAGGGGCAGCAGAGATGAGCAAAGCCCAGCACTGCCCCAGAGGACATCAGACTCAGCTCCAGCTGCTCCTGAGGGGATCCACCACTGCCAGAGCTGGGCTACGAGCAATGCTGGGTGCACTCTGGGAAAGCAGATTTAAGAAAGGGAAACACTGCTGCGCAACAGCAGCTGGGAGAGAAGAGTGAGAAGCTGAGTGAAACATCTCTCCAGGCACCAAGGTCGGTTGAAGAAGAGCAAGCACAGAGCAGCAGCTCCCTGAAGCCCAGAGGCCTGACTCTTCCTGCAGTCCGGTCTATGTAGAAAGTAGCTCTGCTGAAGTTAGTTTAGTGACAGGGGTGAAGAATGGAAGAAAAAAATGGAGAATGAAATCTACCAAATCCTTTGCTGGACATAGATGGAGATAAAGTCATTTCATTTCATAACACTATAACATGAATTCACGTTCACATTATATTGATTTCTGCCTAAGCCTCTCCACTGCCAATACTTCCTGAAGTCTGAAAATTAGGGCTAATTATTAAGAAACTGGATATCCTACCCTTGCATATGACTATTTCAGTGGTTATTTTACACCTAGGTAGTGAATGTGAAGTCATTCATTACTCCATTTCTGCAAACTGTATAGGATCTGGTCCAGTGTAAACTCATAAACAAGGACTTGCTGGGTATTCAGCTGCAGAACAAGTGGTACTAAGCTCAGATGAACTTTTTTCATGAGTTGAATACTTCTGCATATTGCAAGAAATTCTACTTTTAATTGCAGGCAGAACTGCCTCTAAAGAGGCTAGTAAATGTGCTGGTTTGCCTTGGAGCATGCCCTAGCACTAGTATGAAACGCAATTGTTATGAGCTGAGGGCCATGTACTTGTATCAGGTCACGTATACAAATGTGTATAATATTTCCAGCAACCAGATGTTTTTCTTTTAAAATAAAATAGATAACCAAATTTCACCTAGGTTACTTTCCCCCCTCCTTTCAGCTTTGAAGTTTGCGCAAGCTGTAAGATATATAAAACAGGGCATGTTATGTTACCTCATAAATGTTAAATTGTTCAACTAAGTCCAAGTCTGTTCCTTTCTTGTTCAAGTGTCTCTGTGAAATAGCTTCAATGCCCAGCTCTTCGAGACAGTCCACCACATCGTAGAAAGAGTCTTGATCTGGCAACCCCGACAGCGTCTAAGAATCAAAGGGAAAACATTTAGATCTGTTTGTTTTGAAAAGAATTAAACAAAGGTTTTTAAAAGCGGGTGGCAATAGTGCTATGTATGATTTCAATAAAATAAAACCATGATGTGGGATTAGAGACACCGCTAAAAAATATAAAACAAGTGGCACAGCTTTTAACAAACAACTCCGTCCGCTGTGTAGAAAAATGAATAAGTGGAAAAACAAATCAATGTTGTTATTTCATACAAAAAAATATGGAAAATGTGGGTCTTTAAAATACACAGTTGGACTCTTTCTGGCTTCAATTCAAGCACCAATTTGAAGAACAGAGAATGTTCAAGCATCAAACACAGGGATAAAAGCAAAGAGAGAAAAAAAAAATGGTTTAGCTAAAACCAGTGAAGCTGATTTCCTACTGATTCCTGTAACTTTGGCCTGAAGAAGAAAAATTTGAATGCACAGCTGTGTGATGTCAGGACAGCAGGAAACATCCTGCACCATGCGCCTAACTCTCCTCAACACCTGCAGCAGAGGTCATTCCCCCAATCCACAAATTGTTTTATATTACAGAGGTATAGACTTCTTTCTTCCCTTTCAACTTCAGAAGTATTAACTAAAAGCATGCTGACTTCTTAACTCCAATATGTTTAAAGTTTTACAAATTCCTGATTATGGAGTAAATTGATACCAGTGACACTGGAGCATTAGCACACTAGAAAATAAAGAATGCCAATAATAATAGTGATTGAAAACAAACTTTTTGAACTCAGATCTTTATATGGCACCTGCTCTATGTTCAAGAGAGAAAGCACTTCTACCACAGATGTTTCTCATTTGGTGAATTCAGAAAACTAAGAAGAAATGGAAGGTGGTTTTCTGTAGTATACCATGTATTTTATGTATGCCACTGAAGTGCAGGGACTGAATCTAGCCACTCAACACTGTACTTTGGAGTGATGCATGGGAAGAGGACATGGGTGTCAGACAACTCTGTTCAGAACACGAGTGATCTTCATCCATCACAGTCCTGCAGACAACAAAGTCAACACAAAACCCAACTATTTTGGTTTGCTATTGTTTTCTGCTCAGCTTGTGCTCATTTCTAACTGCTCTTTATGTGTGACACAGAAGAATGAGTCTCACTTGACACGAGCAGGAACTGCTGAATACTGTGTGACCTAAGTGCAGAGTGGCACCTGCTCTATTGCAAGAAGCAGTCTAACCAGAGCCATTTCTGCAAAGTAAGGGAGAGTGCACACTGGAAGCAAAACAGCTATTCTGGATTAGTACTCTAAAGAGATACCCATACTGAGATAGCTTCTGCTCTCATAACCATATAATTAGCTAAATAATTTACCTATATTCCAGCAGAGGAGAGAAAAAGGAGGAGAAAGGGAGAGACCAAGGGAAAAAAAAAAAGAAGAAGAGTACTCTCCTGAAAGAGTTTCATTTTCTCCTGAATGGAATGGCATGAACTGCGCTGTGACAATACTGTTTTTCTGGAGCATGGCTTTCACAGAGTTGCCCTGAGCAGCAGAATGCAAAAGAGAACAGCTGCTCCGGACTACTTCCCTACACCAAGAAGCTTTACATTCAGAGAAATTACACAGAATTACATGAATAATGAGAGCAATAGACAGCTGGCATACTCCACCCCTTTAAGCCTGTGACATGAGGCACCAGAAAATGTGCCAGGTTATTTATTTGTTTTTGTTTTTAATAAATGACACAGCAACATTTCCTTCTTCAGTCATAACAGAACTACTGCCTGATGTCTCATTATTATTGGTAAATTTAATAGTAAGAGGAATGCTTAGCACAAAACTCCAATGAAGTGTTAGGGTTATATGTTCAGGCTCTAATTAAAAAAAATGGTACCCGTCTAGGACAATATTGAAGGCTCTATTTAAAACTCATTGAAGAAGAGGGAACTAAATTTTCCTGAACAGTACAGAAAATAGACAGAATGCATCTTCAATGTAGCTTTAATGTGAATATGGAAATACTTTTATCTAAAAGGACGTGTTCTCTTGCTTACAAAAGAAGTAGACAGCTTCTATGCTGACCATACTTCAAGCATAGTATGATGTGATGTCTTATGTCCAAAAGGGTGGACAGACCTTCTGCTTTTATGTTCATTAAAACACTGAGGTGCCTGAATACATGACTGCTTAATACTGGCTTGTGGTATTAGAAGAGTGGGTTCTCATTTTCTTGGTGGCTATATAGAGAAAAAAGCAGCAGCACAATCAGAAGAGCAGAGGTCTTAAATTGGGCAGATCTTTCACGGTCTTTGCTGTTTCCCAAGTACCATGTTAAGTTCTTCAGTATCAAAATTCTCCAATATCAAAATACTTGTACAAATACCAAATATTTCCTTCTGCCCTGAAGACAGAACCTTAAAAGAACTAAAATCCTACCAGAAAATTTAAATCTAGCCCCTTGGAGAAGTGTGTTTAAAACACACTCTTTGGTGTGCTTGCAGAACTTTGTTGTTACTGTTAGCTTAAAGGAAAACAGAGATTTCAAATCTGAAATTCTTTAGAATCCTGTTCTACCAAAGAAGAACAAATATGAATATCAGGAATTGTTCCATTTCTAGTTTGAGGAAAAATCATTGAATTAAGATTTTTAATTTGTTTGTAGTGGTCTTGTGCAAGTCGCTCTCAAGCCATTATGGGAACACTTGCATAACTTTGAGTTCTTCTCTCTCAAGCATCTGCTTTTTGCAATGATTAACTAAATAAAAGTCAAAACCCTGCCCATGGAGTTTTGAGTTTGATATTTCTTCTTAACCACATTTATACTGAAGTGAAAACAATACATTTTACCTACTACTAACTGTAACAGTCCTAATAGAAAGAAAGGGAAGAAATTAAGTTATATAGGTAGTAAAAAACGATTACAAGACAAATATTTTCCAAGATGATAAATCCTATCAGATGACATATAAAACTGGTAGTAGTAAAATAATCTTACATTTGCGTGACCTCAGTTATGTTTATTAACAAAGACAGAAATTAGTGCTAACCTATTCCTAGCTTAAGACTGAAAGGCTCTCTTCGTGATTTTTAAAATGGGTACCTACCCCTGGTTGATACTAGGCAGCAAAATTAATTAGTATGTTTGTCGTTTATGAAACAGTCACAGTATAAAGCAGTGGTGCAGACAGAATATAGACATCAGAAAGTCCAGCTAAATGTGTTTGGTGTGAATGCTTTGTGTGGAAGACCAAGTAACATAAAAGTACTGCTCTGGTTACTAAACATCCAACAGATGGGATTTCAGTAGAGCACCCACATGCTATACATAGAGATATTATCTAAATCTTACATGCTATGGTGAAAAGCATAGTAAATTCACATAGTAAACAAACACGCTTAAGAGCATTAGCCAAGTTTTCAGTTGCTTTGGGATGAGAAGAAGCATCTCTCCTGCATTTGTTTTCCCAAGAACCACAACTTCTAAAACATACGCTGCTGCCAATGTTGGACGCAGGATGTAAGAACATCACTGTCCCAGTGTGGCAGCTATGATGTCATTAAGGCAGGTCACTGAAAATATGTGCCAGCTGCTGCGTTCACACCACACTGGCCCATGACAGTACTTTTTAGCTGCAGCTGCTGGACCACTGGTGGGTGGCACACTAAGCTCCCAGTGGTTACACTGGACTAGAAGCTGGTAATTAAATTCCAGTCTTGCAACGGATCTGTTAAAAAAAACCATCCAGTGCTTAATCCGATTATACTAAAACATATTAATTTGTACATAGCGAGTAATATGGAATTTTATGTACCAATTTAAAAAAAGGTATTGTCTATTATGAGAGCACAAACTTAGTATTAAATAAAGTTAAAAGAAATATTAACAATAATTTTACAACTCCATAATTACTGGTGTAATCACAGTAATAACAAGGTTTTGTAGCAAATTTTGAAAAGAACATGAAGTATGGAAGTAAATAGAAAAGTCAATTGAATTCAACACAATTCTCTTTCTACATTTAGTGAGTAGGGGTTTTATAAATGTATGTATATATGTGCATGTGTCTCTAGAAATAAATATAAAGAGATTCTATCTGGACCTCAGTAAAAGGTCTAGTAAGTTGCCTCCTTGGAAACAACCAATAAAAATTAAAGTAAGGATTAGAAAAAGATCTAACAGACATATGGAAGATGACAAAGGTTATACTGGAGCTATACAGAACCCGAAGTGTATGTATTTGGATCAATCTCATTTCAGAAATTTATTAATGTCTAAATCTCCCAAAATTAGGAGAAGTTGAAATGTTAGCATAAGTAAATTGATTATACATCAACAAATTGAGAGGAAGGATAAAAGGACTGAAACAGTTCTTCCGTCAGTTTCTGAGCAAGAAGGAAAGCAGTATGTAAATGTGTATACATGGAAAAAGAAAAAGGAGCAGAAGTATGCTTCCTTAAGAGAAACTCCCCATGAGGTTTCTGCCTGCACCGAAAACTTTGCCAGTTCCTCTCCTGGAGAAGCTGAAAGCATCTGAGCCCTCTTTGTATTCTCTGCGGGGAAAAAAATTACAGCTGTGTCATGTTGCTTGCTGTTTTGTCTATAATCATGAAAAAAATCCCATTAAAAACATCATAAAGCTGTCTGTAGGCCAGATCATAATTATAAGTGTGGCATTGTGGGATTCTTCTGTTCCTTGATCTTCATAACTCCTTTGACTGTGAGATGCTTTTTCTTTTTGTTTGCTTTTAAAGAACTACCTCCTCCTAAAAATAGCTTTAAATGAAAAATTCAGATAAAAGAAACAGCTATATCACATGTGGAAAATATTTGTTGAAGTTAGACGCTAGGTAGTAGAACAAAAAAATAAAGAGAAAGAGAGAAAATTATCTCAGAATCAGTATACAACATAATGAGGCATAAAACAGAAACATTAAAAATGAATTGCCTCAGCTTTAACAGCAGCTAAAGACATAAGCATAAGCAGGTGACGTCTTTCAGAAAAAGTACATCAATTCAGCGAGATGCTCTTTTAAAGTCTAAGAGGATCTTTACTACTGTGTAAGCAGGTGCAAGAGTAGCTGTAAGTAAAAAGACAGTGACAACAGAGATGTCATCAGGTCAGGCCTTCTCAGGCACACTGAATGGACAATACCAAACATTAAGAAACCATTTTAATTAAAAACACCCCAAACCATAAAGCAACCCGCGGCAGCCATGAACACAGAAAGTTGGCATCTTGTTCTATGATCTCTGCTAACAAACTCAGGATCTTTGGATAAATATAACAAATAATAATAATATTCTGTAGCTCTCTGGCTTATTAAGTATAATTACAGAACACAAAATTTTCTAAATTCTGTAGTACTATGCTGACTTTTTGTGTTCTTTGAAAGATCTACTTTTAATTTTAGTTACCCAAAGATTTGTTTAGAATTTGAGGACTAGACACTAATTTTTAAGACATTTAAGGTAATAATTCTCTAGCTTTTATGGGCCTTTCTACCTCCTCATAGTTCAAAAGTTTGATTTTACTCCAAAGCTACTATAAGGGGCACCAGAAAACATAAAGAAAGAAGGAAAAAAATCAAAGCACATTTATACTTCCTTTTTTAAAGTGGAAACATTCTTACAAGCTCTCACATTTGTTTCATTTATCGTATTTGGTTCACAGTAAAAAATAATTTTAATGATCTGGAACTGGAAAATTGTGCACAACGCAAGCCTTTGTGAACACAAGATCTTTTCACAAAGTTCTTGCTCTCATTATTTCCCAGGTAATTTGTTGAGCTAGTTTGTTGGGTTCTGTTTTGCACTGTAGTGCCAGCTCTGGGAGAAGAATCATGTCATAATATTTTTATGCACAGCAAGTAGGAAAACAGCAATTCCACTCCTAGCTGCAGCCTCAATAGGACTTCAATGTAAGTAATATGACTGTATTGATTATAGCTGATCCTACAACTTCTTTGGGACAGGCCTTTGATGTATATTCTCATAGACCAGCATTATGCAACAGAAAATACTAATATTATTACAATGAGTTACAGTCAGGAAGGAAACAAACCTTGTTAACCAAAGTCATTGCATAAACCAGTAGCTCAGTATCAACCCCATCCTTCTCCTCCAGGATCTCCATGATGTTGGACCAAGGCTTGGCTCCTACATGTAAAGCAGAAAACATTGGTAAGTGTGACCAAAATAGAAAGCTGTTGCAGCAACATTTATCTAAGAGGCAACACAGGTTGGAATTATGTATCGAAGTGGAAGATCAATTGGATGATGTTATCTCCTGCTTTTTCTACAGTCTTCTCTAATTCATGGAGAACAGAATTAATACAATCAGTGACAGCCGTGGCGAATCCTAAGGCAGACTCTTCTAAAATCTTACGTGGACTTTTCCCAGAGGTACCAATATATCTTCCTTGACGATGAAAGAAGTTTTGTTAGCCCACTCAACTGACAGTGAACTTCTAAAAATTGTGTGAGAGAAAATTCACTACACCTATCATAAGTTCCATAGGCTTAGATAAATCTTACACAAAAATCTATATGCTACTCTTTCAGTGAGTTCGTTGCTTACATTCCTAGTGATATTACTGAGTTATACTGCATTAAGATAAGTCCTGTTAACAAAACAGTGCAGCAGAGAAAGACAAAAATTCAAGTGGCTTTACTAAGTTATTGTACCAAATAAGTCAGGCAGTAAATGCCAAGCAGATTAAAGATAATGTCCTGTGCGGAAAGTACCTTGTAAAACTATTCTATTTTATTTGTCTAAAAGGCAGATAGCAAAATTTACTAAAAAAACCCACAGTTATTTTATCTAGTAAATAATGAAAGATCACAAACAAGTTCTTTTGTTTGGAGTGAAGTTAAAGGTTAGGAGGAGAAATCAGAAAACTAGCTCTAACTCAGAGATGCTCTATTAGCTACACAAGCAGAACTGCAACAGTCTTTGAGTACAGAGAGAAATGCAGAGTATTCTAACAGATCACATCCCCCCAAAATTATAATGACAATAGCTTGAGTACAATCAGGCAGTAAAAAGCAATTGTTTCATCCTAACGACCTGTTGCTGATTGATCAGTGACCTAGAGGTTAAATCACCGCACTGCTATCACAGTAATCATAGCAAATGCTTATTTACGCTGGTATTGTGCATACATACAGATATGACCTCCTACACAGACATCAAATCTCTACTAACCAAGCATCTCCATTTCCAAAGCAAAGGCAGAGCACTATGTAAAAATCTGTCTGTTAATGAACACACAGATAACAATATTTCTCCTCTTTTCTTCTTCCCACTTTTCTGAGACATTCTCTACTACTTCTTCACTACTGAATAATAAAGCAGAGCTTCTTTATCTAAAGCAAAATCAGAGGGGGAATTCACTCTCATCTCTCAGAAAGTATTTATGCGCATTACAGTACTAATTCCCATATACTGCTGTAATGAGAATATACTAGACATCTCTTTACCAGATTCTCTATATTACCAGACATTTTGTGCAGTACATGTTCAAAAGACATGTGGAACGAATTCACTCGGCTCACAAATGATATATGATCAGCAGGAATGATATCATTACTACAAAAATGTCTTCCTGTGGTTTCTAGAGAAAAATAAAAATGGAAGAAAATAAGAAAGAGAAACAAAATGGCAATATTATCCAAGTCTGATCTATAATGTTATTTGGACAAAAGTCAGTTGCCAACAATATGAAAAATTAATTAGTTAATCCACACTGAATTATTCAGCGAGAGTTCTTCCAGGGAAAGCAGACAAATTGTTGTTTGGCAGACAAATTTTATTCATAGTAAAACAAATCCTATTCTGTTTTCTAAAGATAGCATCCTGACATTTGAGCTTTTTGCCTGTATGTCTGTACACTTCTCCATTATCGTAACAGAGTACTTGCCTTGCTGTTTCCATGCAAGGATGAAAGTTTTTTCTACCCATGCTGCTTTTCTGTTTCTGACCACGATATGAAAAAATTTACTAGTAAGGAAGCCCGGTAACAGTTCATCCATCCTTTGAATACTTAAATTATAATGCTGTTACTAACCTTAACTTCTAGCCTTAAATTTGAAATCTTTTTGAACTGAAATTCAATTTATTTCCCAGCTGATATCAACAACAGGTTGTACAACGACTGACAGAGCTACACCAATTTGTACCAGATTAAACATAAGGCTGTCCATCAATATGGCGATGAGGCAGTTCTGGTCTGAAACTTTCACCACAAACTTACTGCACCACCATACTTGGGTTAATATTCCTTGTTTCTTACACTAATCAGAGTCCATAGTTTCCAACCTATGATCCTGATAACATGAGATATGGGCAGATCTACAGCAAGCATCTTCTTTCATCCACTCACATGCCCTGAAGTTTGGATTTCCAAATATGTAGTTCCTGGAGAGTCACCACTTAAAGATGAGACAGCAGCCTGGAGTACACATGAAAAAAATTAACTTCCAAGACAATGTATTTTTTTGTGATAAGATGAAAAAAATCTGTTCACCCTCAAAGAAAGGCTTTGTAAAAAACACTTTGGAAAACCATGCACTAAAAAACTGATGATTTTTCTAAGGTCATGGGTTGCTGGAGTAAAACAATGAGGCTCATACAAGATGTATGGAAAACATGATGAGTATCTTCTCTTTATCTTTAGAAGGATATTTGTATTGTGTAGAATACTATGATTATTATAGATGTACAACATATATATGATTGTAGATAGGAACCTTTGAGGAAATTAGCACAGGGCTAAGAACTACAACTTGACATTTTCCATGTAATGATCAGAGTGTAACAAATTATGGAAAACCCTTGGTGAACACATGTTGTCTACTCCTGATAACATTCTTCTTCTCTTCCACTTGCTTGGAGATGACATCCATAATAAACTGTTTCACCACCTTTCCAGGGACAGAGGTGAGGCTGACCGGCCTGTAGTTTCCCAACTCCTCGTTCCTGCTCTTTTTGAAGACTGGAGTGATGTGGCTCTTCTCCAGTCATAGAATCACAGAATTGCTCAGGTTGGAAAAGACCTTAAGGATCATCAAGTCCAATTGCAACCTAGTCCAACCACAACCTAACCATACTACCCTAACTCTAACAACCCTCCGCTAAATCATGTCCCTGAGCACTGCATCCAAACGGTTTTTAAACACATCCAGGGATGGTGACTCAACCACATCCCTGGGGAGCCTATTCCAGTGCTTAGGCATCTCCCCCATTCTCCATGAACTTTCAAAGGTGATAGAGAGTAGCTTGGCAATCACTTCTGCCAGCTCTCTCAGCACTTGTGGGTGCATCTTGTCATGGCCCATGGATTTGTGTGTGTTGAATTGGCCTAGGTGTTCTCTGATCAGATCCTTGATCAAGGGGAAGTCTTCCCTTCCCCAGACATGCTCTCTTATCTTCAGGGTCTGTGATTCCCCAAGGGTCGTATGAGCAGTAAAGACTGAAGCAAAGGAGGCATTCCGTTAAGCCTGCCTTCTCAGTGTTCTCTTTTACCAGGCAACCCACCTCATTCAGCAGTGGGCCCATGTTTTCCTTAGTCTTCCTTTTACTACAGACATACTTAAAAACATACAGTTGTAGTAAAAAAAAAAAAAAAAGTAAATGCACATAATATTTATATGTTATTGAGTTTATTTTTAAAAATAGAAATAGAATTTTTGCATGCCAATTGTCAAAAAACACTTATTTTACAGCCTTTTACTTTACCACTTGATATTGGTGGTAGGCGGACAGTTTCATGAGATAATTTTAGAGGTCTTTTCCAATCTTAATGATTCTTTGATTCTATGATTTGATGTTGAATGTAAAAGCATGATGGTGTAGCATCCAAGCTCTTCTTATTAGACCAGACTGTGATGTTCACATAAGGTTACAACTTCCAGGCAGGACTTGTAGTGTAATTGATAGAAGAGATGAAACAGGTTCACTAAAGTAAAACAGTAAAGCTTGAATTTTGCATGTGTTCTCCTGCCTTCTACTGGGTAAAATGAAAATTGCTCAACCATGTTTTCCAAGTTTCTCACTGGTATCTGCTATTATTGTGGCTACTCTGTCAGTAAGACTGCAGCCTCAACCATGATGCTACCACAGCATTCTGAGCATTCAGAGATGGTCCATCAACACATGGATAACAGTGGGGTTGTAATAATTAGCTTATATTAAATGAATACAGTAAATTGAACAAAGCTGTCCATTGTTTTAAGTCTCAGTCTTTTCTCAGTTTCACCTTGAAATGTTTTTTCATTTGAATTGCCAAAAAAAAAAAAAAAAAAAAAAGGATTAGCTTAATGCTGTCATTCATGCCTTTCACAAAATTCTGTCATCACTACTACACAGAATGTAAACATAACGTACAAATCATGGAAAACTTCACATCAGGCAGGAACCATACAGGAGGACTACCAACATACAGACTGACAGTCTAGTTGCCATAGGCTGGAAGGATCTCAACATCTTTTACTGCTTTTACTGCTGTCTACTTAAATATGTGTGAACATGTGGCCTGCTGTCATAGTTATGGGATAGGTATTGGCTATTTGTGTATGAACTGGAAAGAAAAGTAGAGAACTGATAATGCAGGTAATTTACAAATAATTCAACAAGAAGTCAGGTAGCAGAAATGTAATTCACTAACAGAATGCTACAGAATCCAGTTCAGCCTCAGGACTTTAATCTCTGTACAAATAAAAGCTTACGATAAAACAGCTCCAGACAGCAAGCACAGTACAATGCCAGCTCCATTTTCCAGAACCCATACAGTTCTCATGTGCCTAAACTTAAAAGAGATCAAATTCCATTGTGGCTACAAAATGAGAAAAAGTTGAGGGGAGGAATCTAGATGGAAGTATAACAAAAAGCTACGTCCCATATGATGAGGACCATGCAGTTACTCACTAATAATCTGTTTGTACCTGAGAGTAAATCAGGCACTTCCATGGATCTTTGTACTTCAGGTTGCATATGGATGTATTCTTGCATAGAAACCACAGATGGGATCACTTTGAAACAAGACTGAGTTATTATGGGGTTCTTTATGTTAATCATGTGTGGTACACATGCTGAGGAATTATGTCATATCTCATCACCTTGTATGTACATGAAATACTGGACTTTTTTCAAAGCAGTGGTAAACTTAATTATATATACCTGCAAGATTTATGACAATGTTTCAAGAAAAGGCACATCACTTTTCTTCCGTTTTACTTCTACTCCATTAAGTCAGTCATTAAAGGCAGGTACTCTTCAGTTATAAGACACTGGTTTATAAATGTAATTTAAAACATAGAACTTCCACAGCTTAAAGTAGAGGGCTATTCCACCGATGACCTAAAAAAAAATGACTAAATATAGAAGAAGAAAAAAATCCATTTTCTAGCTTTTTTATAAAGCCTCTCCTCATACTCCTAATATCAGCCATTGTACTGTATGCATGACTTCATTCATGTCTTAGGTCAATACCGAACTTTTCCTACTCAGGGGCATGGAAACATTTGCCTATATTATTCTACAAATATTGAAGGGAGTACACAGCACAAGCTAGCTCATTCAGGGTCCTACTTTCTCCTTCCTTAATGAGGTTTACTTGCATGTGAACAGATGGTAATTTGAACATGTTGAGTATACTAGGGAGTTTAGAGAGCGGAGGAAATACTACAAATGGCTGTAATAATAAATAACAGGAGTCACAATTACATGAATATTGTAATTACCTTTCTGCTTATGTAATTGTAAGGTTTATTAGTTTAATTCAAAACCGAAAGCCAACCTGAAGAATACACCATTTAAAGTGTTACACTGATTCTCAACTACCCCTACCTGCTCCTCTACCATTGGAAACAATTTGGGGTTTGTTTTCACTCTCTTTTCAACATACTATATAGTTAAAAGCAAAATCTGGCTACTTTCTCCCATTTTGCCCCCTCCTTTCTCCCCATCCCCCAACTTTTTGTTTCACTTTTACCATATCAAGTTGCTCAAACAAGTTCAGCATGGAGGCAGCATGCACCTCTGAGAGGATGTTGCTTTAAACCTCCATGTGTTTGAGACCACAACAATGGTTCTCCCAACCTCAAAAACTCTCCTTGAGGCAAAGGAATGTTTTGCATCAAGACAGAGTGCCCTGAGAGCTTAGCAATAGCTTTGTGGGAAGAGTAAGAAAAAAACATTTTTGTTCTATTTATTTGTAAGAAATACAGTATGCATATTCAAGTATTTCTCATGAGCCTGAAGGGTAACAGATTTCATAGTATAATATCTGCTCAAGGGCTTCATTTTAATGTAACAACAGATGGTTTTGCTTTTACTATAAAGCCTGTACTATTACTGACCTCGTCTTTGTCTTCAAAGGGATTACACCGATTAGATATCATTTTCTCTTCTAAATCAAACTGCTTCTTCTCAGAAGGAAGTGCAAAGATGGTCTGGCCCAGAGGAGCCTCCAAGGTCAGGATATGCAATGGGGCCTATACTGCCTGCGGGTGCAGGGAAGGGGAGGCAATGACTACAGTATATTGGAAGCAGCATGGCTCTTCTTTTCCCTCCTCACTTTTCCATTATAATTCATTCCTCAAAACAATCTTAAACTGTATGAATATTCAAAACACAATTCTAATTCAGAAATCAAGTTAATAGCACATAAGGCAGGCATCACAACAGCAACTCTGCAATCACTGACATCAGTGACAAAATGCCACGTGATCTCAGTGGCGCTGGGTTTTTGCACAACCAAATAAGGCTACTCACCTCTTTTTTCATCAACTGTAGACACTGCCTGTATTAAAAGTGGTGCATTGGATTCAGTGTACTCCACAAACACCAGCAGCAGCTTCAGTGCTGTCTTTACCACCAGGCGAAACTGAAAAAAAGAGCACGACTTGTCATTCAGCAAACCACAGCATTTCCAGATGTTCTACATGACACTGAGCAAGACACAAGCAGAGCAATCCAGATCTGATAGTAACACATAGGCAGAAGAGATTAAGCTGTGCCAGGACTAGAGACATGATAGGTAGCCATTTGGCTGAAAATTTCATTTACTTTACTGGGAGACTGCAGTAGTCTCCCAGGGAAGCCCCAGTAGTCAACAGATCCCACAGAAGCTTAACACTGCCACACATAATAAAAGATTGAACACCCCACCTACACATGCACTTATGGCTATCCCCAACATCTCTGTCCAAAGATTAATGTATATGTAATCCAAACTAAAAATAAATATATTTCTGTTTCTCAACACAACATCTATTCCTGCATGACAGGATGTTCTTCTCCTTGTGGATTCTTCTTTTTTTTTTTTCATGCTGTATTTAAAGGATAAATTATTACATAAAACAATATCCACTATTTATACAACTCAGAAGAAAGTGCCTTCAGCCTCAGACTACCCCTCCCTGTCACAGAATGTGTGATTTACTTGAACTGAGCGCTCTGAAAGTATGGTTTCAAACTTAATTTGTACATTTCCAACTAGAAACCAACAGCCAAGCTCTACTGGTTTCTTTACAGATCTCACATTTCCAGAGAGGACATGTGACTATTACATAATTTTCTAAGTGCTGAATAAGAATTTTCAGGTATGTGCATGACATGATCAGGTGTGTGAAAAAAATACACTTAAGGGAGTTCTCAATAAAAGAAAACATGAAAAAAGAGGACTTCTTAATAGACAGGGCTCTGCATGCCCAGTTTAGAGCAATATTACCAAGAGAAACGATTCTCGGTCACATCTGTTATATTCTCAATCTACATCATAGATTCAAAGACAAACTAAAAATGATACATTGTTGGTCCCAGAAACACAATTCCCAATCCACTGTGATTGAATCAGGCCGCAAAAGAACAGGTAACAGTAAGTTTACTGCATTTCTGTGCTACATTACATTGCAACAAATCTAACAGCTTGTGAGAGTTTTAATGATATTATTATACTAATGTGGTCATTACTGTCCTTTGCCACCAACAGATACACATGCAGTCATGTAGAAATAAGCCACTCTCCAGAAAATCCCCATTTTTGTCTCATTATGTTAAGCTGGCAGGATGCCTGAAACAAAACCAACTGGTCATTAAAATGCTTCACCCACAAGAGAAGGAAAAACAATTATCCTGCATTGCTAACTGTTTCAGGGATGTATATATACAGCTTCTACCAGTATTAGATCATTCTCATTTTCACGTTGTTTTTTTCAATTACTCACAAAATAGCTCTCCTATGAGGCAAGGAATCACTGTTAATTGTTTTTAGACTCACAGACAGCAAATGTGTATATGCTAAAACAGACTGCAAGTGCAACAGGCATAGGCTCAAGCTCCTGTGTTCATTTTGCCATTCAGAGAGGTATAGTACAGCTCAATTTAAGTTAATGAGCTAAAATGCAGCTTGCTGCTTGCTGCTATAAACACCGAATTTACTGTGAACAAACGACCCACGTATTTCCTTAGTTTCTCAAGTTTCTCATTCAAAATTAAACTTAATGAACTGCAGATAGTGATAGCAATACAAAACCTTCTGTTGTTGAACTTAGGTTGTTTCAGTCTCGATGAATCATTGCATCAGATACTTCCACAGCTGACAGCCAGGTGACAAACTTTAAGACCCAGGTCCTTTAAGACTCTTGCTTAGTCTGATTTACAGTTCTGCTGAACTCTTCAGTGATACATAAACTATCCAAATTAAAGGAAACTGAAATCTCCTGATACACAGTGTAATTGCACCTTGTAAACACACTGCTGATACACCAACATATCACTTCCCCAAAGTCACACAGGACACTTATGCATTTCCCTTGCATGCTAATGCATGCACGGTCTTTCTGCTTTACCACCATGCGTCCCCTAACATTCAAGTTCAAGTGCTCAACAGACACTTGTTTTGTAAAAATACTTCCTAATGTAGGAGTTACCAGATTACTGTAAACAATTCTTGCAATAGCATTCTTCCCAGATACGCAGCTGTGTACAAATCTGCACAGGATCCTTCCCCTAGAAAGGAAATCCTACTATTGGATAGTGCTTACAAAGGCCCTTAAAACCTCATGCCTTGCCCAAATGGTTTATATGCCAACACTCAATGGCAAAGGTTTCATATGTGTATATTTCAGAGCAATCAGTGGGACATAGTGGGTTTACATCAAGTTTTGCAAATCTCTTTTTCTTCCAGAAAGTAAGAGAAGGAGCTTCTGCAATGCTTTTGCTCTAATTCCTGCCTGCTCACCAGTGCAGAGGCTGTAACAATTAGCCAGCCCCAGCCAGTCTCACCAGGCCTCAGGGCAGCCCAGTGCTGCCTACAGCTCATGGCTGCTGGAGTGCAGTCTTCAGGTGTCAGCTTCCCGCTCTTACTAAGATTGCAGATGACAGCACAACTAAAGTAATGCCATCCAGAAGCAGTCCTGGCAAAAAAAGAGTGATTAGAGAAGCTTTGTTTCACTTGCTGTTTTGCTAGTAGAAGAACATTAAGTTTGCTTACTCAAACTGCAGATTTTCAGGGCTTTTCCAGCTCCTCACAAAACAGTTAGCTCTGGGAAACAGAGGTGGATGTAGGCAAAGGCACACAGTGTGAAAAGGTAGTCCACCTGGCCACTGGCTTTGAATAAAACTGCTTTCAAAACACACAGTTTCCTAGTCAGTAGACAATGGCATTTGAGAAATCTATGGACACTTTCAGACCTCTATTCTGCTTTGGACAATACAGGCAAGTACAAGAGCTGCTCCAAAAGTAATGAATCCTGTTTTATTATGTTGCCCACAACTTCAAAGGTAGATGGTGGTGGTATGGCAGTAGAGATTGAACCTTCGCACAGATATTCCATTACATGTTTTTGCCATGGGACAGATGGCAGCAGACCGGCAGTCTGACAGAATGGCGTCTGACATATAAGCGCATATGAAACGACGGTGTGTCACTGAATTCCTCCAAGTGGAAAAAATGGCACCTAATGACAGTCATCGACGCTTGCTGAATATTGATGGAGACCAAACACTGTCTGTTAGCACAGTGAGGCGGTGGGTGGTGTGCTTCAGCAACGATGTCATCATAGCAGCTGTGAAACAGTGGGTCACCTCCACTAGCTCACATTTTTCTGAGCATGGCAAGCAAGCTTTATGTTCATCACTGGCAAAAATGCATAGCTAACAGTGATGACAATGACAAAAAACAGTATTTTGTAGTTCAGAATCTGCTCTATTAAATAGTGTTATTGTGCTCTTTGTAGCTATTGCAGCTTTCCATGGAAATAAACAGGAGGTATTACTTTTGGATCTACCTGCGTACAAAACTGAAATACCACAGTCCTAAACTAAACTGCACAATGTCTACACTCCAATGCTGAGACTTACTAGCTGCTCATGACACCACAGCCTTTCCACACATCTTACAACTGGGGCTTTTAAATACTGGTTAAACAATGCTTCTTAACAACAGTAGGCAATTACTGAGCAGCTGCATTGCTCCACGGAAAATGAAGTCTTCAGCCAATCAAAGTTGATTGACCAGATCTGACAGTCTGTCATCCCAAGATGCAAAGACAGCCCAGAGCCTTACAAGCTCACACTAAAATGAAAACTTATTTAACCAGTATGGCAACAAGAAGTCTCTAAAGACCTGTACCAGGGATACTTGTTGCCAAAATCTGTGTGGAATAGTTGATTTTGTTACATCACATCTAAAGCAACGGATCCATTCATGACCCTGTGGGCTTGACCTGCCTGTAGCAGCACATGCATGCCACTGCCAACACTTTAAGAGCTGGTTATCACAATGGGAAGAGTTTCAGCGGTTTCAGTGAATAATGAGAACGACTGTTTCACACCTTAAAAAATACCAGAGATATTCAGAAAGTTTCCATTTGTGATTAATTACTATGACTTTCAAAGTGGGAGATCTTTAAATCTTTCTTCACAAGTGAATTACGAAATATGTTTGCTGCACACATCTTTTCAATAACTTCAGTAGTAAACAACTACATTGTAAATAAAAGAACTGCAAATCTCATCACAGGGAGATTATTTAACAGGAAAAAAAGAAAAGCAAATCACTGACATTCTTGCTCCAATTTGTGAAATCATGAGATTTTTTGCCAGTAACTGGTATTATTTTGCTTTACATAACGTACCCAGATGGCACGGTAATGGGAGCAATAAAAATAAGTTTCCTATTTCACCTCTAATCATTTGAATTGCTGTTAAAAACTTACTGAAGGTTTTTAAGATGATTTCTGGGATCTACTGGACTCTTGTTTAGTTGCAAAGACAGACTTCTGGATCCGTTTCAGCAGAACCCCTCTTCTGTTAATATCTGCTGGGCAATCAAGCTTAGTTTGATCAAGACTAAATGTAAGAGCAATAAGGAAGGCAGAAATATGCTTTGCTAGCTCAAAACAAACATCCTCCTCCAAAAACTCAAAACACCAACACCCTGGTAAGACCACTTTGTCAATGTTGGTTGTGATTAATTCCAAATTTCCACTCTAAATGTCACTGCTTGGTTGAAAAAGAAGGCTCACTGAAGCAAGATGAATATCCACTGGCATAGTAAAGTAATATTTCAACCATTCTGGAATTAAATCAGGATTTCTGAATTTTATAGCATTGATGTATCAAAACTTTTATTAGGAAAGTTAGAAAAGAAAGCCATATTATTTTTTTTGTATCATTTGCAAGGCAATTTAGAGACAGGAAATGATGCGAGCATCTTCTGGCTAAAGATAAAATGTAGCCAGCATTGTAAAGGGAAGAAGAAAAATTATAAACATTTTTCCTCTGTCTTGCTTTATGTTATACAGTGGAGTTTGGCAGTCCCTTTCCTTTTTATCTCTTTGCATTTAGACAATTGGATATGTGCTACAGGCCCAGCCAAACACACTATGCAGCAGACTGCAAAATTAATGTCCCATGGAAGGGTTTGTCCCAGCCATAAATCACTGGTTAAAAAAAAACGTTACAATTGTTAACATCAGATTTAAAAATTTAGGTGTATTTTTGAAAAGCAAGAAATTTAAAGCACAATTGATTAAACTCAGTATTTCACTGAGGATTATGCAGTTGCTTTGGATTTTCACCATTCAAATTTACAGGAGAAATAGTCATCCAATTTGTCACTAATTATTTACTATGGCCAAATGACTTGAGGCCTAATCCCAACATGGACTCTGCCTAGTAGGCAACATATTCATCATGTCGATAGATAAAAGCAGACAGAAGCGACAATGAAGTAACATGCAGTGTAAGAAGTGCCAAACCAGCTGGTGAGAGTTGCACAGAAAGTTGAAAATTCTTCTTGCTTGTGAGATGTGAAGATTCACAGTGCTGCGTAACAGCCTGTGAGGGTCCCAATTGTATCTGCAGTTCTGCTCAGTTTCATGTTTCACAGCAGGACAAAACTGCAATCTATTCAGAAGAGGAGAAAAGACCTTTCTGGATGGGAAACAAGTTGCTGGTGCTGGAGCCAAGTATAAAGGACCTCATCCTTACTCAGATGACCTAAATCTTGGACTAAACTCTGAAGTTCTCATTCACGTAAACCCTAGGTTGTACTCCAAGTTGATTTAAGGCATTCTAGCCAGAATCAGGCTGTGAGATGCTTGGGAAAATCTCCCTTGGCATTTGGTGCAAGATCACCAAATGGAAGCCAAAAGAGAATTAGTTTTAGGTTGACACCTTTGGACAGCTTCATTTAGAACCTCTCTGGAGCAAGTAAATGCATATGCAAGGAAGATTAAGGCAATATGCAATTTATATTCCCTATCTTTTATTTTTGAAAAATTCTCTTCATACTATTTTAAAATACTATTACTGTTTTTGAATGTAAAGGTCTAGCTTCAAATACTTGTGTGCAAACACACCAATGTATTTCTTTAACAAAATGAAGCAGAGAAGAGAGATGGCTGCAGTAAGAAGGTCCTCTAACCTTAGCCCATGTTTCAACTCAAGGTCATTATACCTACTGATGATACATCTCAGAATATTCCATGACAAAAATGTCAATCTAGAAGTAGACAACTACAATACAACTAGAAAATACCACACTTTTTTCCATTCTCTGAGCTTTGGTAGAGAAGACTGAGAAATTTAATTTAGACTAAGATATGAGAGTTTTCTTTAGATGACAGTGTGCTCTGAAAGTGCAAGAGGGAGTTCTCCAAGAGGCCCTGGAAGAAGGGATCATGTTAACACAGATTATTCTATTAAACGCAGAACACTCCAGGGTTGAGAAAGTTCAAAAGGTACAGAAAACATTTTGGTGTGACACATCTCAAGCTCCTTTTGCAGGCAAGTGTAGCAAGAGGTTCTACCAAATGTGCAATTAGCCAATAGTAACACCTGCAATACTACAGTCTGAACTTCTTTTGTGTGAGCTACAGTAACTCTTACCACTGTAGTGGTAACAGTAGTTTCTTAGGGTACTGTTGTGGCACAATTGCTTTGCTGTAATATCTCAGTAATTTTAAAATTGAAACTACTTCCCAAGCACAGTTCAACTTTGATGATGTGAAAGGAACAGCCTTATAAGCAAATTTTAACATAAAATGGTATTCCTCTAGCACATTTCCCATTCTTGATATTACAATAGAAGATTTGAAGTAGTAGTGCAGACGCAGGGTAGTAGAAGGCTTCCCTCTAATGACCTATAGGGCAATCTTGTCTTGCTAATGCTCTGGAATCAGCTGTCTGTAGTTTGTGGCAGTTTCCCATACTCTACCACATCATTTGGTTGCTTAATTTCCCTGGAAGTCAAAAGTGCATCTGGAATACTTTTGCCCTTGCTCTCAGACAAACATAAATTCTTGAAATCCTATGCACAGATGAGGAAGAAGAAAGACAACTGCAAAATGAAGGCTATGGGGGCACAAGGAATTGGGAGGAGACAAAATTAGGCCAGCTGACCTAAACTGGGCAAAGGGATATTCCATACGGCATGACATAATGCAAACAAAATTTGGAAACAATGGGGAGTTGGTCATGTGGACTGCCACTGCTTGTGGACTGACTGAGCATCAGTTGTTGTATATTAATATGATACTAGATGTCACTTTGAGATTCTGGGAATTTTTCTCCAACTTTCAACTTGCCTAAATAAGGCAGATTTACCACTGCCAAGTGCTTTGCAGGCTCAGGACAGATGGTGCAGAAATTTGATAATCAGTTTAGCTTAGATTCTATGAACTAGCAATGAGTTGCTGTTTGACCAGCTGGTCAAGACACTGTTCCTTACTTATTCCAACTAAAATGGGGATAATATTACTTCTGAAGATAAATGGGGATAATGTTCTTCCTGTTAGCACTCTCAGTTCCATCAAGATGAAAAATCCTATTAGTGTAGATGACAGATGCTCAAAAAATATCAATTAAACAATCTTTTAATTCAGAATGTTCCTTTAAGTTTTCCTCTCTGTAGACCACGTAATGGTAGGGATACAGAGAAATGCATGCATTTATTATTCTTAAAATGGAATTTCTCAGAACTTTTTAAATGTACTGGATAATGATTATAAGGTCTGTGCACCGTTACATATGTGGCATGCATCTGCCATATATCTGTGGTGAGATTTCTGACATGAAGAGAAAGAAGGCCATTAAAAAGAAATTCATCTGGCTTACCAACAAAACACTGAGATGAGCAAGTAGTGATTAGTGACTGGTCAACAGAAAAAAAGAAAAAAAAGGCTCATGCCTGGAAATGATTATTTACATCATCAATCATGGTCCAGCAGAAGAAGGGGGAAAAATGAAAAAAATCTGTACACAGAAGCGAGCAATTCATACAACAAATCAAAACATTACTATAGGCTAACAAAGCCTTCAGATGAATACGTGAAATTCTGACAGAAGCTTTAAAAGAATATTTTGGGGGTGAAAGTTGGCCCTATATTAAGCCATTTGTACTAAACGAATGAAGTAAATGTGTTTCTCACACAGCAATCACCACATCATCTTATACATGCTGATTTTAAAAAAGCTAAGCATTTCAGAACCTGGAATGAGATAGGAAATGCTGCAGGGTTTTTAGGTGTTCCTCCCTCTTGCCTTTTGGAATGATGATCTTCTAGTAAGACAGGGAAGTGAATTTCTCATCCCACGAAACAACCAGAAATTATGCTTTTCTGAGATCACATACAATTTTACAAGAAAAACACACAAAGTGAGAGAAGTGTCTCAAAATTACATATAGTTATTCAGCTAGAAAGGAGAAGAGGACAGAACCTGGCAATTATAGGTCACTACAGGATCAAACTCTACTGTCAGGTGACTCTTGAGATGGTGTTATCACACTTTTGTGTCAAAGGCCCAAACCACAAAGCCATTAGGTGTTCCCCGATTTTGAATGTCTTTCTCTTTCGACCTTTCAGAAATTTCTGAACCACAAGGGTTTGTTTTCTATTACATTTTTAGCTTTTTCTATTGCAAAACAGAAAACAAAAATATTTCATGGGAAATTTGCCGTTACCCTGTTTTCAGTACAGGAATTATGCTTCAGTTGCAAAGATTTACAACATAATTTTCTTGCTTGAAATTGCGAAGCTTCAACTTGTTTGTGTTTTTATTAACCCTTCCTAAATGCTGGTGTGCTCGGGAACTCCAGGCAAATGAGCACTATCAGTACACCTAGACTTGCCCTTTCAGTAAAGACTGTGATTATATTATCTTAAATAAGGTACAAAACACTACATTCAGGGAAAGTATAGTAACATAAGAAGCAGATTTTGTTAAAACTCATGCTAGCATGAAATGTATTACTATTTGATAAGGAATAGGCATTTTTCTTCTCTTTTTTCTTCTACAAACACGTACCTCAAATAGCTTATATATATAGCAAGGGTTTTCTAGCATTTCTATGTTAGGGATTATAGAACAAGACTGTCCAGTGAAATCTATTCCTTTCATTTGATAATGTAACATCTGCTGGTCACATATGACACTAGTTCCACACAAAAACAAACAAACACAAAATAAACATAAGAAACCCCAAAGATATCTAAACTATGAAATACCCTATGTCATCCTAATGCAACTTAGCATTTTGAAACATACTGACAAGTCAATTTTTCGAAGTTACTGCAAGTGCATGATCCATAGCGCAGGTCTATAGGTCACAAACAAAGTAGCTAAAGAGTACATCTCACATTTTAAACAAGAGCGGTGTTTAGGAATCGGTCATGTTATTCAATAAAATGTACGTTCCTGGTGAGTAGAATGAATGAAAAATAATCTTCTCTCTCTTGAACATTACACTGATAATCTGTTCAGCAACAGATGGAACAGTAACACTCATGTTTTGATACTAAGTAAGAAACAAGATATGAAATCACAAGTAATTAGAACTCCACATAACAGATGAATTTGCAAACTAAAGTTTAACCATTGAGTATTGCAATATTGATTACATGAACTGAGTGTGCATCTATGTAAGAGAAATATGATTATGGCCATTTGGCATGTTTTTTTTTTATTATTATTATTATTTTTATAATTTTCCTTCTTATAATGATAGAAGCGTTACATGCCGAGCCTTCCCACCATCTCTTTACATTGATGTATGAGGCTAGCCTTGAACTATGCTGTCCTCAACAGATGTTCTTTGGGCTGAACCTCTGGCAACAGGAAAGGTTTGGGAGAATGGCAATTTCAGCAACTTCTTTTCCTTGGGCAGGGCCAAGTTGATATTTCCTTAGCTGCGTTCCAAAAAAATGAGGAGAGGAAAAGAGTTTTTAGGAGCTTAATAACAGACAGGACTTTCTTTTCATTCCCTTCTCCAAAATCCCCTTCAAATCATATTATCTTAGCTTCCATTATGCAGCTGAGTGCCATTGTGCTTTCTGAAGGTATCTGACGTTAATACAAGGTCACTGTACTCAAGACAAAAGCGAATCAATTTTTAAAAGAAAAGGGACTAAACAAACTGTTACTACTTCAAAATACTAAGATGATATCAGTATGCTACTTATTTCATGCTTTGCAATTAAGAATCTGAAAGGTATCTACAATTAATCAAGTGAAGCCATAGTTGTATGAAGCAGGTAGTGATTCACCACATTTTATCTCTGGGAAACACTTCAATACTGAGAAATTTTAGGAGGCACGTGAAAGATGTAAACATTGCTTTTTATTTCATTTTTTAAGCCTCCAAATAAATAGTTGAACTAGTGTACTTTCAGAAATATTTTTCATTCCAAATGCTGGCTTTTGACTTAAGATGAAATCACTGCTGTATCATTTTTGTGAGGGATTAGAAACTTTTTAAAGGAAGTAACTTGCTCCACATCAATTATCTGTACCGAATCACTACCACATCACTTCACCATCTCCTATCATAGCCAGATCTCTGATTTGTACAAATTGGCTTGTAGGTGATGCTAAAGAGAACTTCCTGATGACACACACCCCAGATTTCCCACGTTTGACATGAGAAATGTTTACAGAGCAGTATCTCATGTGAAACTGAAGCTTTCCTCCAATGTACTGAGTAGCTCAGGTGATCCTGTCCCTGCCTGTGAAAGTCATCACCATTAAAATGCGTGGCTCTTCTGAGCTATGACCGAAGCCAGAAGTAACGCAGAAATAAGGAAAGTAATAAAGTACTTTCTCTCAGTTTCCTTACAAAATTAAACCCAGACAAACCCACAATAATCATGAAGAACACTCCATTTTCACCTTCGCTTCCTTAGATAGCCATGTTGTCTCTTTCATTGTCCATTTGTAGACTAACTCTTCCCTCTAACCATGTCATCTTCCCACTGAATTCAGTCATACTTGCCAGTAACGCTGAGTTACAGTCCTAAGTAAATTGCAAACTGCATTAGAAAAGACCCCAGGCTGGTCATTCTTTCAGACAAAAGCATGCCATTTTGAAGGGGAGCCAGCTAAAAGATTAGTCTTCATGTATGCTCCCATCAGCCACAGCATGTAGAGCCAATGGCACAGAAAGGGCACAGGACATGCAACAGAATTGATAGTATCAAGAGGGTGTGGGATGGGAAGGAAAAGCCGACGAAGAAGGATAACAATTGGCTTCATTAATTCTACCGCTCATGAAACAGTTTACTAGCTAGTGGCCTTGATGATGTCCTGTTTAAATAATATCAAGGTTGAGTTCAAAGGCTCTAGGGGAAAAAAATATTTGAGTCTCTAAGTACAGTGAAAAACTACTCTGTTATTATTCTGTGGTTTTATGCACGTGAAATTTGTTCTTTCAACAGTTCCATTAAAAAGTACTTATATTAAATACCAAAACTATGGCTGGGTTTAAGTAACTTCACCTGAAAACCCCTGTAAGTTTAATGATATGGTTGGCAATCCTTTACTGACCCTGTACAATCTCACAGACAATATATTTCAATTTAAAAAAAAAGAAAAAACGAAAAGCACAAAGGGAAAATAAACTATGTATAAAACGTATGGAAGTGGTTAAAGACAGTGTATTAACAAAGTTTTCAATATTTAATATGTTCTCTATTGCAATATTTTAAGCAAATAATTGTTAACAGGTTATGCTTTCTAAGCACCCTGAAAAGCAAAATACTAGTGGTTTGAACTACTGAAACAATAAAATCGTTGAAAGAACAAGTATCATACATAAAGCTATGGAACAAAACTACCACAAACCCTACTTGAAAGAATAACTAATAAAGAGATAGGATATGTATTCCACTTATTACTGGAACACTAAGACCAATAGTGTTTCACTTTACGTATGTAATAAAGACTTTTCTCTGTTCTCAACCTTCTGAGCATTATCAGGCACAAAAAGGAACCCAGAAGCAGTGCTTTGACTGCAAAACCAGACACATTTATTTACCTTCACACAACTTTCCAAATAAAGAATAAAGCTGAATTCTGAAGAGCATAGATAAATATCAAAAGCAGCCGTATTTTTCCAGCAATCACCACCTATTTGTCACAGCTTTCCCAGGCATAATGCTAAGGTTCACCCCATCCTTTCTTCAGGCTGCATTCCTGCAACTTAGTTTTTTCACAGTCAGTGCAGTGCTTTTGCTAGTGTTACAATATGCCTATATATTGCAAATATACATATATTTGATGTATATGCAAATACATGCATTTGCAAATTAATTAAGAAAATTTATCACAATAACTTTTCATTTATTTTTCAGTTTATATCTAACTAGAGTAACAAGACTTGCAGAATATCATACCTGTACTGCAAACTTAGTATGAAGTCTTAAAAAACACTCTAAGATAGTTCATTAAGTAAATCTCATATCACTTTCAACAACAAAATGAGAAATATCATTAGGATCTCTTCAGAAAAAGAAGACATACTGAGGTTTCCACACAAGGATAATGTAATTTCTCTGCCCCAAGCTACTTTCCAGATAAGCCCTCACACTCACTCTCTCAGTTGCTACAGCAAATTAAACACATCAACCGAAAAGATGAGTGCTTGGTTTTCAATCAAGCAAAGAAGAAACAGGTACAAAGAGAACAGTCAGAGTCTCCTGTTAGTCTAACACGAAGGGAAATTTTTCTATAAAGCACTCCTCAGGTGATGTGGCAAAAGCTTTGCAAGCCTGAGTTGGAGTTAACTCTAATTACACTGATGCTCATTTGCCATCTGAAGGTTGGCAGATTAGAAAACATCAGCCTCGGCTTCATCAGCCCCCATCAGAGGACTCTGGATATCCAGATTCATTACCATGCTCATCTCCCAGCTCTAGTTACTAAGAACAAATATCTTCATTACAGTTTATTAAAAAAAGATCTTACTTCTTGTTTTTTTTTTTCAAAGTATGAGACATAAATATGTGGGTACTACCTTGGGTGACTGGATTTGATTAAATGATAACAACTGTATCAACAATATAAGCAAATAAATGGAGAACTCCAGATATCATTATAAAAGCCTTCCTTCTTCCTGGCATCTTCAAATTAACTTCTTTCCATCTTTCTGTCTCACACCCCTAACACATCCCCAACACACAGATATCAAATTGGACATCAGGGTGTCAAAAAAGATCAATAACACTTTTTACTTTCACCAGGTCATAGTGATCATGTAACTCTGGCATAACAGAACAGTCCTACATGCATTAAGACTCAGATGCTCACAGAGATGTCTAAGATGTCCATAAATCACATGAAGATAATTCTTGCCAAATACACAGAACTAAAAATACCAAACAGCAATATAACAAGATGACTGAAATTAAATTGCCTTCTTTTGGGACGAAAAGGGGTTATCTTGCTAGGAGTCTGTAGCTACCAAGGTACCGACAGGTTTTCAGCAGCAGTGACCAGGACAGGGAAGCAGATGGCAGAGCCGTGGAACCCAGATTACTATGAACCTGAGAATGAAATACCTTTGATCAAGCTACCGCTTCGACCAAAGATGGGCATTTATTGTGACATTATTTAACATGCATTTCAGTTTCATTATTGGCAGAATGAAATGTATTTGTTGTGTAGTATCTGAGAACTATTTAGCATCTGGGACTTGAGTAACTTCTAGCTAAATAATTGCCACAGTTAGTCAAAGAGCTGAACCACAGAAGTATTGAGATCATAATCAGCAGTGATTTGACTTGCATCATAGATAATTTTGGAACTGCTGTTTCAGTTCTTTGGACACAGTAGAGACAGAAAAGCAAGAGAGAAAGAAGAAAAAAAAAACAAATCAATAAAACAAAGCCACTCAACCCTTTCTTCTTCCTGAAGTAGCCACAACAGATTACTTCCATTTTCTTCTGAAGTCAAGAGTTACTGCAGGCAAAATCAATAGATAAAACGATGCCCTAATGAAGGGCAGCAGTTCACAAAGGCAATAAAATAAACTGCTGCCTAACATGATCCTTTGTATTTCAGAAAGCTAAACTGAAGTGCACTGCGGTAGCTGTGTAATGTCTGATGGGAATGGTTCCTGTGTATTTAGCCAAATGAAACGTAATTGAGATTTGACCCTTTCAACTCAGAGGAGTTTTTGAAAATGCGAGTTCAGTAAGAGTAATAAAATCACACTAAACTCTTACTTTTGGTGTTATTTTTTCCTAATTTTAGAAAAAGTTTCACAGCAGGCTCTCATAACACTTGACAAAGAATATTTACTTAAGCATCTAAATAGTTTCATAAATGAGGTATGAGAGAAAAACTGTGTGAAGGGCATGAAAGATATTATCACAGTGATCATAGAAGTACCTGAAAAAGTAGTTTTCTCTACTTTCCTAGGTACTACATAGGCACATTTCCTTTAATAGAAGTAAAATGTTTCACAGTATCTGAAAGACAGAATATTTTACATGTCCACATATGGATTTAGTTGTATAGTTTTTGGCTCTGAATAATAATAATCATAATAAAAAAGTTTTCCCAATGCTATGGAGTAAATTAAGAGTCTTGATAGCCAGTACCCTGTTTTAACCAGGAAAATAAGATCTCAGAACCTGGAAGGGAACAGATTTCAGTACTAATGCCAGAAATCTCTCTGTACTACCTCTGAATAGTAAAGCAGATCTGCCTTCACATATAATGCCAAACTCAAAAGCTTTGCAAGATGAAAGTCCTGCAACTCCTTTCCATTCTTGATCATGTTTATTGTAACTTGTATCCGCAACACAATTCATAGGAAGATCAGCGCATCCTTGAATATTTCCCTGAAGAATCTAGCTAGCTCTCCACAAGTGGGCATTTCCACTAGGGAGCAGGATGAAGGTTAAAATGCAATTCAAGGCAGCCAGAGGAGAAAAAGTAATCAAGTATTACAAGAAAGGTGATAGGCTCAAATATGCTACAACTTCACAAATAAATACTTCATATTTTGCAGTCCAAAAGTAAGCTCAAGTTCTGGTTCCCTCTATGACAATGCTCTTACAAACAGAGGCTGCTTAACTATTCTCTTAACACTTTTTCCCCAGCTGCAGTGGGTGGGACCATGCTGTGCTCCCAGGGCTCTTCAAAATCTGTACTCTCAATACTTCTCAGCAGGATGCTGGGCAGCTCTGGCCCTGGTACTTTGGACTAATACAGACAAGAACATCAATCAATTGCAATGCAAATAATAATACCACCATTCCAATTAAGCTTGGTGTTTTAAAAAATACTTGGTGCCAAAGATCACAAGTCCTGAGTGAAAACAAAACCTAAAACTGAAGAACCCTTCCACTGAATCCGCATAGAGATTAACTAGCTGCATTAAGCTACAAATACCTGATGCTAAGAGCTACATGAGGGAATGACAGAGAACCTCAGCTTGTATAAATGCCCTGAGCTAGACTATAAGGTGGAATTGTAGTCTGAGACTACACTCTCAAGATTTGATCAATTTCGTATTCTATCAGACTTTTCCTCAGCCTATTCGTATCCATCTGTACCTAACAATGTCTGCTAGGTGGTGCTGTGGGACGGCTTTTCTAATACAGAGAAAGCACTCTTTTTTTTTTTTTTTCTCCTGTACTCACTGATGCTTTTTTTTCTTCTTCTTTCCCTTCAACATGAGAACAGATGCAGTGTTTTCCACTTCTCACTTCCACAGGGAATGGCTACCTACTGCAAAAGCTTTAGAAGGTAACCTCCTGGAAGGACAGGTAACTTAAAGGATGCTGCGTTAGGCTAGATCATCATTCTGGAACTAAGATCTGGCAGGATTCTATCAGTGCTCTAACATTCATAATATTGTAAGTGATGCAAATTAGGATAGAACTACTTACGTCAAAACATGCTGTGCTACTGACCTGTAGTTAAAGGCAAATCGCTATCCTTATTTGTCTATCTGGTGATGTCACATCTGTTCCATGTAATATCATGTAAGTTTAGCCAAAGATGACAAATAATCCTAACTCACGCTTTTGAGCAAAAGGGAAGAAAAGCAGAACAACCCCCTGAATGAGTAACTGTAGTATTAACTACATCAGGAGATGATGCTTGCATTGTAAAACTTGCATTCAGTTTTTGGGCCTTGTCCCATGACCCAGTTCCTTCAGCTGTTTTCTGAGTACTTTCTATTCCTACACAAAACCCAATATAGTAAATGACAACAGTATCTTCTTTGAAATATACTGTAGTTTCTACTTAGTAAACTGATATTTTCTGTCTTATACATTACTCCGAAATTAGATCTTCCATTGTCAGAAATAGAACTTGGGCATTCACCTTGCGTCTTCTCTGCCAGAATGCAACGGCAAAAAAATCAGAACGGATATCATGCAGGGCAGTGATGAATTGTGAAGTTATCAGGACTCTACAGAACTTTGGCACCAATCTTGCTATCAGATATTCAGCTTTTACAGATGGACATCTGAGTATATCACCAGGCAATGCAGATCTGGAAGCATCCTCACCTTCAGAAGTTCTACCCTGTCTTTTCCCTCAGCAGCCACAATGAAGTCTTAATACAGCAGATTCGCCAGCTCCCCTATGCATGAATGAGTAGCCCAACAGACATCCAAGGATGAGAGTCTATACATGGGGAAGGTAGACCACAATGAGGAAGACAAAAAAAGAAGTGACCTGAGTGCTTGCAAACCACTGAGAGTCACATTAAAGTTCCACTACCAGAGACACAAAGAAGAAAGTCTGAAGAAGTGGAATTCTGTTCACAGGGTGAACAGAAACTCAGTCCACATGGGATAAACGATTTTGATGCAACCCCATACACCAATACCTGCTGGGGTCTCTTAGCCCGTTTTACTCTTTTGTTCACATTCTGCACAAAAAGCTGTAAATATGCTTCCCAGTTCCACTGGGAAGTATTCAAAGAGTGAGTTAGAGGAGAGTTGCTTTCTATGCAAAATCATAAAAATAAGGTGCCTGCACAACCACACAGTTAAATTTTAAGTACAGTGCAGGTGGAAAAAAAAACCTTCTGGAAAGGATGCATTAATTTTATCATTACAGGATGCAGCTACACACTGCTGGAAATGAAACAAGCCTAACATTTGCTGCAGTACTGCATCTCTTAAAGAAAAGAAGTAATTAAAAAAGGGGACCAATCTAGAAAAAATCACACTACTTAAGGTATTAACAGTATTTTTATATTGATCACATTCTTATTTTTTATTAAAATAGTCTTCAAGAAGGAAAACAGTAGAGATGGGAGTGGGAGACAAATCAGAAAGTATCTGAACTCCTTGTCCAATTGCTGTGATCAAAGAGGATCACAATACTGAAAGAAAGTACACAGCAGGTCCGGATGAGAAACATTTCACTGTGCCATGGGAGCCAGTTAGAGAACCTGCTGGTATGCTAGAAATTGTTTTGAAAAGACTGTATATGGTATAAACTACTACACCAGGACTGAGGGAAAAAAATAAAATCACAGCAGAGAACTTTTCTTTTGATCTTGATCTTATGAAAAGTAATTGAAGTCCACACATTTTACCAGACATCCTCCTTCATAAGGACCAGCCATGTAACCATAGAGGCTGACTTAAAATGTAAGAGATAAGCATGATGAGTCCTATGGCAACAGCCTTGTGCAATAACATTAGGGACCTGAGCTGGCTGCAACTCAAAGGTTTCTTGGGGTGCATTATACGTTGAATATAAAGACATCACAAATGTTTTGATGGTTTCAATTTTTTTGTAGAACATATTTTTAATGTTGTCTAGGTATCTTCAGCTAGTAGCAGTTGCTTTAAAGAATGAATATAACTAAATAAAGAATGACAAGCATTTTTGAGAGATGCCAGAAGAAAAGATAGGGTAACAATTGCTATTAGTTTCAACTTCCACCTGCGTATCTGTCTTTAACACGTGTAATATGTCCCTTTGCTCCCTCATGTTCTTCCCTCAGGGCTGTAAAATCCAAACACCAATTTTCCGTATGAGGGACTGAGGGACAAAGGGATTTGAAGATTGGTTCAAGAATGTGGCTGGAATCCAGATTGAGCCTATGTCTCCCAGTCATGGACTCCTTCCATGTCTGGGTCATTCTTTTAGGTTAAGATACAAGAAAACCACTTTTCTATGGTGATGATGTGAAAAATGTTGCATACCACCTTCTTTCCTGTAGGTGGGATTCCACTATTGTATTTATATATAAATATATATGACAACCAGAACAGAGAATAATTTAAGAAGAAAACAAGAAAATTAAGAAGTATATGAAGATAACGCTGTATTGATTAACTCAGTTTCTCTCTCACTGGGTTTTCTAGCTCCAGAAAGATAGGCAATTCAGAAAAGAAGTTTAAGAGGGGAGGTTATGCAGCACAGGTCAACAGAAAAAGAAGGATCCCATGTACCTCACATCAGTAGACACAAAATACACAGTGGATTCAATTCCAACATTTGGAGGATCCTCATATAGCCAAAAATTCAAACCAAGTTTGTGTGGAATTTCTGCTATTGTTTCCTTACAAACTGTGCTTGCATTTCTGTAAAATCCTGTAGAATGGGATAGCCCCAACAGTGCAGTTTCTCTCAGAAATTCAACAGTCAGCAAAACAGAAGTAACATGAAGAAGCAACTTGATAACAAAGTTTGGGTCTCCAAAAGTTTACTATGAACTGTGAGAAAATAGACTACCTTATAAATTTAACCATGCTTGCCACAGAATTAATATCTTGAGGTATTATAATTAACACATAAGGTAAACCCAAAGCTCTGCAATTAAAAGGAAAGTCTGCCTACATTCTTCAGACCTGAGGGAATAAATCAGAATTAACCACAATTCTTACTAACAATCATAAAAGCTAGCATGTTAACGCACAGAAAGAATGCAGAAATTTGACCATCTTCTTTTTTCCTACAAAACTGTGTGTATGGTCTCATCACATACACCTGTGCTTTCTGCTGGCAGAAAAGAAAAAACCTGTATCTAAGGCTCAGTATGCTTAATTAAGATCTAGAGCATCTGGATGCCACTTATTTTTCCTAACGTTGGTCTTTTCCACTTTACGGAAACACACTCATTATTCATTATGTTTTGTTCTCTTATTTTTTCACACTGATGTTGCATACTTCTCTGTTGCCACACGCGATGCAGACCCTGATTCCCTCTTCACCGGTACTCAAGGCCCTGCTACCACTGCACATTACAACTACCTATTTCATTTTCATAACATGCTGTACTTCCTTGAAAGGCAGCTTACTAAAATCCTGACTTGGGACTAATGATATTTCTACCTGCAAAATAACAACTTAGCTATCCCAATAGCTTTGGCATTATGACAGCAATGTTTTATACAGGCAGGCCAAGTTGATTTCTTTGTTTAGATATATGTAAGTATTTCAGGGAAGCATACTTCTTGCATCTGATGGCACGTACTGTAAACTTGGATTACAACTATCTCCATCTGCTTTTTATCCTTGGAGCAACTATTTGGTATTTCTTCACTGTTTTCCAGCTGACAACTTACAGTTGAAAATTTACTGTTTCTCTTGTTGAGGCAATTGATTTTATAGTTAAGGATCTTTCAAACTGGTGGCTCCAGGCATGCTGTAAAGACAAGTGGGTTCCATTTTCTTTACTCACATGTCTCAATACAAACAAGCTTTCCACCCGCACCTTCCTTTTTCATATGAATGCTGGACTTAAAGCTTGTTAAAAAATACTAGTTGCTAATAGAGGATATTAAAAGCTAAGACCTGAGGCACAATAAGTTGCTCACAAATTATCTCTGAATCTGAACTACTTCAGTGAAAGAGACCAATGTAATTCTAAAAGCTAACACTGATTTTTATGTTTTTCTTTTCTACCCCCTACCTAATTCAAAGTATTACGCTTGCTTTTTTCTTCTTCGTTCCTTTCATTTATAACAAGAAACTTGTACATCTGTATAGATGCATGGTATTTTCTAGAAATATGTGAATATATTTCACTCCTTGCTAACAGAACATTTTCTCATACATACTTGAATAGATGTGATGGAGTGAAAAGTTGAGCCTGACCATTCGCCACATTGTTGGCAGTTAATCATTATATTTTCTCATTCTCCACTTCAAATGAGTTGAAATAAGATCTCTGACATGATGTAGGGGAACTGGTGTTTTCTAAGCATTGTCTTTATCTACAAGAATTCACTCTGAACACAGAAAAATGGGTATTTATCCCTTTAAAATATCCAGAAATTAATGCAACAGGCTGAGCTGAAGGCATACTTACTGCTGCAGAACTGGACCTATTGCTAACAGCCATGTCTGATGACTTTAAAAATCATCTACAAATATAGTTTGTAAAAAAAACAGAGGACTTGAAGTAAGTCTGTCTGCTAAGTTGGACAGGCCACAGTGAATACATAATGTAGTCTGTACTTGCTGGCTTATCCTAATCCAAGTTTATTGCAACATCTTGATCCCTATCTTCAAAGCACTAATTAAATACAATTCAAAACAAACTATGTTCATGCAACAGTGCAGTTTCAAATTCTGAGTGAAAGACTGAGGGAAGCTTTCCTCTGGTCTGGTAGATTTGGCTCAGGCCCTCCAAAGGCTGGAAACAGGAAAGTTAATTTTTTATAAAGCCAGGACTTTGTTTCTCCCTCACACAACCATTTTTATGACAATAGTTCAATGCCTAAATGCACATCAGATTAAATGTAAGAAGCAGCTCCTAGACAGACATGGATGTTCACAGTTTCACTGAACTCAAAGCAATTGTACCTCTTCACTTATCTCAACGTCTTGAGTACAGGACAGCACAAGGGAGACCATGCTTACTTTAGGGGAGAGCCTTACTATCTAGGAAGGAAAGTGGCTTGAGTACCCAAAACAATAATACCTAATGGTATTTCTGCCTAGAGTAGGCACGAAAACAGAACAAAAATACAGGTTTACTGGAGAAACATCACAATCTGTGCTGCTTATAAACTAGCAGTATATGAAGCCTCACTTGTAAGAGGCTGCAAATGAGTTAATTAACCATAAAGGCAGCAGACTGAGAAGATGACAGCACAGTTCATATACTGACTTTGATTAATTTCATGTGCATTTTCTCCTGCACGCTTAATTTTTCTAGCAGGCCAGTTTTCTTAGATCACATTCGTACACACTAAGAAAGAAGCCGAAGAAAATTATACAGCACTACTTTCTGCTAAAAAATCTGGCATATTATTATGCGTATTCCATTTCACCTTCCAGGCAATGTTAACTCAGAACAGGTCATGCATGCGCAAAGATTTAAATACATATATATTCAGAAAAATTCAAGAAATGCAAATACAACACATTTCTAAGAAACTCATCAAGAGATTAAACCATCCAATGTCTCTCTTGTGGTGAGTTAATTTAACATGTTTTGGTTTTCCTGCTACTCAAGCTAGTACACTCAGTCTCACTCAGATTTTTTAATTCTCTTTGAATTCTGACTTTCTCCATGTCTATGAACCACTTTACAGTATAGATCTGTAGATCTAATTTAACATCCATTAGTGTAGGATTTGGTGACAAACTTTCTGAGAAGAAGACTTAGTTCAAGCTCTACAGTATTCTCTGCCATTCTTACAGCTTGAGTTGAGTGCATGCGTAAAAGGCTTGTGAAACACACCGATTTCATCAAGTTCTTAACCTATTTGCCTCTACATACCTTAAATTACTCACCTGCAAAATTAGGTTTAGTGTTCTGTGCAACTAAGAATGTCATTTCTCACAAAATTCTCCTGAAATGACAGACCCATCATGTAGATGTTTCAACATGTCACTGTAAACTCCCTGGAAAAAGGTCCACTGAACTTTTCTTTTGAAAACAGAAATTTTATTCTCAAATCAACAGATTCACTACAGCTATGTCCTGTTTGAACATCGTATTTTTTTCCTTTCTTCTGCTTTGAAATCATTCTTCTGCTTTTGGATTGGACTGTATTTAAAATATTCAGAACGTCAGTACTTCAATACAAAGGGAAGCAAAAGACTGAAACAAGGCACAAGAATAACTGGCTAGTTAAAATTCATATTTAACCTTGTAATATAGGACCCAGACAGAAGTAAAGCAAAAAAAAAAAAAAAAAATTAGAACAAGATGTGAGATAGGAATCTTTAATCAACCTTGTTGTGTCAGCCTAGGCCTAGCATTCCTCCCAGACTTCTGAAGTTACCCAGTACCACTTTGAAAATGGATTACTTTCCACAGAAAACAATGCCAAAAAAAGGGGCTTTAGCTCCCCTGGGGGAAAATTAGAACAGCCTGGATCATCAAATGGGAAAAAAAATAATCTTATCAGTAGCAGTCAAAAATGTTGGGGAATAAAAAAGGTGAAACAAGATTCAAGTTTTGCAATGCTTAATGTCTTATACATCCGAAGATTAATGTGAAGTGGCAAAAGCTTTCAGGTTTGGGATGCAAAGGAACTTCTGCTTCCTCTAGTGGATGATATAAATGCTTGGGTTTTCTCCAAGATGTTTTGTTCAGAAATGTACATTTTGTAAACAGTCGGTAACTAGTACTGGAGAGGGAAAGGCAATGATACAGCACTGTATGCTTTCTATTAACAGTTCAGAGTGAATACCAATGCCTATGAAAGATAATACATATTACCTCATATATGCTAACAGATGAAAAACACATTACAAAGACTTAATACAGCTTAGCACTTACACATCTTTAACCTGGTGTTCGTTGTTTTGAGTAAGAGAAATTTTCCAACAGCCCTGCCTACCACCATCAAATCAAGATTCTATATCAGCAGGTGAGGTGCCAGCATGAACAAAAGCCTCAGGTCCCTTCACAACCAGGCTAAATGTGGCTTGCAATTGTGTAAACTTTGCTGACATAGATACTTGCCTTATACATAACTTCTAGCCTATTTAAGATGATCAATAACTAGGTTCTGTTATAGTCCACTTTTGTAGTAGTACAGCTGTACTTTATTGACTTCAGTTATGTACTGAAGTTCCCTGGGTACAGAGAGTAACAATATACCTATAATTAAGCACATAGTTGAATGCTTTGTTAAATGGGGAAAGATTGATGAACTGATGACTACATAAATAATGACAAAAAAGTAGACACATTTATACTTAAAGTGGGATTACAGTGTAGATGTGATCTACGCCACTGATCTATTAGCCACTGATGACTGGAAAGCAGTGCACAGTGCACAGAAAGGCTGTGAAAGTCCACTGGCTTAGTCACACGTGGATGCAGGTGTCCTGTAAGGGTCTGCAGAGGCCCTGAGAGTCTGGGATTTGCTGATAATGTTCTTCTCTTCAAACAGTGTGGCAAAAGAAAGGTACTGCTAGCTTAAATTTTCCAATCTAATGCCTGTGCAATGCCAAATTGAAACAGGAGGCTCTTTCTCCACTACCAAATGAGTAATCTAAGAATAACTTTCTTTCCTGTTTTCAGTTCCTCAATCTGATGCCTCTTAACCAGTGTAAGGGCAGCAGCACTAATACAGTCATGCCGCTGGAATTTTAAACACCTCACCAAAAGCTTAGACTACAGTGCCACCAATGCCTTCAAATAATCCAACTATATAAGCAACTAGTCTGGCATATAATGGTGGCAATCTAGACAAGCTTTCAGTTAATTGCTTATACTCACTCTTTCTCACTAATTTCAAGATTTAGTCCTCTTCCTTTCCCCATCCCTGAGCAGAAGTTTCACTGGGTGCCAAAATTATGGCTGTCACAGTGCCGAGCATGACAAACCCTAAGGTCCCTTGCTGAACACAGGTCCTTGCAGTGGAAAAGTGCATGCAAACATCTTCTACTCATACGTGAGCATGAGAGACAGAGTCAGTAGCCTTACACAAATTCAGAAGAGCAAATAACAGCAAAGGGTCAAAATCATTACAGAATTTGACAGAAAAAATCTGCAATGGACAAGATTCAACCATCTTCACTGCTGAGTTTATTAAACTTAATCAGAATTTTTGAGAGGGCAAGAAGCAATGCGTCCGTCTGCAGCTGTGGCAACTGAATGACTACATGCTTTCTGTTTCCTCTTAAAGGGATTTGTCCTGATACTTAATTGGCACTTTTACTATTCCTTTTTGTTTGGCGGCATTAAAAAACGTTTGCCCTCTTTTTTTGCAGAGAAGGAACCAGGAGAGCAGGACTGCAAACTAGGCTGTAGGTGTGCTGCAAATTCCATGGATTTGCTGTTCACAGAAAGCCAAAAACATCTTAAAGAGCATAAAGCAGCTATCACACCACACTGTGATAGTAAGACTGTCATACCTTTGATTAGCTTCTGGCACACAGACATGGACTTAGATCTTTTCCAAGACAGTCAAACAATAATGAAAAATCAACTTTGATGCTACCTGAAACCAAACTATTCAAAGCACATGGCCTGCATTCCTTAGCTGCAGGCACTGAGCCAGGATATGGAGATAATCATTTGGGCTGACCATGGGGGAGGGAGAAAGGAGTTTAAGGACTGGAGAGTTAAAGTACTCTGGTCAAGAAAATTTAGCCAGAAATTATTCTGCAGGTAGAAATACAGTTGTTTCTCCTCCACTAGGTTCATTAGAGAATTAAAATGTAGATATCATGGCCATTTTTTTTTTTTCTTTTCTTTGCTTGTTTCTTTCATCTGTCCCATAGAAAATGAGGATCCATAGCAAGAAATCCATTTCTCTCTCTTCTGGCACTGTTTTTCCAACTGTGGCTAACATTCCCTGCTTCGAGAGGGCAAAATGCCCAGTGCAACATCCAGCCAACAGCAGAACACTTTATATGGGGAAAATTTTCTCATCTTCTCCCAAATATGAACTGTTCATTAATCATGTCCAGTAAGCCTGATGCTTGACAACCACAATTATTATCTTACTTTTACGTATCTTCCTGTAGTAGCAGTCAACTCAAGATAAATCAATTCTTTTAATGCTTTAGTATCTATTCTTTGGCTTGCTCATCTTCTGAAGCAGGGAAATTTGCACATTGTAGAAAAAAACTGTAGTGTTTAAAAGGAGCCCATGGGACACAGAGTCTTTCTTTTTTTTTTTCTTTCTGTTATGAAAGCTATTTTTAAGAGAGAGAGGAGAAAAGCAGCAGCGTCTCTATGTCGCTATAGAATCCAAATAGCAACTTTCTGTGACTCAGACACTCGAGGAAAAATTCCTGGAAATTTCTTAATAATTCTAACGATGGATTCAGCTCCACCAATTATGGCATCTTTCAAGTTGTTAAGAATAGCTGTTCCAGTTATTGTGTCATTCAGAACTGTCCCAAGCAGGTCTAAATGGCAAGAGCAGTTCCTGTGGGATTTCACAAACTTCAAGCAAAGATGGAGAGCCAACAGATTGCAGATATGTGGCTTTACCTACTCCGTAACTATTCAGGATGAAGTGTAAGCAGAATTTATGTTCCGTTTCCTTTTCAACCTCCAAAACCGATAGCCTTAAAAGTGGATTGTGCACTATATAAACTTTTATTCCACTCAAGTGACACAGACTCTGGTATAGGGCTTCAGTTGTTGCCTCCTCATATGCAAGGATCAACAAAAAATCCGTTGTAAGCAGGAACCAGATTTTGTCTTCTAGGGCTCTTTAAGCACAAGAAGGAAGCCACTCTGAATTTGCCTTCCCCGGTGCTCAGCAAAGTAGAACAGTGTGCAACAGCTGAACTGTAGAAAAGGATTTGCATTCATAGAATGGAAAGGGAGGGAAGCGAACACCCAAAAATCTTGTTAATTGCAAAGGCAAAAAAAATATAATCTTCTCTATGGTCAACTGCAATGACAGCATACAGACAGTAATGAAGGCATCTCTAGTTCAGCCCAGAGCAGACGAGCTGAGGGGAGGCCTCATGGCGGCTGCAGCTCCTCACAGGGAGCAGAGGAGCAGCACTGAGCTCTGCTCTCGCATGGCCCGAGAGAACGGCATGGAGCTGTGTTAGGGGAGGGGCAGCTGGGTGTTAGGAAAAGGTTCTGCACCAGAACAGGCTCCCCAGGGCAGCAGTCAAGAACCCAAGCTGCCAGAGTTCAAGGAGCATTTTGACAATATTCCCAGACATAGGGTTTGATGTTTGGGTGGTCCTGAGTGGAGCCAGGAGCTGGATTCGATGATTCTTGTGAGTGCCTTCCAACCTGGGATATTGTTTGATCCTAGTGCCTTTGCTTTCATAACCAGAGTATGTACCAACAGCATAAAAGAGTAGAAAAAGGATGGAATAGAAATAACAGCCCAGCGTGCCCTGGTTTCTAGGCAGTGAGTTATATACTTACTTAGAACCCAGTGCACAATCTGTTAAAACACTAATGCATATATTAGACAAATAAAATGCATTTAAAAATATCCAAAAACATATAAAACAAGAATTTGGTGAGTGTCTTACCTTTGACCCAATAAGTGTGTACAGCCATTGGATGGTTTCATTATGGTTTATTACTCCATTCATGCCATCAACATAGAGCATAATCTGGCCCAAGGCTATTGCAAAGAAATGAAAAAAAAATAGAAAAAATCAGATATGTATATACACAGTCATTACAACCCTAAGCATTGCTGACAATTAACTGTAAGCACTGTTTTCCAGAGACATGGAGAACTCAGCTAACAGAAGATATAATAGGTAGGATTCTTCTAAATGAGATCCTGGGCAACCGCAGTAGCTTTACTGACTTCATCTTAATGATATAAGTGTGAATTTTGTGCAGTGGTAAGTATGGATACTTGCTCCTTTCTAAAAGATGTTATATTTTATTGCCTCAAATTCTGCAATTAGTATTCTGTGTATATGCTACTTGCTGTTGCAATGGACCCATTACATATAGCGGGCCAGATCTCGTGAGCCAAAACTTTTACCACTTGTTTCAGCACCATATAATGCTCGGGATCATTACACTTGCATTATGTTGACTATTTCAGTTAATTTCAGTAATCTGAAATTAAAGCAGGGCAATTAACTTAAAAAAGGACAGTGAATATTCACCTTTGCATTTCTGCATTTTAGTGAGAAAATACAACAAAGCATGGCCAACAATGAATCATCTTTATCCATTTATCCTGAAATATTAACATTTCAAAACATGCTAGCAAAATATTTCATAACAATAATTCCATAGTTTGTAATCCTGATAATATAAGGCTTTCTAGAGACAACAGTCACTAAATCTTTTTAGACTGATAAGAATAGATGTTTTTCATAAGGATTATGAAAACTGGATTAGCAAAATTCATCTACCATCTTCAAAAGTTTCCACTTTTAGATCTTCTGCTTTATAGAAGGAGATCAAAGCACAGTGGGATGAAAAAAAAAATCACTGATGTAACACCTTTCAGCACAGCCTCTTGGCATAACAACTCAATTATATAAGGCACAAAAAACACAGGGTGAGGAAAATTACAACATTAGTAATCTTCCAAACACATTCTGAGCACTTGTTGACTTTTACATAGGTTGTGAACTATGCAGTACTGGGGGGAGGTTTTCAACCATAGGGGAAGTTTTCAAAGAAACGCATGTTAGGTGAGCAATTTAAGTACCCCTATAGTTGAGCAGCTAACTTTCACTTTAAAATTATCTCCTCCTTTCTTCTCTGCTCTGGTTGGTCTAATAAAAAAAAAAAAAAAAAAAAAAAAAAAAAAAAAGATAGTAATGTTAGGTACTTACATTTCTTATCTCATCTGTTATATCAAGCTAGAAGCAAAGCTTGACCTTATACAGTTATGAAGACAGAGAAAAAGGAGAGCAAGAAAATGGTGTAAAGCAGATAATCTTAGGCAGCTGCCATGCCCTTGGGATGTGCTGTCTCTCTCTGCTGCTATACAGGAAGTAATCATTCACCAAGCTTTTAAGACATGTCTCGGGTGAATAAAATTAAGTGGGAGGGAAACAAGCCCAAGTGTTAAGGTAAAATAAAAGATGTAAGGCAGTCAGAAAAAAAGAGATAAGAATTACACTGAATAAATGCCTTCTTTGTAGCATTTCCTTGCAGGTCTAAGAAAGAGAACACTGCTATCCCCATCAGTAATCAGAGAAAGTTCTTAATTCTTGTTTTTACTTCCTTTCAGTACCAAAAAGATTTGGCCCTTAATCAGGATGAGATCCAGTCATGATAAGGTCACCAAGCCACTTTTTTTTTTTTTTCCTTTGGTATAAATTCTTTGCTGGGGGGATAAAGGGATTTAATTTGAATTTGAAACAAACGTGATACAAATTTTACACTTGGCACATCTTTCCAAATTAATACAGAAATCAAAGGCAGCAAGAAATTTGCTTTTAAAGGCAAAGCACGTACCCAGTACAAAATTACTTATACTTAGACTAGATGCTTAAGTGAGATATGGGATACATTATTCTTCAGCTATTAGATGTAACTCTTCATAGCAATAGGTTAAGGCAAATCAGTAGACCTCAGAAAGAAGCCATAAAAATATTTGAGGGATCCCTGACGGGTGTAACCTACTGCTAATCTTGTCCCTCCTCTCCCAGTTTTTCCCCCACCATTTTTTTTTTTTTTAAATTTCTTTTTGTCATAGATGCCATTGCAAGTATATAGTAGCATCTGTATCTTTCCAGCAACAGAATGGGTCTTTTGACTATAGGTAAAAAGTCAGTAACACATGATAAAAACCACTATTGCTGCCACTTGAACTAGTTACCAATGAGCTACAGAGGAGAAAGAAAGAATGCCATGAAACGGCTAGAGACAGAAGATACATTTGCTACAGAGTCATGTTGTACACATAAAAGGTATGGTCCCAGTAGTTATCTGCCACACATCAAGTTATCAGCTGCTGACAGACCTTGGAACAGAGCTTCAAATTGTTAGGGGTCAGAAAAATGAAAGCAGACAGGATAGGCAGGGCTGAGGGGAAACTGTCTTTCATTAGAAGGAAGAGTAAGTTAAGAAATATCTATGTACTTTATACAAAACTGCTGCCTGATAAATTCTTAGAGAAGGAAAAGAATTCCATGAAAAGAGTTTAAAAAAAAAAAAAAGGAAATTTTTTTTTTTGTTTTTCATATTATGTCAAGTGTCTGTGCTGACAAGCAGAATTAGCACTTGGAAACCATGCAGTACCGAGGTAGAAGGAAGAGAAACAAAAACACTAGTGTGTATGACCAGCTGATGGGCTGAAGGCTCTCCTGGGGCTTGGGGCCGACTGAGCAGGGCACGCCAGCTTTGTAGTACATGGACACAGAGGGCAGACTGGCCACCATTCGATATTCCCTGTAGCCTTAGTGTGCAACTATTAGCCTACATCTCAGCCCATGGCTGTAGATAGATCACTGCGATACCTGTGGCTATAGTGCATGCTCCACGTACACATTTCTCCCCATGTGCATGTCTGCTTGCACAGGCATGGCAACACACACATGGTCATCCAGAAAAGGCAAGCTAATTTGCAAGGGAACCTGAGGTTATTCAGAAGGACAAGCTAGTCTGCGATCATCTAAGTTTGCATTCGTACATGCCTTCAATTGAACTACTTTTCACTGAAAATCAAGGAGGTTATTTAAGCCATTTAATCCCACCTCTCAGCTAGCTGGAATTCTCTTGGAAGTATATCAACAACATGCTTGCATGAGAAAATTTTGCTATTGTGCAATAGGGGGCTGGGAGAGGGAAGTTTAAATATGGAGCAGACTTAATTTGGAATTTCTTTGTTCCAACTACCCTTGTCAAACCCTTAATCTAATGTGAAAGTAGTTTGTGACTTTACCCATAGCTATTTTCAAGTAGCTATGGAAAACTGCTACATTTCTTAGTAAAGGCTTAGCTAGAAAAGGACAGATCAGTCAGAAACTTCATAGATTTCTGTGAAATAAGAGGTTTAAGGAGGCCTCTCAAAACTTGCCAGTACCGGCACTAATACTCTCCTGGGATCCTGTATAAAGTTAACAGGACCAATGGGGAAAAACTGTAGCCCAAAACATTATCACAATCAGTATCACTAAATAAATCTTTCTCATCCAGAATGTCAAGCTGTTTCCTGACCACACATCAGCTTCTCTAACCTTCTCTATCTCTTTCATGTTTTACCACCAGCACTGAATGAGCAAAAGCACTACTTGCTTTCAGTTTCTGAGGAGTCAAAATGCCATTCATCATGTCAAGAGTTATGTAGTGGTGCACCTTTTGTTTGAATCAGAACAGGCAAACATATACAGTGAAGTGGGCTAATGCCAAATCCTGCCTTGCTGGTTTTAGCTCCCAGGGAAGATTTCTGGCCAAAATTCAGCAGGCACCTCATCAGCAGCAGTTGTGGTGTATACTGTGAGCTATTTAACAACAATCATCAGCACTTGCACACTATGCCTTATACGCAAGGATATAATGCCAAAGTTCACTAAAGTCCACTAATAGTGATGAGAAACCATTACTAATTACAACTTTAGTACCACTCAGCTAATTGGAAATTAATACAGCACAGATCCAAGTTTGTAATAGCTGACATCAGGTAAAACTGATGGTCTGGCCCTTCCAGTGCTTCTGAAATTCATCTTACAAAAAAGCACTATACCAAACTTTGCGACTCATACTCATTCCACAACCCTGGAACCAGTTTAAGTTCTGAAAATTTTTCTTTTGCTTTGTTACTACTGGTATGCTTAGTTTCAGCTTCTGTACAAAATCTGTTGTTTATATACCTATCCCCCCCCTTTTTTTTTTTTTTTTTACTCTTGTTAAAGATGTCACAGTGTTATCCAGGAAGTTAAAAACATTTTTATTCTTGGCTACAAATGCAAGAACATTTTTTTTCAAAGTTTCTTTAAATCCCTCCTTGCCTAGTCCTTTCTTTTAGCCCCTGCTCATTTGTTCTTTCCATTATCACAGACATCATACTGAAACATGCTAAGAAATTAGCTCACAGGACTCTCACGTTAACCCACACTAGACTAAGAACTGAACTGTCTCACAAAATACACACCTCAGAAACAAAGTTGTAAGCTGAAACTGCAAAGATAATTACATACATAGATGCAGAGCATTGCTACTGTAAATGAGAATTCTTATGTTAGCTGACACTTCTTGAAGTCTAGCTTTTAGTCTTAAGATGATAGAATAGTCAGGGTTGGAAGGATCTTTAAAGACCATCTGGTTCCACCTCCCTTGGCATGGACAGGGATACCTCACACTAGATGAGGTTGCCCAAAGCCCCATCCAACCTGGCCCTAAGCCTTCCTAAGGAAGGACCATCCACAACTCTAGCAGCCTTTGCCAGTGCCTCATTGCCCTCTGAGTAAAAAAATGTTCTCCTAACACCTCATCTAAATCTTCCCTCTTTTAGTTTAACTGTTTCCCCTTATCCTATCAGTACTCCCTGATAAAGAGTCTCCCTCCTATACTGGAAGGTCTCTCTGGAGCTTTCTCTTCCCCAGGCCAAATAAACCCAGCTCCCTCAGCCTTTTTTTTTATAGGAGAGATGCTCCAGCCCTTTAAACATCCTTGTGGCTTTCTCTGGACCCACTCCAACAGGTCCATGGCCTTCTTGTGCTGGGGGCCCCAGGCCTGCACCCAGTACTTCAGATGGGGTCTCAGGAGAGTGAAGCAGAGGGAGAAAATCACATCCCTCACGCTGTTGGCCTTGCTTCTTCTGGTGCAGACCAGGATATGATTGGCTTTCACCAATGTGCAAGCACACACTGCCAGCTTACATTCAGGTTTTTGTCCACCAGCACTCACAGGCCCTTATATACGACTGTTTTCAATCCACTCATTGCCCAGCATGCATTAATTTAAATCTAGAGAGATGGCACACATGTGCTTTGGCAATTATTATTTCAGTCAGGCCATTAAAGCTTCATGCTTAACTATAAGCTCCTAAGTGGTACAGGCAGGCAATAGTTTCCATCACCCACAAAAGCCACAGGAAATACTGAGGGAGATTTATAACTTGATGCACGTAGCACAACAGAAAGACCTTCACTATTCGTTATTGTTACTCCATTCTACCTAATTGCTCATCTTAATAATAATCTTAATTTTGGTGAGCCACTGATGACATTTATGATCATTTGTGCTCCAAGAACTCTCAGAAATAATCCATGGAGAAGATGGATAAACACTTTTGTTCCCGAGAAATTAATTGCTGATGCAGCTCTGGCAATAAAGCAGATATAGGAAGCACTCCTTGACCAGCTGTGGCTGTAGTGTGTGGGGAGCAGAGGATCCACCGCATGCTGGGTTTGTAACTCTCCCTGAGGCCCCTGAACTAGAAGTGCTCTAGCTGCCACTTCCACAGGGCACACACACACAAATCTCCCACCCCTACAGCTTACTACCAATGGCTCTTAGTGTCCCTAGCACTTCACAAGAGAGAAGCATGGGTCTTTTCCAGGACAGTGACAATGCACTGACATTCCAGGACCTCAGAAAGCCCTCACAGTTTTCTCTCCTGTTTGCTTCTCTTGCCACCCCTCTCCTCCAGTGTTCTTTTCAGAAACAGCACCTACTAAGTTCAAAGAACATAAGTCAGCTTTAATCAGCTCAACTATTTCAGAAAAAGCTGGTCCTTTATGTGATGTGCAACACCCGTGGCAATACACCAGCCAGAGTGATGCCAAGTGACCACACCAGAACTGCACCTGCTCCAGTGTTTCCCTTGTGATATTTTTTGCAATTCATCTGATATGAATGCAAGGAAAGGATACACTCTGAACTGACTCTATTAGAGGTTAACCAGCTGAATGACTTTTTATTTGAACTGAAATCTGACATAGGCACATGCAGTATAAAAACTTTAACTGGTTAATCGTAATTGTCTTAATTCTTATTTTATGTTGGAAGCAACATATCCCAACATGTTTTACAAGATTAATAACACTTAACAACACACATTTGGGTACATTTCACAATTAAAAATAAATATGCAACAAAAAAAACCCCATTATTAAAAGAGAAAGTCTACTCCAGCATTAGAGCACTATTTTACAAGCTGACTACAAGCACAGAAGTATGGAATACTCAACTTTTCTAACAAAATCTCAAACAAAGATATAAAATCCTCAGCTCTGGAAATGCATGTGATTTCAACCACAGGCTGAGGTTTACATGCGTGGCAAACTAAAACGGTCACATTTTGCATTGATCTGATGCAGACACCAAGAACTTGTAACAGTTATTTTTTTTTAACAGATTGAAGAACATTGACTCGTATTTCCAAGATTTTCAGAAAAAAACTTCAGACAATTCTGATGGAACTTTATAAACGAATACAGACTCCTGCTGATAAACCCTACAGAAATACTTTTAAATTGACTATTTTTTATATCCTTGATTTCTCTGCAGCTCATATTTCCTTTCTGCATCCAGTGGGGCTATTGCCTTCAGAGCACGAGTATGAATAGTGCATACAATGAGGCACAATGAGTTTAGAAAAAGAAGAAAAAAAAGTTTGCCTAAATGATCATTAAAAGAGGATCAGTCTTCCATTGTACTTCATGATGGAAAAACAAAATGTGTGGTAATTCTGAATTACATTAACACACTATAATGCATGCACATATAAGGTTGAATTCAGAATTCAGGCAGATACTTCTCACCTGAATTAATGTAGGCTGAAACACTAATGCTCTTCCAATATATGTATGAAGTTACATATTTTTCTTAAGAACTCAGACTTCTAGAATTTTAAAAATATTTTCTGATGAGACTTCCATATATGCTGACAGAGCTTCATTTCTTGAGGAGCAGAATGTGATTGCTGAGATTCTATGAGAGATTTTCTTGTGAGGGGAGAAATTCTGCAAATGCACAGGCAAATGCAGGACACAATTTGTGTAAATACTACATCATCAACTCAAATTGGCTTATGTACCCAAGTCTGAGCTATGCCTTCTTGCTGCAGAAGGGCAGAAATGAAGCTCTGTATAGGTGCTTCTCCTCATTTCCAATGAAACAGTTCACATATCTGTACAGTTCTGAGAAGGCTCATCTTTAAACTTTTGCAATGGAATTATCATGCTCGGGCATCTGAGTGCTTTATAACAGCTGTAAAAGTGAAGCAGAGCTTCACAGACTGGGATGGCACCTCTGGAGATTGTCCAGGGCGGGCTCTGCTCAAACTGGGGGTAGCTGGAGCAGGTTGTTCAGGACTGGGTTGAATGCTGGAAACTGTACAGTCTCCCTGGACAGACTGTGTCAGTGTTCAGTCACCTTCACAGTATTTTTATTTTACTCATTTTGACTTAAGACTTTTTTAGATTAAATTTAAACTGAATGCCCTGCACTTCAGCCAGTGCCAAATGCCCCTTCCCTTTTCAATGTGCACCACTGAAGTTTGGTGCTATCTTCTTTACTCCCTCCCATCGTGTCTTTACTCTCCCTCACACAATATTTAATTGAATTAAACTTTACTTAAATTGAAATTTAATCCATAGTCAAGAAATGATAACTAAATTGAGTGAGAGTCCAGAATAGTTATCTTTAGATTAGGGCTAAACCAGGGAAAACAAACTACACTTCCAATTAATGTATGCAATAGTTAAACAAGCAACAACTCTAATTAATATATTTCAGTAGACAAGATGCAAAGAAAATTACCTTAGCCAATCTATTTGGCAGCTGATTGAGCAATTAAGTCTGGCAATGTGTTAGATGTGATTGATTTCAAGGCCTTTCCCTCCCCATTAATCATCATGAAGGTAAGTGTTCTGTGTAAACAATGTTAATCCTGACTTTGAAGGTACAAAGAGAGAAGCACAAACCAACCTTTGCAGAATGAGGGAAAAAAGAAAACAAAAAACAACCAACCCCTTTCTGCATCTCCCGTCTTGAACTCCTCAGAAACCTGTTTACCCTGCACAAAGAAAGGTTTTGCAGGTGCTAGCTGTCTTTTATCAATCATTATCAGTTACACCCAGCACATGGGGCTGGAATTCCAGCTTCTCCTCTAAATGCCAAGAAGCTGAGCCTCAGGAATGAACTGTGCATTTGTACAGGGAAACACACCAAACTGAAATGCAGAGCTGGAAGAAAATGCAATCAAGGATTGGTCTGAGCAGCAATGGCTTATTTTGACTGCACCTGGAGCACAAAAAAACTGAGAATATATGAAGCTTGTTTTATTTTTTTCCTTCCAAGTAGGACCCTAACTGACTACAGCCAGGTACTTCTGCAGTGATTATCAAAAAAGCAGACGGTCTTAAGTTTCCTGCCCTATGTGCAAATTAAAAAATGGGTAACACAGCTGGACTGTTTAGTAAGTGGAGTAAAAGAACAGACACAAGACAAACTATACGGTAACAGCGTTCACATACCAAACATTTTTAGTCATCAACAGCACTTCTTGTTAGGACAACAATAAACCTTCCAGCATAAAACGTGACAATTCTGAAGTGAATAAACCAATAGATTCTCCTTGACTGTTTTTTTTTTTTCTTTTTTCCTTTCATTTCTTGAAGTTTCCCTCCCTATATACATGCATTTCCCAGTATTTACATTTTTTCCTAAATAAAAAGGAAGATTCTGGGGAAGCAGATAGAGGAACCATACAAAAATGCCTAGCATTACTGTATAATAAGAACAACAAAAAAAGCAGAGTCCTTGTAAAGCAGGATGATCAGTGATGCTCTGTTATCATGTTATTACTACCATCAGTGCTAATATTTCCCAGGATTGCTAGCTTCTTGTTGTTGTTGTTGTTTTAAGCTCAGCTGATTCTGCAGCATGCTACTCTGAGCAGGTAAACAAGGGGCTATTTAGCAACCTGAAACAGGAGTATTGCGTATGGTAAGGAATCTAAATACACATAAACTAGAACTTTGGCAAGGAAGCTTACACAAAGTCATCATTACATCAGTGAGCACGTAAAGCTATTTCTGCTAATCAAAAACCAGAAGTCAGTCTTCAAAACACAAGTTTTATGATATTTTTGTCGATAAGCATGGACTGCTAAAAGCAGAATGTGTTACATTCTTGAAGAACAGAGGAACAAGAAAAGAAAGACAAGCGAAGAGTACCACTGGAAGCAGTAATCTCCTACCACTGATATTTCCCATCATTTATCACAGAGGATTTTGTAGGAAACAAAGTTAATAAGAATTCTGTCAAAATTTATACTTAGACAGCTTTCCAATTTTCAGTAAAACTCAAGAATTCTAACTGATAGTGTAAAGTTTGCTTGGGGAATACCATGGAAGAGTTGCACTGGAAACAAAAAAGAGAAATTCCTCCATACATTCTATGTGGAGCTGTTTTAATTTTCACATATCTTTTTTATGAGACAATGTACATCAAATGCTGTTCTCTCCCAAAATAAGGGACTGCGAAAGAAGTTTCACAGCAGAAGAGATGTTACACTACAAAACCCCTTAATTAGCTACCACCTTTAACATTTCTTAATAGAAGGTTTTAAACTAGTCAGAAAGTTCCGATTCATGGATGATCTTCCTTCCTCGTCTCAATATGCAACAAACGAACAAACAACACAGAAACATTGTGATAAATTCTGGGGACATTTGAGAAGTGCTTGAAATGTTAGTGGCAAAAAAGAATAAAGAAACTTCCAAAGTTGTTGTTTACAATATGAACTCGATGTTTCTTCAATGCTTCTGCCATCTTGAAATCAACTGATTTAAATGTCACTACAGCAAGGATGGAAAGTCATATTTTTCCTGTCTGACTTGAATCCAAACCATCCAAAATCACCAATGAATAGTCAAAAGCTTTCTCTACTGCTTAGCCAGTATCGAATTGAGAGCACAAATCAGAATTTGTAGGTATTTAATCGATTTTAAGTTCAGCAACTGAATTAAAATAGTACATAAGCAAAGACCCGTGTCTAAAGCAAAAATTGGAAGGAAGACTTTCTTACAGTGTCCCAATGTCTTTACCACAATGCCCTGAATACAAAAAAAAACTCAAAAGAAGCTGCCTGAAAGTAAAAGATGACTACATCATGACCTCTGAGTCTTTATGTATAGAGGGATGCATTCCAACATTAAACAATTTTAGAAAAATGTACATTCGTAATTTTTAATTCACTTAAAAAAACAATAGTGAGTATATTCTACTAATTTTCTGCATTGGAATTATAACCATGATGGATATCAAAATTGAATTCCCGATACACATACACTTTTCAGATATTTATTGTTCTTCTGCTTGTCTCTAATGTTTCTTACAGACTCCACGTAGCAGTAATGTGCATGTCATTGAAGAATTCACTTTCATCTCTTGAATTTTATGCTTGTTAGGGCAAATTAATGAAAGACTCTATTCTTTAAGTACTGGCTAAACAAAGCCAAAGTCAGCACTAGAAAGCAAAGTGATACAACACTTCATTAAATGTGCTTTTTATTCTTTCTGTTTCAAGTATGTCTGCTGCTATGTGAAACTTAGGGTTATGTGGTCTCCTTTTAAATCTCATAGTAAAGAATGTGCTTGAGTCACAAGTTCATATCTTGAAGTGCACCTCCCATGAGAAAGGGGTGTCAGGATGAGACATCATTACAAATTCTTTTAAAGTACAGACCTCACACTTATCCAAAATAATGATTGAAAATGCTGTTTGGTGCTGACCTATCTCAGATAATGAGCAAAGACTCCTTCCAAATTAACTGTAATTCTCTTTTAGTCCTACTATTCTTTTTTCCTTCTTCCTTCAGCACAGTGAAAGTGAGAAGTCCTTTGAATACTGAATTCCATCTTCCTACAACAATTCTTCAAGAGAAATGTAGCCAAATCTTCTTCAGTGACCTGCTCAGGCTTCTTTTATCTTCTCTAACTGAATTGAGATGGCTTAATATCCAAGCAGAATGCACACCAATTAAACCTTTTCTCCCTTCTCAAAATTCTCAGGCAAAAAAAAAAAAAAAAAGTTTTTAACAACGTATTAAATCCTAAATTATTGTCAACAAAAGGCAAATTACAGAATCTGTGCCCTTCATTTTATTTTGTTACAGTACTAAAAAGCTGGTAAAATATATTCAGAACAGAAGGAAAATGTTAGGGGGCCTAAGTTTCATTTGATCTAAAAATGTGAGGTCTGACATCGGTGGCTGCTTTTCACACAGGGTGACAGAGGAGAGAGAATCACGCACCAGCTAACCATGAAAATTGGAGGGGGTGTATCTATCAGTGTGACAGTCTAAATTTCTTATTTACCCATATCTAGCTAAATGAGAAATCCCATTCAGAAATCCAATTTACTTCCAAAACATTTTTGAGTGATTTTATTCCATTGCACCGATGATATGATCCACATTCAGTGACCACATTCAGTTGGTAATCCTCTGTATGAATGCAAGAATGTTTCTGTGACGGTATGATTGGTCAGCACTCCATTAACCAGATCCTACAGCTGGATCCCCTACGACTGGGATCCCTGGGTAACGCTAACACTGAAGACGACAGTGAAGAGACAATTCGGATACAAAGCGGCTTAACAGCTCCTTGTGTTAGAGTGGGGTAGCTGAAGTCTGCCTGGTGAGAAATAAACTCAAACTCCACATAGGAAGGAGCTAAATTACTTCCAGACTCAAACCAGTCCTTTAAGTATCACGGACACTTCCACACAAGGCTCTTTCAGTAAGTAATGTGGACTGAACCCAAACCATCTGTGCATAACCAGTGTAGAAGACTATTTGCAATGATGCCACAGCTAGACCACAATCAAGACAAATCTTATACGGGTAATTAACAGTTTCTGGGTACTTAGAACTAAGTTAGAAGAACATTAGACATGCAAAAAAATGAAGCAAATTTAAAAATAACAGAATTAGGATTCCTGTAGAAAACTTAATTCAGCCTACTCTGTATACAAGATTAACAACGTCAAAATCAATTTAAAGAAACATTATTTCTCAGCTTTTCAGTACTACCCCATTGAAAGTTAGAACTGGAAAATACTCTGTAAAAAGTACTTTCTCAGTAAGTGGTCCTAGGAATTTTTTAGAGCAGGCATCAGAAGACAGTATTTCATTTCATGCAGAGTTTTCTGATGTTGATCAACCTACTGAGTTCTTCAGCAGTCTGAATACATTTTCTGCACAGCACACCTATGGGTAGAAAATCTGTCTTATTCTATTCTGCAAAGAAGTCAGAGTTTCCACTAGCTCTGGACTTCACACTTGAGATGATTTGATTTTTGAGAATACATTTTGATATAACAGAACTTTAAGTATCCATAGAACAGCTGCAGCTGATGTTAGGGCCAGCTCTCACAACATGGTCTCAGATGAGTTCCCCATGAAATGATGAACAGGGAATATAATGATACTATCTCAAAAGTTTAACTGAAGTTACTCTTCTAGCATTCACCGAGTAGGAGTACCAAGTCAGAGATTCAGATTCCTTTTTTCTTTTTCCCTTTTTTTTTTCCCCTTACATTTTCAGGATTCATTTGCCTTATAATTCTGCAGCAAAACAAAGGCCAGAGTCGCTACAAGAACAGTTTCACAACTGGATGGTCCCTCCTCTTTGTCCAATCATGTTGACCTTATGTACTAAATTAAGTAAAGGCCTAATGAAAAAATAGCATGTAGATAAAATTAAAGATTGTATCACAATTCCTTCAAGCCCTAATGAAATGAAACTGCTATACAGGTTGCTCCAAAAGTAATGCCTCCTATTTCCATGGAAATGACAACAAAGACCACAATAACGCTGTTTGATAGAGCAAATTCTCAGCTACAAAGCTATGTTTTTCTACGTAGTCACCACCACTAGTCATGCATTTTTACCAGTGATGAACAAGAGCCTGTATGTTGTGCTCCTAAAAGTCTGCACCAGACAGGTGACCCACTGTCTCTGTCACTAGTGGGGAAAAACACCCACTGCCTTACTTGCATCCACTGTTTGGTCTCCATAAATGTTCAGCAAGCAGTGATTAATGTCAGTGGGTGCCATTTTTTCTGCATGGAAGACTTCAATGACACAGCTTTACTTCATATGCACTTCCATATCAGATGTCATTCTGACAGACTGCCCCTCTGCTGCCATCTATCATATGGCAACAAAATGTTACAGAATACTGACGTTGTGGGCCAACATAATAAAATAGGAGGCATTACTTTCAGAGCAGCCATTGTAGATTCATCACACTGCTTGCAGCCATTTAATTTAACATCCCATTTTTCAATGACTCCTACCTATATCCCTGTTTCCTTAAAAGGAACACTGATAAAACGTCACCCAACTCCTAACTTTCTTAGCACCTAACCCAACTCCTAGAGAACCAAGGACATCCTCTTTACACCATACTCTGGGAAGATTTTGAGATAAGGATAGACATTAGATCTCCATATTGCTGCTCTTGTAGCCTGCCAGTAGATATACTCATTTTGATTCACTGCTTGATTTAAAGGAATTTATGTTCACAAGAATTGCAAAAGAAACAGAATAGCCTGAAAGCAAGTAATTCACATTTTGTGGTCAAATAGCAGAAAAATTAAATGTAAACTGTAGTTATCAATTAAATAAGGACAGCTGCTTGCTACTGCATAGGAAAATCTCAAAGAGCTTTACAAAATCAACACCGCAGCAACATGGCTGATTTAAACCTGTAACAAATTATTTCATAACCATTGCATAATAAATGTTACTAAGCTGTTTTACATCTTCCTGAGAATGTGTTGAGACTTCAAAATACTGCTCTGCGTGAACCTCAATTTTTGTACTTCGACTTGTGAGAGAGTTTCTTAGTTACATAAATTAGTAGCCTAAAATGCACCCAACTCAAGTGACTTTATGAAAAGAAATAAAATATGAAGTGGTGAGAGAAAGAGTCAACATCGCTGGTACAAGCATTAAAAAAATGAAGTCTATTCTTTCCCATCTTAATCACATTTCAAGTTTGACATACAGAAGGGCTCAAAGCCAGAATTCTTATCCAAACTACATAAATCTCTAGACAAACTGTACAGACCATATGGCCCTGTCCCCACAAAACCTTCTAATTCTTCCAATGCTGCTTTTTAGCAAGAAAGACAGCTATCTTTTCCTGCAAAATCTTCCTTTAGAGAAATGACTGTTCTTCCTTTCAATGCGTTTATTCAATGGAGAAGGAATAGAAACTAGCCCGAGTCTCCAATGAACCCTAGTGACTGCAGCAACAAGGTGCCCCATACTGCTTCTATTGCTGGAAAAGATGCAGTTTCCCTGTAGCCCTCCTGAATTCCCAAGCAGGGTCAGAGGGAGGCACCCGTGTAACCTACTTCAGGCAGCTGGTCCAGCTTACAACATAAACAAGGTAACACCTCAGAAAACTCACTTGGAGGAATGGAAGCATTAGCAAAGCAATTAATTCATGGATTTTTTTTTCTCCCTGAGGGTTGGCCATGTACATAATGCCTTTTTGCTTTATTTTCCTTCTTTCCACCCCCTTGTAGAAGGAGACAGAAAGAGTTTTTACTTGTTTTCTGAATAGAAATTTTCAAAAGGTGAGAGAGGATATTTGCTTGAACACTGAGAATGTCTCCTTTTTTTGGGATGATTTCCAGCATGATATTTTATTTATGTCTTGCCAAAATAAACACTTTATAGTTTTCTCATTAGTCAAAGGGCTTTAAGAACATGCTTGAAGGAAATGATCCAACTAACAAAATAAACAAAACCTTTCCCTGCACTTCACATGCTCTGTGAAAAGCAGCTGCTTCATGGAAACAGCATCTGTAGAGCTAAATGTTCCACCTGAGCTGTGTTTGCCATCTCCTGAAAAACCTCATGCAAAAGTGCCACAGGGAAAGGTTGCAGATCCTCTATGCCCATCCATCTTCTGAACGCTAAAAAGTGAAATTCAAGGGAAGGAAGGTAGGGGTGGAAAGGATGTGTTTAAACTTGTGAGATTCAACCAGCCACCTTATATTTCTTTAACATTTCACACATCTAGAATGCAAAATTAGAAACAGAGACACAGCAAGGTGCCAGTCCCAGGTGGACTACCCAGGCTCCCATTCTGCTTACACAGCACTGCCTGCCTCAGAGCCTTCCATGGCTACAAAGCTGGAGCCAGATACACTGCACTTACCACCTGTCCTCTCTCTTCCCATTTTTTCTCAAATCTTGACTGTCAACATTTAACAAGCCTTCGGTATACAGCATGCACAGTACGCATTCCTCACCTAATTAACAATACAGAGTAGATATAATAAAGCACACAAAGGCTAGCTATACTTTATTCTCTGTATGAAGGGCTGCCAAGGCACTTTCCTTCTCCACTTTTTCAGTAGTGCATTTCCTTGTGCAACCAGACATGCTCTGGAGTTAGCAACACCATGAAAGAAGAATTCTGCCTTCCAATTATGAAAGTGTTATCATTTTAGCTTTCCAAACCCATCTACATTAGCTTATAGATTTGACTAAGCAAATAAATTTAAGAGAATTAAAAGATTAGAAAATCCCAAGTTGGAGATAAAATTCATTACAGCGGTGTAGATTACTTCTCTCTGGGTCACTTCCTCAACCCAGCAGTGTGTTGGTTTTTTTTCCTCCCTGCATCTCGCACTGACACCTGTTTTAGTATTTGTGCACATATTTATGATTATATATATACATACTGTACCAAATGTGTGTGTAGAAAAACATATCTAACTATATGAATCCACATTTACATATCCTCATTCCAAAATTCAATTTATATAGTATCAAAATAAAACCACGGACACTACATGGTAAATCCTTTTGTGTGCATAATTGGTTTACAAAAAGATTGCTGTCTATTTGTACAAGATCTTTCAAATGATACTTTTAAAGTCCTGATCTTTGAAGTGGCCTGAGAATTCTATTTTTATAACAAAGATGCATGCTACAAACAACAGATAACATCGCCTTGCTTACAGTCCAAGATAATGCTATGTATGTGAATAGAAAAGCTGATATTTCACAACACTTTCATCATTCTTTCCTACTTGAATATCATTTCAGTTGTTGTTGCAGAGATCCCAGAAAGTTCAAGAAAATATTACTTTGAAACCTAGTATTTCCCCCACCATTCTACACGTATTTTGCTCTTTATCACTCCCTCCCCCCCACTTTAACAAAGTCTATCAAAGCTAACTTGGAATAACTGTTTCACATTAGTATTTAGTGAAAGAACAGGTGTTCTACTGCTTTTGTTTTCATAAATTTTAATTTCTGTGGAAGATACCTTTATGGCCTGAGTCTTTAAGAGTGAAAAGTCAACTCTATCAAAGTCCCAACTGAAGTTTTCATTCATTGGAAATAAACAAAAGAGAAACTACCACAAGTTTCTAAAAAGGAGTAGAGAACACATGAAAAACACCTGTGATTTATTACATTAAATAAGCCTAAATGATGCATTTTAGAAAAAAACTCCTGTAAGAACACTGTTTGCACTGGTCTCAGAAGAAGCAGAAATGAAATGCATAATTTAAGAACAGGAAAACAAAGAACAACAGAGTATTTCTACTGATAACAGGTACATGCATACCTACATAGAGAGGAGAGATCATACAAGCTACTATCACATTAAGAGCATGCTTGATTCTAATGGTTAAGGATTAATCACTGATTGATTAATCACTACAGAAAGATCAGTGAGCAAAAAGGAACTAATGCACATCGACTGCCTACTTGTGACTTTTTCTGAATGACTTACAGAAAAGCTATAAAAAACACCCCATAAAAGTAATGGAAAAAGTGTAAACAAAACCTTTTCCAAATGTTCTATTAGTTTTTCAGGATTCTGCAGGGTGAAGTTCCAAACCATTGGGAGTGCACACTGCCCATACCATCCCTCACTCCTTGACACTCAGAACTGTCCAGTCTCGGGGCTGGAGTTTACTGCTTCCTACTAAGTTAAAATACCATCCTGTTATGTTTTATTCTCAGGAGAAAGAATTATAATAGCAGAGCTACAGAGATATCTACCTAAACTATGCTGGTCTCAGTAGTATATAAGAAAATAGATTTCCTGCTGAAGAGGGATAGACCTTCCCTATGGACAATTTCCAGCAATTATTAGCTTAGACTTTTCCTTTTCATGAGACAACTTCATTGATACTGGGTATAAATTAGTTAGAAGAATAGAAGGGACAGATGTTACAGGGCCCATGAAAACTTGCCAAAGTACGCATAGTGCCAGCTATGTCACACATTCAGGGACCTAGGTAGGATGCCCTTGGGTCCTGAGGTCAAGACTGTCATGAGAAATCCCAAACTTCTTAGATGAGTTTCAGAAAACAGCCTTACGATGACCAGATCTCTTCTTGGTTTTACTGATGAAAGAGACAACAATCTAGTTATTTAAGGCTACTTTTCTATTCAGTTCTCTAGATGTTGTCACATCACCCAAATCAGTTGTTAATCTGAGTGACAGATGTGGTAACATCAGACATCAAGTGGTGGCTGCCTACAGCCATATACCAGACTCAATTGCACTCAAGGTGGAAAGCACGAGTCGGTTGCCATTTTAAAAATACCTTTGCTTAAGAAAGAATATTGCTAGAATAAGAGCTTTAGTTTCACACCTCAAATACTGACAAAGTTCAGACAAAGAGACCATTTTCTTGCATGTCTATCATCCATATAGCATTGAAGAAAAATCCCACAACTGTCCAGCCAGTATGGTGCCCACTACATCATTCTTAAAAAAAAAACAATGAAAAATAGCACAAGCTGATGGAACAACCAATGTATTAACAATTCACATGAGAGACCAAAAATTTGATTATTACCAAGGAAAGTGGATACAGGTGGAACCTGTCTGAAGGGAGAGAATGGGTTAAGCATGATAATCAAGATGGCAGGAAAGGAATGGTATTTGCCTTCTTCCACAGTCTACATCTTTAACATGTTAGAGAATTTCATTGTCCTTATGTCTTTTCATCTCAACCACCTCAGTAAAACTGGATTCAGAAAAAGGGTGTCACTCTGACTTTTTCTTCAGCAATGAAATTCCATTCAAGTACCACTGCTCCCAAATAAATCAGACAGAAAAGAGCTGAACAGCAATTAAAATGAACTTCCTTGTAATCTGTGTCTCATAGTACAGGCTACTAACTTTCAGAATGTTGCATTTTAGTTTGATACAAAACAATCCTGTAACATTCTTAGTCTTGTTTCATACTTGAACACTAAAGAAAAGGTATACAAATGATGGTAGATATCCATCTACCCTATCTCTGATGCACTCTAATACAAATATTATGCTATTGTGACATTAACTTTAAAGCCTTTGCATGTTCTCTGGCAAGCTTTAGAAGAATTCTACACTTAGATCCCAGCACTTGCCTCTTTAGGTATCATATGGATTTAGGTGATTGTATGGCAAGCCTCTTAAAGCACATGAATAAAAACTGGGCTTTGCTCTGAAGGATTCTCTTGAGAAATCTGTCTCTATCCATTACCCAGAGGCCCTGAGGAAACTTGCTTCTTCATTTAGCCAAGTGGTGTGTAATGTTGAATAACATAATACTTCATCTCCCTTTTTCTCTTCAAACTAGAGAAGGAAAATATGATATTTTTCCCCACCTTCATTTTCTCTACTCTGCTTCTACTTGAAAAAACATTATTTTCAAAGAAAAAAAGAAATCAAAAGGTGCCATGATAGAGAATACAGCTACTTCTAGGTCTTCTAGTATGAAGCAAACTAGAAGGGCAGACAACCACCAAGTGCTGCTTTCTAGTGCTATAAAAGCCAGGTTGATTCAGACAGTAGCAACAAAACGAAGAGGCAAGGCAGAAGGGGTGGCAGCTATTACTGGAGATGCGTTCAAGCAGTAGCAACTATATGTTGCTCCCCTTCCTTTTGGAGTAGCAGCAAGTAGAGCTTTTCAAGCCACTTCCCAGGCATCTCCAACTCAGTCCTCCCCATTCACAACTTTGCTGCCTGCTCCACCCCAGAAAGGGCCTTGGTATTTCTACTTTCAAAGCAGCACAATTCAAGTCCAATCATTACAGGAATATATCTCGTGTCAGTTCTATGAGTGTTCAAGAGAATATCAAGAGTATATAATTTTTAAAACAAAATTCCAAACAAAATTATTATTTTTTTAAATAAATACAACAAGATTTTACAGGTGGTCAAATTGAGTTGAAGCTGCCATGCAATCAAGCCACAAGGTAGTAACAGCAAGAATAAAACACAGCCACTTCAGGCCAGTTACTGGAGCAAGAACTTCATAAAAAAAAATAAGAAAATCATACAAATGGTAAAAGAGCAAGCCAATGCTGTCACTGGGAAAAGCAGCCCAGCCCTCTCCTGCTCAAGGGAACTGCTTACTCTTGTGCTGCTGCAGCTGTTCATACACACCCATGATAAACTGGATCAAGAACTGAAAGAAGTCAAACTGACCTGCCAAATTAAGTAACCAGATAATTCAAGCCAGAAGAGCTCTACGTTCTGGACCCATGGAGCATGTTATGGGATGCAAGAACAAACAGAAATAGTAAAAGAGGACTGTGAGGAACTCATTTATTCTGTACTTTTTGGGACAGAAAGGTAATGATTTTCTTAAATTCTTTCAGCTAAAGTCAGCAGTGGAAGCTATCTTTTCACTAACACACATATGTAATAGTATACTGCTGTAAAGAGATGCCAGTGAAAAGCTTAAAGCCTGTAACAGCGGGGATATTGTTTTGTAAAAGTAAGGCTGTCTTTTTAATTTTTATTTGCTGAGTATTTTTCTACTGGCAGTAGTGAAGTGTAAAGAAAATGTGAAACATCAAGGAGGAGAAATAAAAAAATTACATTTTCTTTAATTGAAAGCCTATAGATGCAATGTGGTTCTTGTTCGGAACACAGAGGTTGTAGGAAGAGTAGAAATGCCAAAAGAATTCCTATATTTAGAGGAAACCATTGTCCTATGTATTCTATATGGAGTATGTATTTGGATATGCACAGTCAAGAGTTTGTGGTTCTCAGGATAATCCAGTAAGCAATTTTTTTTAAAGCTTATAAATAAACACGGAGGAACATTAATGAAAAATGAGAACTTCAGCTAAACTAGCAGTAAATTACCCTGATTATTTTTAATTAACTTTTCCAGATATTTCACTGGAACTGGATATTTCACAGATATGTCACTGGAACAGGTTGCCCAAGGAGGTCGTGGATGCCCCATCCCTGGAGGCATTCAAGGCCAGGCTGGATGTGGCTCTGGGCAGCCTGGTCTAGTGGTTGGCGACCCTGCTCATAGCAGGATTGAAACTAGATGATCATTGTGGTCCTTTTCAACCCAAGCCATTCTACGATTCTATGATATTTCAGAGCATTTACATATTAAATCCTCTTGTGTTTCAAGGGAGTGATTATGATGACCTTCAAATGAAAAAAGAATATCCATTAAATGTCAATACAATCCAGAGTGATCTTTTGGTTCCGCAAGAAAAACAGAAATTACTTTTTCAATATTAACATAATTGTCAGTGTTTTTAAAATCATTATTATTACTAAAGTGTTCTGGACCCAGTTTTTGTGTTTCACACATTCGTCAAGACTTAACTCCTATTCATGTCAGCATGATAAACAGAAGTGCAATCAAGGAGATCAGGTCTCCTTGATTGCACTTTACCTTGCTTAAAGAACTCCTGTTTGTAAGCACCATTCCAGTTTACAACACCCAAAGACAGATCTGTGACCAGTGTGTCATGAAGTGTATGCATGGTGTCTGTATGAAGCAGCAGCTGTTTGTTCTGCGGTACATTCACATTCAGAATGAAGAGCATTTCTTGCACCATCATTTGATAAGCAGCAGTTGCTGTAGCTTCACAGCAATCTGTTCCTGCTCTAATTATAACCTCAGGTCTGGAATGATGCTATTCATTGAGAATCTTCTCTAAGATTCTTAGTCTTTTGACTGCAGGTAAAAATTAAAAATATTATACCTATTACATGCATAAATCAGGCTATAAATACAAAGATTCAATTTTGATTTATTTCCAGTAACTTCTAATTTAAGCTAGTCTTACAGTTTAAGAGCACTGGAATTCTCCATGCTCTCTCTTGGTCTTGTAGGTCAAAATCTGCAGCTTAGAACACACACTGAATCAATTTATTCCTGAAATCTAGCAATGCCCTGATATACAGATAAGGAAGCCCAAAAATCAGACTTTGAATTGAAGAATTCAGTCTGTAAACTGAACGAGTGCAGTAAAAGCAAAATAACATGATACTGCTGTGAAAGGAAAACCAGAAACCTAGATAAATAAGACCGTGAAATGATTAAGATCCAGAATCTATACTCAACTACAGATTACTCCTCCTAGATTCACTGTGACATTACATATGGCTCTCCATTACACAAAGTACAAAGGATAGAGAATTCACAATAGTGCTCTCATACCCTGACAATTACAAGTGAAGCACGGGGGGAAGAATACTAGAAAGGATAGCAGATGTGTTGTCTTATTCACATATGTCAAAAAACTACAGATTCTTGAGAGTAACCATTAGTTCTTCAAGTCCATTCAGCATGATCAGTACTGTACATTTCAGAGAAGCAGTATACTCATAGTATAATCGGAATAAGAAGCTTCAGACTCTCAAGTTAATTTGACACTTTCTTTGGCCTAAGTATACTATTTCGTTACTTTCTTTGTATCTGGTCTTGTCTGAAAAACAAACAAAAAAAAAAAAAACACCAACAACAACCGAAAAACACAAAACAAACAGACAATGTCAACTGCTGTTAGTGAAATGAGCATTCACATTTCAGGATAGAAACAAAAAGAAACTTTTTTAAAGCACAGCCTTTGCAAAGGAATGCTTTCAACAACACTCATCTATGTGTAAAAACAGCCAAAACAACAGACTGAATGCTCTAGTTGTAACAAAGTAAAATATTTTGATATACATCTGGAAGAAGCATGTTGATGTTCCAGCTACAGATCTGCTCACGTTAAATTCTGAAATCACTTTAGGACAAGGCTGTTTAAAATCGCAGCATCATGTTGTTCAGATAAAACATCATTTGAAGAGTACAGGCTATGACTGCTTGAAATTCACTCTACAAAGAAGACATTGGAAAGGGTTTTCTCAGTACAAATTGTGAATCATTCTGCAAGAGAACTTCATGAAAATCTGCACCCCTGGACTAAACACAACTGAACAGGAGTTCTGAATCCAAAATGCCGGAGAGAAAGAGCTTAAGATGGCCTTTCTATTTAACATGCAATTAATAACTGATAATGTGGCACCAAATTTGCAGCCTTATACAACTATTTAGAAAACTCTGACAAGTGCTGCTTGCTGTACAGACGAAGCAATAATGAGAAAGGACTCAAAAAGTTTGAGAATATGAAGTGTTGATGTTTACATTCTCTAACTCCTGTTCAGGAGCAGGTTATCAGGGGATTTTTTTTTAATTTTAATTTTAATTTTTTTGGTCATCTTCCTCATCTCATCCCCTTCTACAAACACGCCAAATACAATTAAAGGCTCTGAAGGACAAATACTTTTCATAAAGCTGACTATAAGCCAGCTAATTCAGCCTCTTCACTGTTTTCCAAGCACTCATTCAATCAAATGATTGAGTGAAATTATCGCAGTTGAGCTGCCCCTGTCCATGGTACTCAATTTACCAAACCCAGGCCCACCTGGGCCACCATGTTCACCCGTGTTGGCTATAGGTAGCACACATGACCACAGAGCTGCCACATCAAGTTCAGAAGGACATGTATTAAAGCTCCTGTTGGCCAAAATCTGGCAAAGTTGGCATGGGTTAAATGACTCTGACTTTCTCTGATGATTTTTGAAATCTCAAGTCTTTCTACTCAAGTCTTTGTTCAACTGAGGCAATGAGGCTCAAACTCCTTGAAATTACAGTTCTGTCATCTGTAGATGCTAGTCAGGGAAATCAACTAAGTCCAACCTTTAAAAATACAGAGGTATCATTCTATTCCAGCGGAAACAAGTATAGAACCTAAGTCTTTTCCCAACTGAGTCCTGTAGGGCAGTCAGACTGCCACCCTGAACACCCTGGAAGTTCCAAGCACACCAGGAAAGTTATACATAGCCAAAGAAGATCCAGTTCTTTTGAATTTAGAAATAGTCCAAATACCCTCCCCAAACTCTTCTATTAAAATTTGTAAGACTAAAGAATTATGTATTACACAGGGACTTCTTGTTTTTATGGCACATTCTACAGGTATAAAACATTATAAAACTGGCTTCAAATCTTATGTTCGTTCATGTGTTCCATTTCCTGATTGCCTACTGATGTCTAGGGAAAGGTGACATTCACAGTACAACACCAAACACAGGACACCAAACATGTTCCTGAGATACACCTAAAATCAAAAAGAAAGTCTTGCTCTTTTACTGGATGGTTCAGGGAACTATTAAAATCACTAAACCCATACTGGTGGCTTGTTTTTTTTATTATAAGCATTAACTGTGCTAGAGCAATAAACATGTCACATCATCAGAACTCACAAAGTCTGAGAATGTGAATTACAGATGTTTATGTTCTCTGACTCTTATTCAGGAGTAGGTTATCAGGATTTTTTTTTTCGTCATCTTCCTCGTTGCATCCCCCTCCACAAACACACCAAATGCAATTAAAGGCACTGAAGGACAAGTATTTTTCATAAACCAGACTACAAGGCAGTTTATTCAGCCTTGTCACTGTTTTCCAACCAGTCATTCAATCAAATAACTGAGTGAAATGATCTCATTTTTTCAGACTAAGACTTTATATTACCAGTGACATCCTCTTTATGATTGAGATAGCATACAGATCTGCAGTAGTTTCTTCTGCCTCTACTGCTCTTGAAGAACTAGTTCAGACTAAAATGAACTAATCTGCAAGTAATCAAGCCCCTTCTGCATTAAATTGTAATTGCAGACACAGACTAACGGCATGAGATGGCCAAAAACAGAAACAAAAAATAACAGCAGTCTCATGAAAGAAACTGCCAATCGAGCAGCAAAATCAGTTCAATCATAAAGGCATGTTCTCTCTTGCTCAAGGGGTCTAGCTGACTACCTAAAACAAGTTAACCGGAATTAGGTGAGACAAATCCCACCCTGTAATCTAATCAGAAGGGATTATTTCAAATGATACTTAGTACATATTTAACTGCCCTTATTTACTCAAAAGAATTGATATAAAATTAAGATTCAAACAGACATTTCCAACAAATACTGTTCATTCAAGCTTTGCTCTCCCAATTAACTGTGGAAGTATTATAAAAGAATACGTTTTTAAATTCACAAGATTTTTAATGTCCATTTTTGGTTAACAAAAATCAAATCATTACACTATGTGTATAACTATGGGTGCTACTAGTCATATCTAACAACTCACATTATTTTAGCTAAAGATCAGAATAAAGTAAAGCAGCAAGGGTGATCTTACACTTTAACTAATAAAGCATGAGTTTCCTACATTTTCAGCAGTGTACCATCAGCACTATGGAATTAAAACCAAAGGCTCTTTCTGTATGAAACAGGTATTGTTGCTTGTTACTAAAATTATCTGATTGCAAACACTCTGTTTAGTTGCTTGTAATTTTTTTAAAGTTTGAGTTTGGACTGAAACTTTCTCTGTACGGTGCTTGATTCACATCGCTTTGGTTTCTCATAAAAAAATTCTAATATTGCCAATAAAGAGGGTGAGCTTGTGGTAGGCAAGAAGAGGAAGGAGAAGGAAAACATATTACTAAAATACGAGTATTGTTGACAGGGGTTTTTTTGCAGAGTATTTTGGGATTCTTTTGCTCTTTGGAAAATTAGAAAACCTATAATCTCATATCAGTGAGAAAGCTCATACTGACAACATTAAGATATGGCCAAACTTTGTGCATTTAAAACATTCTGAAATAAGCAGTGCTTGACACTTACAGTATTCTTTCTCTACTGAACATACGCAATCAACAGAAAGCTCTGAATACTCCATCCTTGGCACTCAAAAGATTCCTGTAACAATTCCAGCAACTGCCCACCAAAGAAGGACAAGACAGCATGTAAAGGCTTTTTGGTTTTAAATGAACTGTCTGGTTATTTAGATGATGAGGAGGAGAAACCTGATGAGAATGCAGAAAGAAACAAAGCTTAAACCCAGAGAAGTTCAAAGAAATGGATGAGTTAAGGGAAGAACTCTGAGAGAAAGCCTGAGGAGCATCTGAGAGATATGAAAAGAGATGAAGTAACTGGGAAAAATGAGGAAAATAATCAGAAAGACTAAAATGTATTTTGGCTGGTGGGAACACAGGGAGTAGCACTGATGCGAGATATTGAAGAAAGAAATGGACATGAGATAAGAGACTGAAACTGTGACTATATCCTTGATAGCAGTACTGCAACTCTCTCCCTTGCTTGTCTCAGGCCAAACTGAGCATTTTTCGAGCACAGGGGTTTGTGTCCTACCACAGAGAACTGGACTGGGTAATTTGACAGGACTAAAAGAAATCCAAAGCAACAGGGAAGTATCCACCTTTTCTCCCCACCAAACCATTTCTCAGATGAACACATTCTTCTGTCAAATTCATTACACCATTACACAAACACAGCTGTGGTGCCAGAACCTCGGAAACATTGCAGAGGTGGGAAGAAGTGATGGAGAAAAGCTGTTTAAGCCTACTTAGACTGGTCAAGAAGCTCATGCAAATGAATTGATGAATGTTGATGTGTAGTTATTATTTATGAATTATTATTATTTGGTGAATATTGATTGATGACATAAATGAATTGAAAACCTGATGAAGGTAAAAGGAAGTTGATGTGGAAAGGGGCAAAAGGTTATTTTATAGGCAGATCAGAGAGAAAAAAACAAAGACAGGTTAGACAAGAGTCTAAATGGGAAAAGAAGTCCAAAGAGTAAAGAATAGAAAGGCATAAACAGAAAAATCAGCTCAAGCAGTCTCAACAATAGCACATAGGCTTACTGAATCTTTCTGAATCCAGACTGCATTTCAAGTGCCTCATTTCCTTATCTGCCGTACAAATATAATGCTGCCCTTTCAGCTTTTGAGAACAGTTTGTTACTTGTGAAGCTCTTGGATAACAATTAGTGACAAACTGCAGAAAAATCCATGAGGAAAACAAGCATATTATAACAGAGTTTGCATAGCATGAAATATATCCAAATGCCTTCAGCAATGTTGATAAGACAAGCTGTTTAAAAGTGTTCATTAAGTGCACAGGTGTGATGGTGCTCGCTAACTGAAGCAGAGCAGCTGCTGAAAAAGCCACACTCACAGTGTGATCAAAGACTATCAGCTTGCATATAAAGGGGGTATGCATGCATGCAAAGGCAGACATACAGGTATTTTTAGAAATCTTTATCAGAAGCTCAAATAAATAGTGACTAATATGGTTAATAAATACAATAAATGTTTTTACCATAAATATTAGCCTATATACTAAAAACAACCTTCTGATGTCCCAAGATTGAATTTCGAGAAGTTGGAAATCCCGTCTCAATGTTACTTTAAACATTTGCCTTAAAAGCAAACCTTTGCCTCATCATCATGCACAGGTGAGAAAACATTGTCTGCTCCCTGACATTGCTCTGTGCACAGGAGCATGCTGATGACATGCAGCACCCAGAGCAAAAGTCTGCAAACAGACACTTGAAGCTTGGGAGGAGTAAGTGCTGTGTATGCCACTGTACACAAAGACAATCTGGGGCATGATTTAAAAAAAAATAAATTTAAAATTTAAAACATGTTTTTGAAGCAAGGATCTGGATTACAAAATTAGGAAATCAGGGCATTGAGTGGGGGTGCACAAGAGAGGCAGGCATAGAGGAAGCTGAGATCCTTGTCTAGAAAGGTGGTAAGAAATAGTAAGAAGTTAAGTAGGAGGAAACAGGATATTGCTCAGTATTAGCAGAAGTCATTGAGACTCCCCATATCATTTAAATCCACTTAAAGCATACTACTGGTATACTAATTCCTCAGCCCTAATTCAGTGATTGAGCTCAATGTATTGTAGCAGTAGAGCCATCTGATGGTACTTCTGACAAACAGTCCTGTTGTTTATTTATTCATTTATTTAAAAGTTTCTCCATTTCAGGGAAATGTTAAATGTGAAAAGAAAAACAGCAAACTGCAAAAGGGTCCCTCTGTCCCAGCTTTTCATTAAAACCATAACCACTGGGGGGTTGGAATTAGATGTCCTTAAGATTCCTTGCAACCTAAGCCATTCTATGATCTTCCCTTAATCAGCAATATTTCCTGAGGTTTGCCACCACCCCTGGGCTTCCTGGCAGCAGGAACACTTTTCTTTATTTGGAGACTCAGACCATTTTCTTTCCTCTGATGTGTCCTTCCAGGCCCAACTTGAGCCACTTGAGTGTAAACCTTGAACCGCTCTTCTCTAGATTCTTTATTATAGACAGATAAAAATTACTGAGTAATACTGTCAATGATACATTACCCCACTCCTATAACTTACTTTCCAGAAACACCAATCTGCATGACTGGAAGTTCAGCCTTGGTCTCAAGTCTACCAGGCTATGATCCTCTCTGAACCCTTCATTCTGTAATCACTTTTGTCATCTCTACAAGTATGCTCGTGGCAGGGGGATTGAAACTAGATGATCATTATGGTCCTTTTTAACCCAGGCCATTCTATGAGTCTATGACTTATGATAAGTATGTGGGTAGAAAAATACTTCTAAGATTGGAGGAAAGAATAATTGTTTCCTAGCTGTCAACAAATTAAAAGTGGCAGAGTAAAATGCCAGCTTATTCTGCATGGCACCTACATTAGTAAGCTCTCTTCACTAAAATCTCCAGGAATAATTTTGAAATAATAAATTACTGACAAAGTCACCCTAAACAATGCCCATCATTTATTTTTGGAAGCTAAGGAAACTCAGAGCTCTCATGTCACTAGGGGGCAGGAGATCTGTACCTTCAATCTCAGCTTCACAGAAGTCTTTAGCTACCAAAATTTAATTGGATTACACTGGAAGTGGTTCACAGAGCAAAAACTGGAAAAAAAAAATCCTTCTAACCAGGTAATGTGAGAAATAAAACATGTTACAATTCATAAATCCATCGTTAAAGATGGTCTTTCACTACTTTTTATGTGATTTTTTTTTTTTGGTTAAGTGGATTTAATTCTTCTCTAAAGTCTGTGGTATGCACCGAACCTGTGTCACTCCTGCTGCTGCAGGCAGAGACTGCAGACCCCACTAATTTTCCCTGCAGCTTCAAGAGGGAAGATGCAATAATGTGTCTGCCTTTCCCTGGTGGCTTGGCTTTGCTGCATGCCCAGGGTTTGCTTGGTCCCTGCTCACACACTCACTGATCCCTTCACGTCTGTACAGGGAGTTGAAGAAGCATGTTCTCCTCTCTTTGCTCTAATGCCACCATCAGTATCTTTAACTAAGGAGTAGCAAAAAGAGTTTCCATCTTTTCTCATTCAGCCCTTGTAAACATGCAGCAATTAGCTGCTTCTGCTTTACCAAAGGGCAGCTGGCACTGTGCGTCTTCTGGTCTCCACTGTGGTCCTCAGAGCCATGAAGCAAAAATCCTCCATAGCAGCAAACAGAAATGTTAATATTCCCATGTGCCTCACTAAGATGATCCCTTCCCTTCATCAGCTTCTGATTATACTTTTTTTCCATATGCACACCTCTATGAACACAATATTTATGACATGTTCAGAACTAATGCTGTGCTAAGACACACACATAAGTCTGAACTTTTAATTTCTCAAATTCTTCATGGCTTATAAAACATTTTGATGCAAAAGAACGCAGAGCCTTAGAGAAGGTCACTGCTGGTGGCAATTAAGATAAATATTTTAGTTCAGTCTACTGCTCTAATTTTCTGATCACACCTATGAGAACATGACTGCTAAAAACGCACATTTGCAGTACCAACAGTGCTAAGATGTAATTTACAATAATTCAAGTATATTTGGATGGTGAAATTAACTCTGAAGATAGTCAAAGAATCTAATTTTTAGACACATCAGTGTATCATACAACAATCGTCTCCATGGAATAACACTTTCTAATTATCCTGTTTAAAAGACACATTTGATTTCACCCTTGCCATGCTCTTTTGAAGTCATTAATTTTCCCTGCTCAGGACAGAGCACTTTGGCACCCTGGCAATCACTAACACAAATAGCTGTGGAAGTATAGAATCCTGATATAGGCATAACCAAACGTTATTTTCTCCACTGTACATTACAGTGTATTACATTCATATAATAATTACAAATAGTTCAGAAGCTGCCACATACATTTTTTCTTTGCTCAAGCTAAAAAATTACTGCAAAAAGGCCCAAATCCTTTGTAGTAAGCTCCTACCAGTTAGAACTGGTACATTATTTTGAAGACTTGTTCATAAAGTTTGAGTAATTAAATCACGTAACGCCCAAAATGGCTTTAAAGGCCCCTGAGACCACTTTGCAAGTATTTATTCTTTGCTTAGTAGTTAAGGATGTGCATTTTTCATGGTTCGGCTACTCATTTTACACGGGGTCTGCACAGCCTGAGGTGTCACATTTCATGGGAATTTCACAAAGCATAAAAAATTACACAGAAAAGGAAGATTCATTTTCACATAGACAGAAAACAACCCAAAGCCTTCCAGCCTTGTTCAGCTTTAAAAACAAGGGAAATCCATAATTTTATGGTGGTGTTATTGCTGAATTCCATGTAGACTATGAGAACCCCATATCCTCCTCACAAGCAGTCACAAAACCGAAGTCCATTTCATACAACATACAGAGCAAGGAACTGCTCAGTTTATTTGTAGATGTGTAAATTACTGTTTGGTGGTTAAACTTTTGAACTCGAATTTGCTTCAGTGCCAATTCCCATCCCAGACTGGGAGGACTCGTGCTGTACTCACTTAGGACCATCTGTCTCTGCTTCCAGACGGAGCACAGATCAGAATCATATCCAGCAAGAGGAGGAGAGAAGGAAGAGAAGAGAGGAAGGAGAGGGGAGGGATTGATCCACAAACTTAGAGAACACTTCGGGTTTTAGTTGGTAATTAACCCTCAGTGCAATAAATACTTAGATAGACTCTAACGACTGTCATTTAAAAATATGCAAATGAGAAATGAATAAAGGATATGCTAAAAATATAGAGAGGAAAGCAAGTAGGATGCTTTCTGTCATTTTAAACTGCATGGTTTCCAAGGTCAAGCTCTCCCGCTACCCCTGTAAAAGTAAACAACTACAATTGGGCTTAGACATCCGAAGAAATAAAAGAGGACTCAGCTCCTGAGCCAAAGGCTGTTGTTTATATAACTGATTGTGGAGATGGTATACTCTGCCCTCTTCTCTGATAAAATGAAAGGCATTGTAATCTTATCATTTCCAATCTAAAGAGTTCATGAAACAGGATTCATCCATATTTTTTGATTTTGTAACTTATCAAGATGCACAAAAAAAGAGAAACAACCTAAGGTTTCTGCACACATTTCTGCACACAACATTAAAGAGTACTAATCCAACCAGTCTAGGTCTGTTTTTTCCACGTCTGTTTCCATCCATATGAACTACAACTACCAAGCTCTTTGATGGAAAGCCGGCAGCAGAGGTGATTTCACAAAGGGAAACACCACAGCTACATCTCAGAGATGTTGCACTGACCCTCTGCAGTGCTGCTAACTGGCAGGTCTTACTGGCACAGGCACAGCTGTGATTCTGTTCTACTCAGGACAAGCACCTAACTGATACCCTTCCTAAAGAACTCTGTTTCAACAATCAAAGAATTGTCTTTACAGGGAGACTGAGTCATTAAGTCCACCTCAGAAGCAATAACCCTAAGTGATCAAGCTTCAGACATTTGATTTCTCTTTAAGACACAGGCCCTACTAAAACTATTTTGATATCAGCTGAGAAGTTTAACAACTTTTAAAGGGCTGCACATAAAAAGTCTACTTGAATGCATACTGATACGGATGAGAATATCACAGTTACATGTGGACACCTGCGTACTGAAGGTCAAGAGTAGAGCAAAAGGAAAGTTTTGATATTTGGCTTTGGGAAAATAAATAAATGTAAAGGAAATCCTAATTATGTGCTGTCTTTTCTATTTACGTAGAGCTTTCAGCATGCAACTTCAAAAATGCTGGAATACGTTTCTACAGCTGGTATACCTCACACAGTTCTACAGTTAACACCGATATGGGAATAATGCAAATATATGCATTCTATGCAGCATTAGCTCCATTTTCCATGCTAAAATTACATTGCTACCATGTGCTTTACTGCTGCGGTACCAACTCAGCACAAGTGTATTTAGGACAGACGTAGCCTCTTACAGATTTTATTTCTATTCTTTTGGTATTTATACAAATGGTGCCAACGACACAAAACATCACATATATTTACTGCCAAAATGTGTCCTTCCTCTTACTAAATGCTTTGCTATACCATTTAACACAAAAGGCCAAAGCCCTGCAATCTGTCTGGTTGAGGGAGGACAATTCAGGAACACTGGAAGAATTCTGGTCCTTGCAGTAATGAGGGGTCTGGCAAAAACAGCTGCCTGGTTCCTGGAAATGATTGCCTTGTTACAGAGAGCACATTTACAAACCCCGAACATTCCAAGCAGCCCTTGGCTCAATGCAGAAATACCCTCAGCTTACTGATAATGTCATGTTCAGCTCTCAGAGCAATGGGTTATCAACAGCAACTTCCACTGCCCAATTGCAAAATCTCACCCTCGCTTTCTGCTTCCTCCAGCTTCTTGATGTCCTCGGGCACATGGCATCCCACTGACAGACAGTAACCAGATGGTCTTCTGCCATACAGCACTGAGCTGTTTTAGGAATTTAATCAGATTTCCCAGAATATGCAGCACAAACGGTTGTGCTAAAGTTGGTGTGCAGGTGAAATCGCGTGCTTCTGGTGTTATAAATAGGCCCAACCAGCAGCAGTTGAATTGCCTGCCAAGTGCTCTGGAAAACCCAGCCTGTAGCTCAGAGAGCTCCCACTAATGCTGGGTGACCCCTGAGGCTCAAGTGAAGGCTTCAGCACTGCAAGGCTACTTCTTTTCTCTCCATCTATCTCGTTGCAAAGGCTGGCTCCCATTTATTAATGAGGAATCAAATTTCCTCATCATTATGCCTCAGTACAAGATCAATTCCACTCCTGCACCTTTGGAACCATTACTTTTCTAGGGAACCTCTCTGGCATTGGCAGCTTGCAACTCCACATGTTGCAGATATTAGGGTTGCACAGAATGGTTATAATGGACTCCAACATAATTTAAGTGTGTAACAAAGATCGGAATGTATCTCAGAGTTATTTTTCACGCATTGTATCAGTGGCTTAAGATATTTCATTCTTTCTCACTTACATTTTAGGGCTCATGTAGGACTCTTCTGGTAAAAGTCCTCCATAAAATTACCTGAAAATCCTGAAAGTCTTTTCAAAATTAAGGGAGAAAATAAGAGTGCTACATATATTCTACCTACACACAAAAATAAAAGCATGCTTGTAAAAAAGCAGTTCCAAAATAAACCACATTTACTATTAATAAGAATTTTAAAAAGTAGAGCAAAATAACTAAAATGTTATTCTGCCAGATTGAAGATGCTGCTGACTTTGCATATGAAACTATGATATAATGTTTTTAAAAGACATGTCATTTTCCCTCAGAGACATCTGTGAGGGACAGACAGGACAGGATCCCATGGACAGAGCCTCTCACATCATGGTGCATGGTGAACTCCTTACATCTTTCTTACTCATTCTGGTTTTAAAACAACTAATCCTTGGTCTATACAGGATGTTCTTCCTTCTCACCCTTCCAACAGCTAAATTAACAGAAAACAAGAAGACTGCTATAATTCTATCAATTGTTTAATTAACCTGTGCTCAATCATTGCATTTCAGATTTTGAGTTTTTATTCCATGCAAAAAACACATTTCCAAATAATACCCAAAGCACCTTCAAAATTACAGTAAGGTTTATATTAAACTTCATCAAGCGTGAACAATCTTATTTCTTTTCCACCACCACCATTTATTTGTGAAAATCTAGGCAACATCACCAAATTGCAACCTTGTAACTGGCACAGAAGCACTTACCCTCTACACAATGAGTGGAGTTCATAAGGATACTCTCAAAGAGAAAAACCAAGAAAGAAAGGAAGAATAAAGAAAAAAAAAAAAACGTTTCTGTGGGGAAAAAATATCCCATAAAACATAGTTTCTTCATGTCTCCATGATAATTAAAAGGAATATCAAAAAGGAAATTTAGGGTGAAAAACTAATAAGTAGGAAGGAATAAAAGCTGTGTCCTAGAGCAGTATTTCAATGGAATAACTTGAGAGAGAAGTCCTGGCTACTGTTGTTTTGGGACCCACAGACTATACACCGTCAAAAGGGAATATTTTTTTGGAAAGGTGCTGTCAAACAATCCTATTTCACAGGACGCAGCATGAATAAACAGTCACTCTTCAGCACTCAACAAGGAACTGTCCTGATTTCTCAGCCTTGCATGCAAAAGACACACTTATCTTCTGTTCGCCCATTAAAGTAACTAAAACTTCTGTGACTCATGTTTAGTCATTTTTTTTGGCAGCTCTGTCTGGCTTGGACCTTGTCAGAATTGCTAAGCAAAAAAGCACAACTAAGAAGACCTGGAGCAAAGCAACACAGACTTTTAGGGGGAAAAAAAAAAAAAAAGCAAACTCAAAAAAAGTTAGTCCCTGAGAATGCATAACAGCATGAACACTTCCAACATTTACAAATACCCATATTTCCAACCTATTTTCACTGCTAAGCACAAGTTATTTCTTTGTACATTCAAAATATTTAGTTAAAACCAAAGACAGCAGCACTCAGGTGAACCTTGCTGGAAGAGGCAATGCTGTGGCTAAGGCTGCAATTTGCTGTCAGCCCTGTAAGTTGCGTTAGTGTCATAGGATGAAAACGGTTAATTAAATGAAGGTCCTGGAGAAATGCAGCCAAGATATGGGACTAAAGAGAAATCCCATCCCTTTACGATCCAAGTTAAACCCAGTGAAAACAGGGAGGATATATTCAACTCCAGCAGGAACCACAAGGCCAGGACACCACAGCAGTAAAGCAGAAAAAAATCAAGACAGACTTTTTTTTTTTAAAATCTCTGTAACAACTATTGTCTGTGGTCTTCCAAAAACAATACATCAGAAAAATTCCCTTACGTGATGTATTTAATGTTTCTTTTCAGCACTCTCCTCAATGTACTTGGATAAGATCGGCTGGTTACACTGTATGTAGAAACCTATCTTTATCTCTTTGCACATGCAGATCTATTCAGAGAGAATATGCTAGCTCCTGGAACTGAAAACCAGCTGACAAAATATTGGAGTTGTAACAAGCTTTGAACTTTCTGAAAGACAGTCACAACAAATCTGTTTTCTGAAATAAAAACCACATCGCATAGAAAAATCCTATCATTGTAATAGATGCTCAGATATCCTACCCGTAAAGCTTCAGCTTCAGCTTCATTAATCAGCAAAAGGGAAAGATAGGAGGGAAGACCTGATTTTGGTATTTAGAAGATCGTACCAATCCCTTTTAGGGCATCTTAAAATAAGGATTTTAGTTCAGCTGTGACTGATTCTCAGGTATTACTGGATTGTTTTGTCAACTATGAGGCTCAGTGCCCTGGATCTTATCTGATACTGGAAAAGAACAGTTGCAGGGCTATCCAGTGTTTGGACTGTAGAACCACGTGGGTACTCAGGTAAACTTCTATCAGGTTTCCTTCAAATTTTCAGTATCTGTCTGCAAAAACCCTGTTTAAGGGCAAAGACATCACCCAGCCATGCTAGATGAATGCTGAGTGGATGAGGCAGTAAACCCCTAGACTGTTGGTGCAGCACACCACCTTTATTTTAAATCATAGAATGGATTAGGTTGGAAGGGAACTTAAAGATCATCTAGTTCTAACCTCATTATATGGGCAGGCTTCTCACCCACTAGATCTGCCCAGACCCCTGGCCTTGAACACATCCACAGATGGGGCATCCACAACTTCTCTGGACAACCTGTTCCAGTGCCTCATCACTCCCTTAAGTAAAGAATTTCCTCCTAACATTTAATCTAAATCTCCGCACTTTTAGTTTAAAGACATTCTCCCTTGTCCTATCACTATCAGACCATGTAATAAGTTGGTCTTCCTACTTATGAGCTCCCCTCAAGAACTGGAAGGCCACAATGAGAGCTCCCCAGAGCCTTCTCTTCTCCAGGCTGAATAAGCCTGGCTCCCTCAACCTTTCTTCACAGAAGTGCTCCAGACCTCTGCACATCTTTGGGGCCTCCTCTGGACCCACTCCAACAGCTCTTAGTCTTTCTTGTGTTGGAGGCCTCAAACCTGGATGCAGTAGTCCAGATTAGGCCTCATGAGAGCAGAGTAGAAGGGGACAATCACCTCCCTCATCCTGCTGTCCACTTCTCTTCTGATGTAGTTCAAGACACAGTTGGTGATCCAGGCTTCAAGTGCACACTGTTGACTCATGTCCAACTTTTTGTCCACCAGAATCCCCACGTCCTTCCCAGCAAAGCTGCTCTCTCTGAGTTCTTCTTCCAGTTTGCACATGTTTGGGATTGCCCTGACCCAAATACTACACCTTGCACTTGGCCTTGTTGAACCTCATTAGGTTCATGTGGGTCCACTTTTCAAGCCTGCCCAGGTCTCTTCCTTTGGATGGCGTTCCTTCCTTCTATAACATTAACTGCACTACTCAGCTTTTTATCATCAGCAAAACTGTTGAGGGTGTACTCAATAACACAGTCTACATCACTGATAAAGATGTTGAAGAACACTGGTTCCAAGACAGACCCGTGGGAGTCACAACTCATGACTGACCTCTACCTGGACACAGAGCTGCTAAAAACAACCCTCTGGCTGTGACCATCCAATTGATTTTTTATCCATCTAATAGTCCAGCCTTCAAACCCATATCTCTTCAATTTAGTGATAAGGATGAGGTGCAGGACTATGTCAAAGTCCTTGCACAAGTCTAGGTAGTTGACATCGGTTGCCCTTCCTTTGTCAACTGATACCATTACTCCATTGTAGAAGGCCACTAGATTGTGAAACTGTGCTGGCTATCTCAGATCACCTCCTCATCTCACATGTTCCTTAACATCACTTCCAGGAGGATCTTCTCCATGATCTTCTCAGGCACAGACATGAGGCTTACTGGTCTGTAGTTTCCCAGATCTTCTTTTCTACCTTTTTTAACAATGGAAGTGATGTTTCCCTTTTCCCAGTCAATGGGGACTTCACCTGACAGACATAACTTTTTAAGTATGATGGAGAGTGGCTTGGCAACCACATCAGCCAGTTCCTTCAGGACCTTAGGCAGCATACTATACAGCCCCCATATACTTTTACACATTTTGCTTCCAGTCTGAATTTTATGAGCGCATCCATAGCTGGTTTTCTCCCACAAAGATTTTTTTTTTTTAAGCAGCACAGAAAATCTTTTTTGCTCTTACATTTCCCCATCCTTGTCTAGTTGCACTGTGGTTAAAAGTTTTTTGCTTCTGAGTATATACAAGCCACTATTCAAGTACATTTACATCACTGCACAACTCCTGACATAGAATACAATTTCTGTTGTACTGATTTACTTTCTTATACAACCCCAAAATAGATACTTGTACAGTCTGATCTTCAAATTATTCACATGAAGCCACATTTATTGTTTGAATCCTAGCCTTCAGTAACTTAGCATTTCTGGTTCTTACAAAATCCTTCTATTTATTTTTGTATTTGCTTTACTCCTCAATTTGTAGATTGAATGTTGGCAGCTAAATATACCAAACTGACATTTTTAAAGACAGCTCTGTACGTCAGTCTAAGAAAATTCAAATGAGCAATCCACCACAGTTATGTATCTATTAATGTTCTCTGTTGACTATGAGATCACCTAGTAGTCAGGATCCCTTGGTATGATGGCTCTCCTCTCACTCATAACCCTTCAAATCACCGAAGGAGCTCTCCTGATTTGCAGCCTGGGTTTCCTTGTTAAAAACTGTAATCACACATAATATATATGCAAGAACACAATACCATAAGTCAGTTTTCTAATTCAGTAAGACATCTTTTCCAGATCATTTCTCAAATTCTATCTTTATCAGTAGTCCTGAGTTCAAAGAACAGCATGTAAACCACAGATTACCTGTTTAACTCCAAAATATCAGATAGCTTAAATTGCTTCCAAGCCAACTAACCTTACAATATGACTGTTTCACTGTTTATTCTATATTATGCAACTAATTACTAATCCCATTCCAAGAAGTTATGATGCTCTGCGACCTTTGACATTTACAATTATCCACAGCAAGCTCTAGAATGCCTTTTCTTTCTTAGAATTAAGGCTTTCCAATATAATCTAAATGAAAAGCTGAACAATTGAGAGAATATCAGTATTTTAATTTTCCTATTCATCCTGCTGAGCAATGCGTGTTAATCTCACCTTAATTTTCCTGCATAATATGCAAGACCCTGTACCAAAAGGTAAGTATGTCGCAGCAGACCTCTGAGAGCTTCACAAGAAAAAACAAAACAACTGCTTTTGAATACATTTCTCTTACCTCTCAGGATGTAGTTCTGATAATTCTGGTCTGCCTCTGCTCCTACTTTGATTAGGCAAGTCAGGCCTTCAGCGATAACAAACTCATGAACCAAGTCCTTGTCATCCTACCACAGAAGAAAAGAAAAGCTATGTTAGAATTCCAAAAGCAGAATATATCTTAACATTAAACCAAATGCATTCCTGCAACATTGACTTTCTTTATCAGATTATTTAAGTGAGCTTATATGAAAGACGTTATATTGAAGACATTTTAAAATTAGAATTAAATACTTGACATGAAGAGATAAAAGCCATATTTTTACCTTTAAGTCAACTACAGAGGTTTAATAACAGTAAAATATATGAGTTTGGATTTTTTCCATTAAAGGCTTGCAAACATTCTGCCTGATATTATAATATCTTCATATTTCATAAACAGACATCCCTGAAGTGTTAGAATGTCAGTATTAATATGAGAAAGCCATCTCTATGCCTTAGCATAATTCCAGTTTCAGTATTTCAAGTGTGTACAACAAAACTTTTAAGACTGGTTTTTCTTGCAATGTAATATTGCTCTGCTACAGTCAATATATTTAGAATGGGAAATTATAGTGTTAAACATAAGAAAGCTAGTAGACGATATTCCCACATTCTGATGGAAAACAAAGTGAAAGAATGGAAGAAAATACTCCTTAGTGTAGCAGAATGTCAATATATTCCTTGCTGGGAACTACATGCAGAAAATGATGCCAAGGAACTACAGAGCATGGTATCTAAAGCTTTGCTTTCCCATCTTCCTGAGGCTCATGGAGACAAACAGAAGGCTATTAAAAACTTGATTAAACAGCATTTAATGAAGTTGCTACACAAATTAAGCAGGAAAAAACTATTAAAATATTAATGAAACAGAGCTACTCTGAGGACAAAATTATCACTGCTGCTCATTGACACTCTCTTTGGATTATTTTTAATACATCCTTTTTCACATACAAAAGCGTATTCAGTAGAAATTTCATCTTTCCAATAATGCAGCTCTAAGAAACCAAGATCCAGACAGTAGCTTTGTTTAGAGTGATTTCTGAATTAGCTGCATATCCTTTGAAAACTGCCAAATAAACTAAAATAAACAGCTCCCTTATTAAGAGACCCAAGCACCCAATTTTACAAACATGAGAAATGTCCTCTACCTATCCATTTGCCAAACTGAAAACAGTGGGACCAGTAGTATAGTAAAGAAAGAATACACAGACAATCTACTTGTTAACCCAGAAGGCACTAATCATATTCTGATTTTCTTTGTTTTATGTAATGGTATTTAAATATGCACACAAAGATGGAGAGGCCCTGCAAGAGGGTGGGGAGGCACGGCCATGCCCAGGGCAGCCTAGAGTACTTTGCACCTCTTCAGGGCCAGGACACTGCTCCTCTCCATAAATCTCTCTATGTAAGTCGCTTTTACTCAAAGAAACCAGAGCAATCTCCAGTTCTCCTAGAATTCTGAAACTGATTTCTCAGAAAACTCAAGGGAGAGGAACATTTCCCCGGAATCTGTTGGCTAAGCTTGAAGTACAGTACATTAAGGGCTCAGATATACTAACTGCGCCCCACAGAAATTCAACAAGGAGTTTGCCTGACATTTACAGACCTTGGAAAGTAAGTTACATTGTATGCCAAAGTCAATGGCTAAAATTCTGTACCACTGAACTAAAGAGAGAATGTGCCAAATTCCTCCTATATAAGAATGGGTGGTGGTGGGAGCAAGGGCAAGGGACAGAAAGAGAAAATCCACCCTGCAGAAGTTTTTCTCACAAACCTGGTGACAAATAGATGCCTTTTTTTTTTTTTTTTTTTTTTGGATAACATTGATGTCTAATTTAAGAGAAGATATACGACAGTAGATAGCACTGATTGAAATAACTACAATGATTATTACAGTTGGTAACGGAATCCCAGCTCAGAGCACACTTCCTTAAATAAACTTCATAGAAAGTTTAGTAGACATTCTAATTTTGCATCAAATTCTGAATAGTGTGCTGGCTTATCCTTGCATTGAGGTAAAAAACTAACAAATGAATCACAGAATCATAGAATTGCTCAGGTTAGAAAAGACCTTAAAGATCATCAAGTCCAACTGCAACCTAACCGTACCACCCTAACTCTAACAACCCTCTGTTAATCATGTAACAAATAAAAAACAACCTCCAGGACTGACTCAAAATCAAATAAGCAAAACTGGAAAAGTGGGAAGAAGAAGGAATAACCGTAATTTGCAGACTCTGGTATTTGTTAATAGACCTAACATTATGGAAAGGAAAAAAAAGAAAAAAAAAAAAAGAAAAAAGGTTATTCATTCAGAAGATATTGAAGAAATTATCCCTACACTAGAGAAGTTAAAAGTAATCTGGCTGTAAAGAACTTCAGATAAAAACTGAGAATGAAAGAAAATTTTAAGAGCAAACAGCAATTAAGGGCTGTTGACAATCAATGAAAGTAAACCGGAAATAGCCTTTACAACTTTAAGATGTTTTCCAAAATCTGAAGATTAAGCTAATGCACATTAGAATTTCACCTGGGGAAAAAACAGCCTTTATTTCCCAAAATACTTCATGCTGAATATCTGCTTTTTGTTGGTGAAAATGGTGAGATCTGCCTTCTGGAACTTTTTCAAAGCAGCAGAGGGGAGGAAACTGCTGCAACATAGAGTTGTCCCTGACTGAAATGAGATATATTGCAGGAGAACTGCAGAGGAAATGAAGGGGATGAGGGACTTTAACCAGACTGCTTTTGGAAAGCAATGAATAAACAAATCAAACCTGAATTAAAAAAAGGCTTTTAAGGTACTTCTCCTCTCCCAAATAAAAGGAAAAAAGAAGGTGTAATGAAGCGGAATACAAACACATCATGCTCCAGACATAAATTTGAACTCAGCACATTATCTATCCCATCATGTATATTCGACGAGAGGAAAGAAGCAAACATCTGGAATGTGCACAGAAAGATGAAAAGGAATCCAGACCCATATATTCTAAATTGAAAGGAGAATGTTTACATCAATTTTGTTCTAAGATAATCTTTTCAGACCCATTAACTCACTGACTTGCCAAGTTAGGTGACCTCAAGAGGAAAGGCTACTCTCTACAGCGGTAAGAGGTTCAGGTTTCCAGGAAGGGAGCATTCATTGTACAGAATATATAGCATGTGTGACACCGATATGCACAAGTAGCTGCCACATGTGTGTGATAACAGCTAAAAGGAGGCTGAGAAAGGTTGTCATTTGGGATGGAAATGGACTCCTCCACTAATATCACAAAAATTTATGAGCCCTTAATCAGTAGGTATTAGAGCACTGATGAGAAAAGCAGCAAAACACGGTTAAAGCTCTCTAGGCTTCCTGTTAAGCTCCTGCAGCCATAAAGATTGCTCAGTGACACAGAGACAAGCTACTTACAGTCTTTATGAAAAAGACTTTATTGATGGCCTCATCAAAGAAATATATTTTATGTATTCAGTCACAGACTTGAAATGAATCATCCTTTCTTTATTTAGGCATCTTAGATGGACAAGAAAAAAAACAAGACAGTATATGTTGCTTTGTAATAGAACTCTGTTTTATACCAGCATATGATGAAAAAGACATTTAATATAGTCAAACTGCTGAGTTTAAAGCTTGCTTATTGAGCCACGTCTGACAAAATGCACAAATTGTACTTTTACCTGCACAACAGTCTAGCTCTTCGAGAAACCCTACAAACAAACCCCGTGTTAAGCAGTCTCCAGCATGCCCAGGTGCCACTAATGCAAAGAAGTGTAGCCAAGATTCCCCTCTGTCCCACTAGTTCTCCTGTCTCTGCCCCACCAGATACATCTCTAAGGCAGTTTTGTGGGGTCTTATCTGAAGATGCGGAGACTTCTTTTTTTCAAGGAACAGCACCTTGCAAGAACACACCTTATCTGACGTTCAGTGTACACATGCAAAACCAAATTGTTTATATAATGCTAAAGATAAATCTTTCTGAAGTCTGCTATATTTCTGTGGGTCACATGCTGAAAAAGATTTACGCAAAGCATGATTATTTTCCTGCCACGAGAAAGTTGCTTCACTTCCTAATGAGAATCAAGGTTTCAGAATACAGTTTCTCAACAGGATTCTTTTTAAACTTACTTTTGGTTTAGCTAAAAACAACTGCTGAAAGCTCTATTCCAAGTATTTGGGGAAACTGGATTAATAACTGAATAATCACATTTGGATATGCACATGCATATTTCCCCTTTACATGGCTAGCAGCTGTGCAATGCACTCTGTCTGAGGAATTACATCAAGATGCTTGTCTGTGAGATTTCTATCAAAGAGAACATCATTTTTATGTTTTTTCCTTCCTTTCATAAGTTCCATTGTTTTAGGTTGCTTGAGCATTTTAATATTTAGTCCTTAATTCTCTCCTGTTTCTGTTACAAAGTTAGACATAGTCCATTTTATAAAGTTCACTTATATAAATAAGGAGCTGTGGATCTCCCCAGCCTGTGCTCTCCACACAACATGTTCTTTAGCGAGCCAGCAATATGTTATCTACTGACCGAACTTTCCAAAAAGCAAATGTTAACAATAATCCAGTGTAGAAATGACTGCAGTGCAGGCAGCCAACATACTGGCCACATCCACAAGAATCTTCTTGCTAAGCACAACTAGGAAAAGAAAGAAACACTGACTATTGGCATACAGGAAGGGACTGCTTTCAGACAAGGAATGAACCAAGGGTTCATGCACTTCACCCTCTGAGAAGGACCTTCCCTCACTGCTTGTCACCCCACATGATCCCTTTTAAGAGAGATTTAAGCTCTGATTCCTTAGGCCAGCTCTGATTTTGCCTCTAGGCTGAAAAACACAACTTCTTAAAGTTATACTGCATTCACATTTTCTCACTGGGAAAATTCATGTAGGCAAGAGGTTAATACTGCCAATTCACTGTGCAACTTCACATAACGAGAAATTTAAGCCCTACCTGCTTCAAAGAGGAGAAGCATCCTCCTCTGCACCCTGAAACCCTGTGGGGAGGATTCTGGCAGTGTACTGACACATAGCCTGACCTTCAAGAAGGGCACAGAGCATCACACATCGACTAGCTCCAGGACTAAAATTCTCTACTTTTTAAGAGAGGGAGCTAGGGAAATCTTCAATCATGACTGCATTCATCAATCACATAGCATGCTGTCCTCATTTTACATTAATAGGAGGAGTGATGTCTCCTTGGAAATCCCTCTTCTTCAGATTCTCCTTCCAGGAACATATGTTGCATAGCAAGTGAGCAAAATTGAAACAGAGACCCTGGATGATTCTGCTCAATGTGGAAAAAAATAAAATAGCAAGAAAAAATACATGGGTTGCTAAAATGACAGCCCGCTCAAAGAAACTCCTTCCAAAAAATGTACATAACATCCACTCTTTAAGAAGTGGTTTTCTGTTGTTGTTGTTGTTTTTAAGTCTCCTATAAAGTCAAGATAGGATCACAAAGTTGAGCTGATTTTAGAAGGATTAAGGGTTAGGGATTAGGCTTTATTCACTGGGGGATGTAAATCAGTGGCAGGGGGACAGCAGTTGACTGGTGAGGAGAGGGAGGAAGAAGGCAGGTCAAAGAGCAAAGCATACACCACTGCAGGCATTTGCTTGTATAAATCTCAAATGACAATACATCTGGACCTCTACCACGCGAAAGTAAGATGCATCACCCATTATACTTAAAAAGCCTCCTTGTTAACAAGCAAGTAAATGCAGAAATGTAAAACCTGGATTTCTTTTTGTTCAAAATAGTATCAATGAAGGGCAGAACCTTAGTCTACCTCTTGTGTTCCTAATACTACAAAGAGAACAGAAAATCCCCGATCTTTTCCTAAGCATTCCTCTGGTTCTGGCCAAACCCTAATATATGCCAAAAAAAAAAAAAAAAAAACCCTAGCAGGGCTTGGAACGTGAGAGCGCAAAGCTATGAACAGAACTCACTCCCATTACCTGAGAGCTTCACGTACATAATCTCTTCATATAATTTAAAATACGTATATTTACAAAATGCTCTCCCCCAGTAGCAAAGGAAAATGAATAGCTAGTTCCTCTTGGCCCTTCTTTTAGCTGCTTAGCTAACAACATGACCCCAGAGCCTACATTAGAATATATAAATACATAAATATGCATGTACCACAATGAAGTCTCCACAAGAATATTTTTAACTATTACTACCTGCCTTCAGCATGCATAGCATCTGCTAAAGTCACCAGCAAAATAATTACTCCCATTGACAAGACTACAGTGATGGAGTAATAGAAGAGTTATGCTGTGCTATATTAGAAACAGAAATCCCAGGCCATTTCTGGAGTCCAGCTTTTTTATTAGCTAAGCAACAGGTTGCATTTTATAGATCAAGATTGGCTTGCAATGTTTGCAGTTAGAAAAGCTCATTTTGACTTGAAAACTGAGTAAACATGGTCAGGAAGTGATTGAAAGAGCACAGAATGCCAAAATATAATTTATAGTTATTTTCCCACACTTTAAATTAAAGTTCTGCTCTTTGGATTCTAAAATCATTGATATAATTAAAATATTAGATTGCCAGTCCAGAAGTGCCTGATACCATCTAATTCAATAGTCACTGTTTATTTCAGTCCATTTTAAGAGCTAAGTCACATACTGTGAACAAATCTGAAAAGAGATCATCCAGAACACATACGCACACATGCACACATATTTATACAAATACATCCATGAATGTGAGTTCTATGAGTACCTCCAGAATGCATCACCATTTAAACCTAAGTTACTCAAGCATCTACAATACAATTCAATACACATACTCAAGCAGGAAAGCCTTGTATTAAACCACTGAACCTCTGCTCAGAGTCAGGGTCCTACTTTTAAAGCATAAACAAAGTGCAGCTCTCAGTCAGCCAGGAGAAGGGTCCTCTCTTTCAAAGTGTTTTCACTTTGATCCTTAGTAACTTAGGGGCAAAGTAAAGGTTTTAATAGTGAGTATTACTTTAAAAATTAAAACACGTGAAAACTAATCAATATTCAATACCAAACATACAGTTCTTCTCAAGACAGAATTACTTCCAGCTTCAGGATATTGGGAAGCATTCTAATATGAAAGAACCTTCAATTTTTTTTCACCCATTTGGATTTATATTTATAAAAAATAAATATACAGAACTTGAAACAAGACGTGTATCTTTTCAGTAATGCAAAGACTTTTCAAAGAATAGCACCTGAGAAATGAGAGACACTCAAACACCTAAGATATCCAGCATCAGCCACATAGTTATTATAGTAGCTGTCTCATAGCATATGAAAGAAGTCTTGAGGAAATAAGCTATGGAAAAGAATCAAATCTTGCTTTATTAGGTTTGTTGAGATTCCTTAGAGCCAAGCCAGTGTTTATTAGACACAGTTAAATAATATGTAGATCGCTAAATTCCAGCTAACAAAAGAAGCAAAAAAAAAAAAAAAAAAAAAATACGGTAGCAGTTAGACAACTAATATTTCATACATTTGAGAAAAGATTTAAACATTTTAAACTCTGTTAGCAATCTTTGTTTTCCTTGTTTTGTTTTTTTTTTTTTTAATGAAATCTTGGCTAGGGAAATCAAAGCAACTTAGTATAGCTGCTCTTTCTTATTGGACTTTCATGTTAAAAGGATAAATTTTAAATTTGAAAACTTTCAGTTCATATTTGTATTATCTTATCAAGGTCTAATGAAAATAATGTATCATTATTTCCAACTATTTCTCATTCATTTATTACTTTTTGACCCTTGTTGACACATTTTTTTTTTTGGTATATGAATGAAGAATTGGTCCATTAAGATTCTAGATTTCTCTAAAGTTTTCTTCCTTTAGCACACACAGAAGAAACTATTTAAAGAGCAGGGAGGAAAATAGTCTTTTACGTTCAGACTTTTCTGATATTTAATCAGTCTGTAAGAGAGATAGAACTGGCACTTATTCATAGAAGGAAACAAAAAAAAAAAGGTGAAATACGTTCAGTGGATGTAACTGAGAATTACAAAAGCATTATTCATATACTAAGTTGATAAAAGACAATTTAAATTTTAAGGAGAGAAGGGTGCTTTGTCTACATGGCAAAGTTTTTCCCATACTACATTCATGTTCATACCTAAAATTCTCACTTCTTCAGTTATAAAATCAAATTATTGTGGTGTTGCCTGGTCTTTACCGTTATCTCCAAAAAAGTTCCTTCCCTTTACTCTGAAGGCAGTGTTTTGCTTCTTCAGTGACTTTGGTCTCCAACTTCACTACTTTTACATAATCTGACCATTTCATGCATCAGATGAGAAAGATGCAGACAGACTGTCATCTTACTGTGACACTAGAATGCTTCCTTTTAGGGCTTTCAACACAGAAGATGCAAGATGCCATGTTTATATGAGAAAGAGCCCAGAATTACCATCCAGTTCTACCACTTCTAAAGCTGGACTACCTGTCTCAGCTGTACACAGCACTATAGTGATGCAGTCCTTCTTTCAGAGGGAACTCAGCTGTACTAATTCTTCAAACAGATTCAAAGAAGGAACTTCGAAACGAAACTCTAATGCTATTTCACTAAGCTGAACTATTACAAAGAAATTTGCTGCTTTAAATATTTTATTATTGCAGTTAACGAAGATGTAGATAACTATGGGATCTTTTTTTCCCAGATAACATTATTTCCCTGCAAGTGCAAGAAGTGAGCACAGATCACACCTCAGTATCGGATTAATTTACATAATTATTAGCCAGAAAAACTTGGTTTGCTCCCCTAAAGACAAGCAATAGTTATCCCACTGTAGCCTGAAATGAACACCAACAAAATATACTGTTGTGGCTGTCTCAATTTCTTTACTCCTTCCCACTCTACTGGTAAAACATACATTGAAATTACGAAGATTTTCTGCCACTGACTTGATGGAGACCAAATTCCATCCTTTGCACCTTGAGTGGACAGAATATACATCAATAGACTGTGTTCTGCTCCCCACCCCCCATCTAATACTAGAACTAAAAACGCTGGAAGAGCCATCTAGAGAAGACCCTATCATATCTTTGATGGCATCTAAGCATCAGATTAAACAACATTCTTGCATTATGCTACTTATCTGAGGAAGTTAAAGTAGTTAGGTAGCAGAGGTTTATCTCTTTTGTGACTTAATCAAGAACTCATCCAAATGGGGACAGGTGGCAGTTTGCTTTACAAGTGATGATAGAAGCCCCTAAATCAAATCCCACACAGCTTCAGACCCTGAGGAATCATCAGTCATGCTCATGGGAATGGAAGGAGCAGCCTCCTTCCTGGAGATCAATGAAGCAAACACAGAAAACTCCTTCTGCTCAACTAAGAATGATTGATGACTCCTTAGCAGGCGAAGTGTGTGACATTTGATTTCACTCACTGATAAGATTATGTCTATCCAAACATCTTCTAGTTAATGTTTTCAAGGCCCCTACATAGCTGTTCTTTGTAGCATTTTACACAAAGCTCAATTGTGCAATGATTAATGAATTTTTTTAACAATAGAAGAAAATTCTGCAAGGGAATTAAGCAACAGTGTCATCCAATATTCTAATCACAGCACAAAAGGGCTCCTCAAGGAAAACAGTGGATCTCCCATATTTGTTGAATGACACTTAGTGGGGAAAAATGTCCTAAAAGAAAATAGGCTTTTTTTTCCTTAATACTGATAAATAGATCTTTTAAGGTTTGCATTCCAGAAAAGCTAATACACTGATTGATTAAAAATACTTTCCAGAATATTAGGAAGGCATGCAGACTTACACATGACTACAGATTTCCATATAATTGAAACATGATTTGTACTTTTCTTATTTCTTTCACATCACATTTTTATCCAGCTTATTCATATTTTGAAATTACACAAGTCAACATAATTTGAAGCTATGCTTTCTTTTTTAGTATAATGTAAATTGTATAGTACAGTTTAAAATTATAGTACTTGAATCCTATTTTTCTGATTTTAAGACTGTTTAAGACTGAATTAAATGTTATAAGCAGTTGTACTTTTATCACATTTTGAATATCACAATCATGTACTGCAAAGTTCTTAGATCCTGATTTTATGTAGGTTACTCCAAAAGTAATGCCTCCTATTTCTGTGGAAACTACAACAAAGAACTGTTCGATAGAGCAAATTCTCAGCTACAAAACACTATTTTTCAACACAGTCACCACCATTAGCTACATTTTAGCCAGCGATGAACAAGAGCCCTCATGCCACACTTGTAAATAACTGCAGCAGTGGAGGTGACCCACTGTTCCTGTTGCCACTGCTGAAATGCACCACTCGCCACCTCACTGTTCCCACACCCACTGGTTGGTTTCCAAAAATGTTCAGTAAGTGTCAATGAATGTCAATGGGTGACATTTTTTCCACATGGAGGAATTCAATGTCACGCCTTTGCTTCATATGCACTTCTACATCAGACGTCATTTTGTCAGACTGCCCCTCTGCTGCCATCTGTCACACAGCAACAAAATTTAATGGGATACTGGTGGGAGGCTCAATCTCTGCTGCCATATCACCATCTGCCTCTGACACTGTGGGCTGACGTAATAAAACAGGAAGCATTACTTTTGGAGCAGTCCTTGTATAAGTACCATGTTTGGATTCTGTCCTTGTACGGCTTTGGAACTTTTATCACTTTGCACAAAAATTCACATATCTCTGATAATCTCAGAAATATGTCAGAAAATACATTCAGAGGGAGTTAAAACTGCAGTCCAACAGATAGTCAGTAAGATCTGTATGGGTATATGCATGTGGTGTATACACACACGTGCACACTTAGTTATTTTAAAGTCAAGTGCTCCCACAGTACAAACATTACTTTCCTTGCTTGTGGAGCAATGAAAAGTGTATTGGCAAGTCAGACGAATAATACTGGAGTACAGTCCAGCAAAAGATCACAGCTATGACTATATTAACCCTTCAGAATGAATTACAACAATCGAATAACATTTCTGTCAAAGAAAAACGCTCCTTACACCTTTTATTGTTTTGCCAAAAACAGATCACCATAAGAAACCAAACAGAAATTCCAGGTTTGTACCAACCAAATGAATCTTTCATTTAAAATTTCAAACAAAGGCCCTGCTTTTGCCAAACATTGTTAAGCTTCGCTGAGGCTGTGCATGAAAAACCAAAAGCTCTGACTATTTGAAATTCTATTTGATGGAACACTTGGGCTTGTTCCCACTTAATGCAAATAAGTGACTGCACACTACCTTGAAGCTCTTTAAATTAAAAATGATACTGACACAGAGCTGTGCCAAATTAACTCAGCTATGATGAATGATTATAAAAATATGGTGTTATGAACTGTCTTGGCACTTAAAGACATGATGAAGTCTCCATAACTTTCTGAAAACTATTAAAAAAAAATAAAGACCGGTTTTAAAGTCAATATTTTATTTCTGCATCATTATAGCATTGAAGAATTTAAAATACCAAATATGATGAGATTCAAAATTAAACAAATGTTTATGTTGAAAAACAGATTTCTAATGCTAATTTCATTTCATGTCACGAACTAAAAGATAAATTAAGTATGACTATTTGGACAAAAATATTTGGTCTACAATGTTACCTCGTTAAGTTAACATTTCTTCTTTTTCACTAGAAAAAAAACAGCTTATTTTTCTAAAACATAGAAAAATAATCTTATATTCTCTCTCACTGTTCATTAGGAGATGAACTACGTAAAATCATACTATGCCTTTAGCTATACTACTATTAATTACAACAAAACTGACAGGCAAAAAGCAGCTTACATCATATAGCATTCCATTTTCCAGTATTAGGTGCACTACCTCAAATGCTGTCTCAAAAAGCATATGATATGAATATTCTGCATCTTGAGGAAGTTTTCTCCTCAGTTCTCCACTAATGAGAGCCAGTACTCTGAGGGTATATGAAGGTCCTTTCAAGGGTATCTTTGCCCAACAAGTGGCCACAGTTCTACTAGAAGTAGATACTTAAAGTGATAACAGGTCATTCCAAAATTTCTTTCTTTATTGTATATACTAGGAAGCAGGGAAGTCAAATTATTCTAGGATAGTTATATTCTGAAACTGTCAGGCACGCTTACCTTGAAAACTATATTCATTCCTGGTGCATTTCCAACAAACCAGATTTGAATTTAAGTCTTTCTTTACAACAAAGGAGGCAATGTCTCTGACACCAAAAGTCTGATTATCTCTTTTTTTACAGATTAAATGTTAAGAGAATAATGCTGACTTGCCAAGACAGAAATTAGAAGCCAGAAAACACAAGGATAATATCAACTGCCTGTGCAACTTTTATGACTGGGTTACGATAAAGTCTTCAGCTGCGCTATCACAGTTCTACTGTCCAGGTTTCTGTAGAACCATGGTTCCTGCACAGGTGGAGCGTTTGTGTGCCTCTCTCTTCCCTTTCCCCTCATTTCTCTTCAACTCAGTCAACTGCAATTATATTTATTAGATGGATAAATACTGAAACATTTCCATGAAAAAGCTAATGAGCTGGAAGACAGAGATCCTGCTGGTGGGCCAGCTGAAAGCACTGCGCACAAAGTACTCAGAAATACATAGCAGGCTTCAAAGAACTTAGAGAAAATGAAAACCCAAAGTGGGAAAAGTTTTGACGGGAGGTATGAGGGCTGTGATATGGGTTGAAATAGAGAGGTTTGGTACTTACTGCTACACATCTGTGAGTGCTCAGATTAATCTATCTAATATATAAATTGACAGAAATACCAATACTTTCCCAAAGCGGTTAAGGTGAACCAGAAGGAAGAAATCAGAGAAAATTCTTGGAAACCTGCCTCATTTCCTCTGAGCACATAGTCCACCCATGCAACAAGCTCACAGCGAAAATCAGTTTGATCCTTGCAATTCTCAAACAGCCTTTCCCCAGGAATTCTTTGAAGAGATGACGTTATTTCCAATCTACAACTATGAAATGACCAGCGCATCTTAGAATTGGAACTCCTTTCCTGTCCAAAAGTTTCAAAATTCAAGGCTTTGTTCTGACCCACAAAAACACATCTTCAGCTATCAAAATGTTCTGTAGAATGGATCAGCCCCTTCGCCAGATACTCTAGTGCTCAAGAAAATCTCTATCCTGACATTTAGTAAATTCTGAATACTTTGAAACTTACAGAAAACATTTTGTGTTTTGGAAATCAGCAATTCTGCAGTCTCACTGAATTGTGACATGTTGTTATTCTCCTTAGAATAAATGTTTATTTAAAACAAAATAAAAATTTCTGAAGTAACAGCTTGAAACTTTTGTAGCTATTTCACAGATTTGCACCTACCAATTGCAGTTGGACAACATTACAGATTGTCACTCCATAAGGATCCATTAATAAAGGAGAGCAAGTGTTTCACTTATTAATTTCTTTTATATTTCCTCATAGAGATGGAGTGTGTCCTCCTAAATTCCATTTTAGGATCACATTTGCAGTATGCTCTGGTTTTCACCTACTTTTTGTTTTCCCTTTTAATGACCTGCTTTTTCCAGTCATGGTTTCCTTTTGGTCCGGCATCTTAACCGAGTCCATCTGACTAGCCAGCAAAACCAATCTGAAATCCAAGCTTTTCATCCAATTCAATTTAATAACACCCACACTGCTTATCTATCACATCAGCCCCTTCTCCACAAGACACAAAATCCTGCTGATTCCAGGTCTCCCCTAAAATGAACACACACATTCAAATCAATGCCTTTCTTTAGACATATCAGTCACAAGTAATACTCAGCTCCACAAAGTATCCTTTGGAATGATCAATAAATCAATACTCCTAATTTAGAACTAAATTCTATCATCTTTAGGGGTCTCCCACTACACCCTTTTTTCTTACAGGTTTAGATGTAGCTTCAGCCTAGCTTATTTGTCAACATTTTGTCTGTAGAAACACTGGGCCACTACCACAGTAAATGGTTTCATAGCTTTGCTTTTCATATCCCTCTTCCAGTCCTCACAGTCAAGTTTCCATGCATGTGGAGGTCCAGATTTATTCTCTTTTCCCGGCACGTTCCAACCAGTAAGTCCACCATTACCCCACATCTGGTCCCGCCTTTTAAAAAACTAAAGGAACAGGAAGGATGAACAGAAAAAGAGAACACCTAACAAGCAATTGGAGAATCACATATTACAAATAAGGTCCTAAAATTTTCTCTTCTGCCAGAACTGTAAGTTGTTCCCTATATAAAAATAAATAATATATAAAAATTAAAGCCATTATTTGTTCACCTGAAATATTTGCTTCAATGAGAAAAGTGCTCGTCTCAGCTCCCGTCCATTGGAATTGTAAAGTTTTTCTGAAAGAAAACAGAAGGAAGTTCAATATTAACAAAACTGGCAGCACTGCAAACAAAGGTAGTAACACACTTCAAAAGAGTTGATGAGTAGTGCCCACGTCCCATAAGCTAGACTGCTGTCAAAGAAAGGAACTTTCTTTTTTATATATAACACATTCATTCATTAAAAACACAAGTAAAAACTGGGCTACTTGTCCATAACTTTAGACTGCATCTCCCAGGTAATTTTACTATATGTTCAACAAGATCAGTGAGAAACAGTGTTATAAGGAAATTCTGAAAATGCCTAGAAATATTCCTCTTTTTCCATTAAGGTAAACTTAGGCTTTATTGAAAGAACCAGCTCAGTATCAAAAGATACAACAGAGAACACTCGTTGCTTTCGTTATCACAACTTGAGCCACTGAATCCCATCCTTGACTGCCTTCCCTCCAGACATTCTTTTCTTGTGCTCTCATCTTTCTATTGTTAATTCCTTTCTACAATGGCAATGAACGTTAATACCAGAAATAGCCGGACAGTCTGTTCTAAGCATAATTCAAAACAGTGTTTTCTTCTCATGAAAACTGATCTTGATCTTTTTCTAAATGAAGCAAAAGCCTTCTTTACATCATCTAGTACTGAAATGTATTCCCCTTCATTTATTTCTCTATCAGTGCATACTCACAGAAATAATTTTATGTAGACAAAAGAAACTCCCTTGCTATCTTTGTATCCTGTCATAATATTTGTGCCTTTGGAAAAACTCTTGTGTTACATGTCTTGTGTTAATTGTTGTGAACTTGGAAATGCATAGGTAGAGCTGAATACAAGATTTTTCGAGTCCTTCTGGTCTACTGCGTATCGACGTATTTGACAGAGAGAGGCTACAAACAACACCTTATACTGTCTTAAATTCCTCCATGTTGAATTGCACAAATGCAATATAATGCCAATCACAAACCAACACCTAATCTTTGTGGCCGCCTTTGCCTCCCACAATGATCCTCATGCAAGAACCTGCAATGCAGTGGGTGGCAGCAGTGGATTGGAGCAGGTCATTCAATCAAAGTGGGCATGCTGGTGAAGTGGGAATATTCTTATGAGAAAATAAAATTTTAAAATTGTAAGATTTCTCTTTTAATTTCTCTTTTAATTACTACACTACAAAATGAAATAAATTTTTTTTTTTCTCTTAGGAATTAAAATAAATAATAAAAAAAAAATGCCCAGCATTTGAGGTTTTCGTGCATTTATAACTCAGTAATCATTTTTTAGCTTCAATTAAAGATGGCAGATTTTAATTTTAGAAAAACATTTCTTATTCCCAACAGTCATCTTCAACCAAAGGAAAAAGTGAAATAAAACTTAAGCAAGGCTTAAAACTTTTTTTCTTCTAAAAACACTTTGAAAGTTGTTTTGTTCATCCCTAATTGCCTTTGATTTCAAAGGCAGAACGTGTAGAATTGGCAAAACTATTATTGTTGTAAGTTGTCTCCTTCCTTGCACTGTTTATAGATTCCTGACAAAACACCATAGGAATGAATTTCACTTCAAGCCATAAACTTGGAGGCATACTTTAATTACTCTAGCTTAAAAACACACTGGCATGTGAAACTACATTTCTTGGCAGGATAAAGAGTAATTTTGTCAGAAAAGCTTAAAGAATAATAAAGGCCTTTTAAGACCTGGTCTGTCAACTTTACATGCCATATTATACAAAATATTCCCCTTTGAAAGATACCTCCATCTGGCATTTGTTATTACTAATTTCTCTCTATTCATAATTCAGCATCATTATGAGCAGAGCCTCTCCAAACAAGGCAGTACATTATCATCTTAATTAAGAGAGGCACCATTTCTTTACATGCTGGCAAGTCTGTACATAAATATCAACTTTCTAACAAATGCCATCTGTTTTTGTTGTTTTTTTTTTTTTTTTTTTTTTAACAGGAAAAATCATCATCCCAGCCTGGGGTAAAGGACTAACAACCCATTGTTATGATCCTTTAACGCCAGTTGCTTTCATTGGTGCATGCACATTTTTGGTACATCTCAGAGAAACAATGCCGAACATTTTTTTCCCTTGGTCTTTTCACAGAATATAACATCATCCTTGGCAACCACCACAAACAATGCTCTCCCTCTTCATCTACAGCAAAAATGAAAAATTATTACATGCAGTCTATAATAGGGTCTATCATTAGAGCTAACGAATCAGTAATTACTGGAAGTATTGAGTTTGGTAAAAGCAGAGGCAACAGGACAGCAGCACACATCCCAAACACTTGAGCTATCTACGCAGAGACAGTCAGTGTTCACACTTCTCTCCTTGCATTGAGCTAACTCTTCTGAATTAGGTTGGAAATTCAAGCTTCTAACCATTTCACCTGATATCCTTACCTATGGGCATATATACTGACTGTTTAATTCTTGTATTGTTGGCAGCCACCAGAAACATTCACAGAACATAACTCAAGCAGGTAAGTGAAAGAGTTGCTCTTCAGAGCTCTGTTAGAAAATGCTTTGGTTTAGAAAGCAACAGTTCATGATGAATCTCAGTGAAAACAGGCAAGCCATATAAGACAAGGTCCATGATAGGTTGCTTTCTACAGATTTGTATATTCATTTTGTTTCTGTATGCTGTGTATCAGAAAACTCTAAGCCTGTATACCATGTGAAAGCTCTAAAGTGCTTGGGCTTATGTGATTCCCATTTGTCAACAGTGAATTTAATACCATGGGGACCGCCGGGACTGGTCCCCAGAGGCTCAGATTAGAACCAAGGCTGTGAAAACACACCAACAGAAACTCAAAGGCCAAAAGAACCAATAAGCTCTTTTGCTATGGTAGAAAACAAATTAAAACACAGAGATGGAAAGGCACTTTTGCTTACAATGTTTTCACGCTGAAGACAACTCAGAAACCAGAGAAAGCAGATAGCAAATGCTTTTTAGCACTGGCTGGTTTACATTAGCAATTTAAAGCTTTGCTCTCTTCCAAACAGAATGAAAAGTAGCTTTCCCCATTAAAGAACAGAGGTGACCACAGTTCCCACAGGCACACCCCTGACAGTCTTCTGTAGCTGAAACAAATGGTGCCGTCGGCTTTAAAGCAGTATGCACTGCTACTGTTACTAGAACCAAAAAACTCTGAGGTGCTTCCAGGGCGGCCCCAAAGACCCCACTCTGACTGGTGTTAACATGCTGTGTGCAAGCTTATGTCAGGACTGAATTATGCAGAAATTGAGCCTTTGAACATCGGGCAGGAAGACACACTGCTCTATGCCACTCTGTAAAACTCCAGGACTACTTATCTCTTTTGTAAAAAACAAACAAACAAACAAACAAACAAAAAACCTTCAGTTCTCACACAGGCCAGCTAAAGGCGGCAGAAATACCCACTCCTACGCTTCAAGATTGGACAAGATAAATTAGGTCAGGGAGTCCGAGTTGACCGACTGGGTCTACTTAACTATAAATGGCCACATTTCAGAAAGGTATGTCACAGTAAGCTATGCTATTGCATTTATTTCTTGAACAAAAGTAGTGAAGAAGAAAGGAAAGAGTGGCACCTGCAGCTGCAGAAAAGGTTTGATTGTGGCTATCTCTATCTTATGATAGAGAAGTCCCCTTGAGGTTTCCTTTGATGGTAACTAACACTAGAGGGCACTGCTTATTTCTTTATTTTAGGAGAAAGATAAAAGGCACTGTCCCTCTATAGTAGCTTCCCATTGATAGAGCTGTACTGACTGACTAAACTGGGACTCCGCTACCCTTGAAATTCTGCTTTTCATTTGTAGCCTGAGGGACGTTTTGAGAAACTAGAAGACATCAGCACTGACATCCTCAAACATTCAACATCAGAGTAAACTCTTCTGAAACCACACGGTAGAAAAACTGGTATTGGTATGGTACAAACTTCATAAGCTACATTCTTATTTGCCATCCTGTAACAAGAAAGAGTCTCACATTTGTTACATCATCCTTTTTTTCCATATGGCCTACATGCATTCTCTCGAAAGACAATGACAGTCCTTACTCACCACCTCTTTCTACAAGTGCGATGTCAAATAAACTGGGCTTGTGATAAAAGACACGTGCACAAGAGGCTGCAAGCTAGAAGTGCCTCCTTTCTTGCAGTCATGGTGCTTTATTTGAGAGAAAGCTTCACGCTTTAAAAGAAAACCATTATTTATTACCCTCGGTTTTTGTTTGTTTGCTTTTACTTCTGTAAAAATAACTCTCCTGGAGAGGAAAAGAAAAACAACACACACTAGATGAAAAGGGATTTTTCTAGAGAAATTCCATTCAAACATGGCAGTGGAGGTGAGGCAGTTCAGTCTGCAGTTGGCATCTTTTCAGAAAGCAAGAGAAGTCTTAAAGATCTCTATTTTATCAGACCACCAGTAGCTTTCAAAAGGGACTATATATTTTCAAAGATGACTGTCAGAGGCTCAGATTTCATTGAGAATTCAATTCCTTTGATTATGTGGGAAGTAGGAATTTTTTAAAGAAAATAGTAATTGGCCTTTAAATTCCTAATGAAAGTTAGGACTTCCCTTCCACTTTCTGTGTGAAAACAAGTTTTTTGTTTATAAATCCACAATTAAAAAAAAATAATAAAAAAGAAAAACTGTCTGAATATTGCTTGGCTCAGTTCCATGAGCTACACCTGACCTCTGACCGACAGGGCACCATTCTCCTCCCTTCCTCTTCCATCACACCCATTGAATTAGTCCCTGGGATATAGTAATTTATGTAGCATCAGCCTTTTGAGCTATTGGCAAAGGCTCATGAACATCTGGCTGAGCACAAATGGGAGTTGCTCTGCTTCACTTGCTGCTGCCTGAATGACCTCAAGATCTCCTATCCATGCTTCTTCTCTTTAAGCTATAATTTCAAGATGAAGCTCCCTTCCTAACAAAAACATAAAAGAGAGATTAACTCTACATTTGATTACATTAGCAGGGCACCTGGTACAGATCTAATTAAAGGACATTTTAAATATTTCCTGCCATTCATTGCTGAAGTCCTTGCATGGGACAGAAGGAGTAATATTCTGTCTTCCATTAGCAAACCAGCTCGTGCTAAAAAACTAACATTTCATTTCTTGTCCCTGCAACAATGAATAAAACACTTCTGTCTAGAATGTTCAGTAGAAAGAAGTAATAGTTAATCTGCCATTTAGAATTTAAATCAACTGCAGTTTTCCACCAGCACTGATTGGGGGGGAGGACAAACAAAAAATAAAGTTGTTTATTACAAAAAAAACCCAACTTTCTGGAAACAGAGAGCCACACCTCTAAATTTATTACTACACCACTTCAATTTTAAATGGGTGTTACTCTGCATGAATTTACACAACCATAAAACTAGACTAAAACTGGAGCAGAACGGCAAAAACTCAGGTGTCTGGGTCCCATCCTGAAAACAGGCTGCAGGTTACTGCCCAATAGACTTCACCACACTAACTCAAGTGGACGCACAGGTACCTACAGGACTGCAGATCCCTATGATGACTGTATATAAAAGTAATTAGTGCAGTGTGCCATTCTTACACATACATCAAGCAAATTAAAGCAGTACTCTAAGAAAAGACCTGGTCCAATGCCAAGAAGAGCCTCAGTTGTTTTGTTTTTGTCCACAAAAGCTAGCAATACATTTGCAGGCAAGATAATGCGCACTGCTTTTACACTCAGACCCCCTAGAAGGGGATTCATTCATAGGCAGATTGCCCACTAATAAATTTACATAATTGCGGCTTCTGCTGAGATCACTTTGTTTTTCATATTACGAATCCTCATTTTTTTCTCTTTACCTGATCTTGGTTTTATTTCTTTTTCCTGTACAAATAGTTGGTTATGCATTCATGAGTGCAGTGTCACATGTAAACTGTAGCTATATATTCTCCCACTAATCCAGGGATAAACGCCAGGCACTTGGTGAGGAAAAAAGACTTTTCCACAATAAAGTATGAGCTGATGAAAAGCAATGGTCTGAGTGTATGTCACTCCAAGCCTGGCAGTAGAAGCGAGAGCCCACCTTACTGTCAGCGCTGACCAACCCTAGGAATTTCCTCACTGCCTCCTGAGGAATGCTGCCAGCCTCACAATGAGGACAAAACCCACTGCAGTTCGTTTTCATTCAGAGACAGAACAGCTGCTTGGCTAATTAGCTGGGACAGCCCCTCTGCTCAGCACTGGGTTCTTTGTCCCTACCCCAAGAGAGGGATCCTTTGTTGGGCCTGCAGATGAGTAGAGCTGTGAGCCTGCATCTTTCTTCCCCTTCTCTGTGAAGGATCCACTGCTGGGGAGTGAGAGGAAAGAAAGCCACAAAACAGCCTCAGATATCCTGCCCTGCCTTGCCCTCTGCCCTAAGCCAAAGGCTTAAAGAAGATGGTGCCAAGAGCCAGCTGTGGGAAGGAGGCATCTGTAAGCACAGGGCAGCCCGTGTGTTGGGCTGAAAGGTGAGATTTCTGCTAGCAATGACAGATAACCCATACCGCCAGAATTGCAGTGCAGCTCTGTACACTCACACCTCAGGTTTTCCAACAACTCTCACAGGATTGAACTTATTTTTTGCTTCCACTGCAAGAAGCCACTGGCAACAACTACCCAGTGCATTCCCACAGCAAAAGAATGCAGGGTGGAAATCCCATTTGGGGAAGAAGGCTTTGAACTGAAGGTTTTTTGGATGATTTTCTGAAGCACCAGATGTCTTATCTACCTTCTGTCACAAGTGAATTAACATGAAGTTGTCAGTACAATTTTAATTCAGTGACAAATGCATATACTTCTCCAAGTGTCACTGTCCTCCAAACGAAGAGCAAAAACCAAGGTTCTTGCTCCTATATTGCCAAGAGATATAAAATACAATTCAACCATTTGGGGAAAACGAAGTAACAATAAGAAAGCTCTAGAGGACTGAAGAGAAAAATGAGGATCTTGAGGACAAGGAAACAGAGATGAAACACAGAATCATAGAATGGCCTGGGTTGAAAAGGACCACAATGACCATCCAGTTTCAACCCCCCCTGCTATGTGCAGGGTTGCCAACCACCAGACCAGGCCACCCAGAGCCACATCCAGCCTGGCCTTGAATGCCTCCAGGAATGGGGCATCCACAACCTCCTTGGGCAACCTGTTCCAGTGTGTCACCACCCTCTGTGTGAAAAACTTCCTCCTAATATCTAACCTAAACCTCCCTTGTCTCAGTTTAAAACCATTCCCCCTTGTCTTATCACTATCCACCCTCGTAAACAGCCGTTGCCCCTCCTGTTTATATGCTCCCTTCAAATATTGGAAGGCCACAATGAGGTCTCCCTGGAGCCTTTTCTTTTCCAAGCAGATAAACCTTTAGCCTGAATTTCCCCTTTGGAAAGCTTTAAATTACTGTTCTTTAACTCTTGTAGCCCATCCACATGCACTGGAACTAGGAAGAACATTTATCACGCTATCCATATGCACTACAGCACACAAATCACTTACCCTAAAGGGAGATGCCAAAATGCAGTAACTGTTTACACAGTGAAGTGCAAAAGGGAACTTTACTTTTCATCTGGATCCTGTGGGTTACAGCTATGGAGGCTGGTACTCCACACCTGTATATCTTCTCATGCTAAGAATAAAGGGAATCTTAAAACCAAATGATGTAAAAACTTCCTTTCACTGTTTCCATTTCTGACTTGCTTGGTGTATTAAGGCCCTGTTTACTCATAAATAACAAGGAAGGAAATACCAGATGATGTGGGCTGAGGACAGTGTGAACCTGGCTGACATAAGTGGTCTGATGCTTTTTCCCTTACTTTTATACCTCTGCACTCACTATTGTATTCCCTACTCAGTTCTGCAGAAATGCTGCTGCCAAAAAAAAGATGTAAGTGGTAGAAAAGCCCAACAACAGAAGAGCATAACAGTAGATTATGCATTTAAATTATGAAGTAAGCATTAGAATGGGACAGTAAAACCCAGTCAAAGAGGAATGATACTAACTGCACAGGAAACAGTAGCAAAATTAAAAATTAAAAAAAAAAAAAGGAAAAAAGACCCACTTAAATGGTTAAAAAGGCTCAAGCATTTCAGTAATTAAAAACAAAAACAAACAAACAAACAAACAAAAAACACCAAAAAACCAGGAGAAAAAACACCACAGGCTTTATAGGCCAGTTGCCTCTGAAGAGATAAAGAACATACGGGGCTGCTCATGGCAAAAAATATTTATCTTTTCTAGAACTGGTTTTCATGGACTGACTGAAGCTGGGGAGTTCTCAGGAATCATTGCTGGTCCAAATCCAAAAAACAGTATCTGCCCTTATTTACAAGCTGAAGGTTATGAGCAAGCAGGGACAGCAAGGCATCCAAATTAGTTCTCTCACATTTTTCCTTTCTGATTTTGCAAGCCAGTATATAGAATTTCCCTCAAGTTATGCCTCACATCCAGTACGATGCCTACTGATGCATTCTGAACACTGGAGGAAAGAGCAATGGCAGTGAAGCACAATATGCAGGCTCATCAAGGGAGTAAAGAGCTAGAACAGACTGCTCAAGCAGGTCTTCCTTCCTTCCACGACATAAAAAGCAACACTAGAAAGGCATGTTTGAAAGTTACAGCCTTGCCAACATATTACAAAAGAATAGACCTCCTCTGCCTGTTCAGCATATTCAGTCTCGATGTGGAACAAGCACTGCAGCACATTTCCCTGCTCAGATTTATTTAGATAGGTCCTCCTCACTTGAATGCAAAGGCACTAATAAGCTCTTCAATCCTGAAGTGCAGGAAACAGCATTTAAGTTTGATAACTTAATAGGAGAGCACTTTCATATGGCCAAAAATGCTGTGAACGCTCTTTGTAAGAGTCAAAGGGTTACAGAAGGAAAAAGGCTATGGAACGAGGTCAAGTATTACAGCACTGTATTACAGCACTGTATTACAGAAGGTGGTGATGGCAAAGACTTGAGAGATCATCTTATTCATCGCCCTACTGATGCAGAATTGTTCCCTGGATAGTAATACAGTAGGAAAGTAGTTGTTATGCTAAAATATAGGTTACATCATGCAAGTAAATGTAGCCAGGGAAAATTGCTAGAAAAGAAAATAATGTAGAAGCACATACTGTTTTCTTTAGAGATTACTGCAACCAGTCTGAGGATGAAAAATAATTATAAAAAAATGTTAAGTCAAAGCAAATCTTCAACCTTTGTTTCAGTTTGCAACTAGGTCTTTGAATTGCTGAACTGTATGCTTGTGCTTACATGAGGACAACATTACTCTTGGGATTACAAGCATTTAATAACACGATGCTGGTCATTATTTGAGTTTTCTGGTTTCATTCCATTTAAAGCATACTGTGCCAACATGTTGCCCTGCATACTCAGCAAGTATTAGTAAACAGACAGCAACAAGCAAATTATATCAATCAATTACCGAAAAAAAAAAGAAAAATGTAGGCTCGCACCTGCTATCCCTAGAACTGCATCTTATCTGTGCTGACAGCTAGGAAAGAGGCAGAAACATCTGAGCTCAATGAGACAAGTTTCTGCCAAGAACGTGAATGAGCTCCTGAGCTTATTTTGCTGTTGCATAAGACTTGCCAAAATGGGTCAGAGGATAGCTGTAATACTGGGGTGTTCCAGCAATCCCCGTCCATCCTCAGGAAGTGCATCAGGGTTCTCCAGCTGAAAGACCTCTGGGGACTCAGCCTCCCAATTAAGAGCAGATGTTTAACACTATCAGAAGCTGCTTGAAAATGTAGACAGCAGGCTTAGACCACTCAGCAAGCAAAAGAGACAGTATCAGCAGGGAGTGATGATAGAAATCTGATAAAGGCACTGCTTCTCAGAGCACTGCTGGTGATTGCAGTGGTACTGCACATCCTTAAATCCCAAAGTCCACATTACATGAGCTCATGGGAGACACTCCAGGCTTTCCACCAGTCACTGCGCATTCTTAAGTGGCCAAACCTGGACACAGCAATTCAACTTCGGCTTTACCAATTTTGAATGTAGAGCATTTCAACAGACCAGGTCTTTGTTCTGCTAAGTATTACGCAGTCATGAAGCAGAGAACAGTCCCTTAAGCAAGTCTCAGTTTCCAGCAGACAAGATCTCAATAAAAAGCATTAGGCTGGTTAATCAGCTCTGTTTGAGGAAGCTGGCCTGTCCTTTGCCATGCGTCTTGACATGCTTTAGGGTTCTTATTAATAGCAGTAAGATAGTTTTGTCCTGGATATCACTGATCTGTTTGCCTTCAATACTCACCTCATTAAAGTCACGGGCATAGTTAAGATAAACAGATCAAATTGAGAAAAATAGAAACTACGTTGCAGTTATTTGAAAGACTGTATGAAAATCCAAACCCTTAGTAGGTTGTATACCTAAAGGATATAGTTAAATTAACAGAAATCAAGTTAAAATAAGCTGATTTCTAACCTAAAAGAAATTAAGAAATCATCAGATCTGTGAAAGGACAGAGGGGAGCACAAATACTTTAAGAAGATGTCAAAACAGTTCAGGTCCACAAATTCCCCATCACTCTGAAGTTGCTGGGACAGATGAAAAATGCACCATTTTAACAACTGAAAGGAAAATTCCAAGAACAAACAAGAATGGGTAAGAGAGAAATAAGTCAGAGTGGGTCTCAAGTTAAACCCATGCTGGTGCAGGACTCTCATCTGAAGTGGATGCCTGCTGGCTGGCCCATTGCTGCTACCTGTGCTACACAGTGCCTTTCAACCAGAGAGACATGAGGAAGTATCCAGAGAATGCAGCACAGGCAGCAGGATAAGCACAGTAGGCTGACATGAAAGGTAACACTGTGCAGGAGCTAGAGTCCTGATCTCTCTGTGCCAGAGCTCGCAGCCCTACCAGACACCTCACATTTCCAGGAACAAGATGTGTGACACTGGTGGCATGATTAGGTATACAAGAGAATATCTGAGCAATGGTTTCGCCTCCCTAGACAGATATAGCAAGTAAAAAAAACTCCATGCTGAAAGCTTCTCTCAGTTGCATTTGGAAATGAGTGAGTTTCCTTGAGTGCATGAGCCTCACAGATCCTACATACTACTGTGAGAGACGCTTACATGAAAAGCAGGTTTGGAATTATTTTACTTCCTCCCTCACCACCAAAACGAGCTAAAACAGAGACAGGAATGGTTTTACAAGCTGCGCAGCCTGGAAATTGCAATCCTTTAAGCTGAGGCTGAGAGCTACAGAAAGTCAGTGCTTTGCATTAGTACGGGACCTCGTCCCATTGACAGCCCTGGTGCAGCCTGTTCTTCTGTGACTCCTGCCAATGAAGGGATGCAGAGACAAGGAGAAAATGACTCCTGCCACTGAGGGCTGCTTGGGCAGTGTTCAGATCCTGTCCCCAAACCTGATGAGCTGGGATCACACTGGCTTGTTAAATTCCAGACCCTCCAGATCCAGAATTAAAGTTTAGAGAAGAATCATCAGTGAAAATTACTTAAGAAACCATATTAAGACAAGATTGAAAATATAGAGTGCTACTCTGAAATGAAATAAACAGTGTCCAAATTCTTGTTTTCCTCATCAACAGCACCGCATTCTTATTTTTTTTTTCAGTGGATTATGAGGTATACACTTTTTTGCAAGTGAGATCAGGGGACTTTTCAGTATATTTGTAAATTTACATTGGCAGAAAACCGGGGTTTTTCTTGCCTTTTTAAAATGCTTTGGATATGGGTTCCACAAAGGAACTGGCAATATCTTTTGTTACTTTTTTGTCCAGTTCAAGACTTCTATCATTCTTGCAAGACAAAGATAATGAAACAAATAGGTAATTAAAATCTGTACCCTTAAATTTATACACTATGAACTTCAAAACACATGAATTCATGGTTGCAGTGTATCTTCTCCTACTGCAGCAGCAATATTATATATACATGTGTATGTGTGTGTATATATACGCACACACACATGTATTTTCCTGCCACAACAGTTTAGAAAAATGATGGGGGTGGGGGGGGGAATAGCAAACATAGCTTCGGGACCAGAGTTGCTTTTCTGAAAGCATGGCTGCCCAACTCCTTCCCAAGGAACAGTCATTAAGGGAAGGAACTCTCGTCACCTAATGAAGTTGACAGAACCAGCAGCATTCCTAGCTTCACTGTGATTAACTTCCTTGTAAAGTTTCACTCTCCGTCAACAGTTTTCCTAATAAATAGAATTTAAAGGAAAAATCCCTCCAAGTATTGTTTTCTTTTCCCTACAATTTAAATCTGTGCTGATCCAAGGCAACTTCATGCCTATTTCAAAGCTGCCTGGAATGCACTGCTCAAAACAGCTGAACAGCCCAAACAATCACTTTCAGTACCAGCAAACCTCTAGGTCTGTACTTGTTAAAAACAGTAATAATAATAAAAAGTTATATCTGAAGCATCTTCGAAGAATCTTTCTTTTACCCTCCACAGAGAAAACACTATACTCACAGTGCTATTCAAAACCATATATCATCCATTTATATTTTCAAACATTCCTGAAGTGCAATCTCTGTTTACCATACCGTACTGCACTTGGCCTGAACTTGTTTAACACATGTTAGCATTATTTATCTGGAGTCATTTATCACAGTTGTAAAACATCTGACATATGATGAAGCTTTTCCAGTATATATCATGCCTCTCACTTAACTGAACCGCTGATTATTTCCACCTCTAAGTAATTTGACCAAAGCCACACGAAAGCATTCATCTAAACTACATTTTTCTCTATTCATTATTAATTCAGTCACTGCCTGTAAAAAGCCCTAGCTACTTCCCTAATTAATCAAGGAAATACAAACTATAAACACACACACACTATATATACACAAAATACATACACACGTTACTTATACATAATATTATATATATTGTAATATATATTCGTATTACGTATATGCATATCAGTTGTACATATCACAAACATATAAAGGCAATGGTTTTCTTTTAGAAGGCTACATGTGGTAAGCTACTTTTAGTAGCTTAACTGCCATGGGGAATGGAAATTTTAATTTGTAATATAAATTCAGTTAACTGCTAGGCAAAGTGTTTCTTCATGTAAAAGGCCCCTCAGTGTGCTTTCCTCCCATTCTCTCATGCTTAGGTGAACGTGAGTATTGCAGTGGCCCTCCAGGTGACACCTCTGGTTCCTCTGCTCTGCTCACTGCAATGGCAGAGCTCCCATGGCCCAAGCCCAGATAAACAGTCAAACCATCCATTTCAGGTTCTGGTTCCTTTTAAACCCATTTTCTGCAACTTCAGCATAGCTAGACTTCAGCCTCTTCAGCTGCTGAACAGACCTAAGAAGCAGCACCTGACTTGTGCAGATGTTTCCAGTTAAGGCCATTAGAATCTTTATGGGCATTTTCTCAAGTCTTTCTCCCAGCAATGGGATTTCTAGTGGAAATTTAAAACTAATTTAATAGTTCGATAAAATGCTGCACTTTTTATCCCTCTTAACTTTCCCATTGGTCATAGCAAATACTTGCTGATCTGCGTTTCAGAGCCTCAAAAGCACTACACAAAAAACGAGAATCGATATAAGATTGACTGATGAGATGTTTGACTCCAAAGCTGCTCAGTTTCACCTCTATTACTTCTTTTTTTCTTTTTTTTTTTCCTTCTTCTTTTTTTTTTTTTTTTTTTTTTTCTTTTAGTATACACACACATATTTATATGCACACACATACTTGTCCAGGTCAGCTATTTCTACTTGCTTTCAAAATAACCCAATTTAGGATTATATCAGTTGCCACAAATTACTGGTTATAAGCAAATGTGGAAACTACAATTAAGTCTTCAGAAATGTGACATTTTGCCTTCTTGCTTTTTCTACTTTACTATCATTCTCAGCTACAGCTCTACCATTTCCATTTACCAAAACGCAGTGTATCACAGTTATAATGATTAGGGCTGGCTGTAAAGTCTGTCAAGAAAAAGATATTCAAGCGCTGATAACGATACAGAAGTTATTCACACATCAGCACGTTGCTCAGTCTTTCTTCAGGAAGTGCTACACCAAGTTATTCAACTGATCTTGCATTACTCATCCACAATACTGCTGATAATGACAAATAATATCTCTTGGGAGGCAACCACATAAAGACACCATCTCACTGTGCAGCAAAAGGTAGTCACCCATCACAGAACTGCTAAGACAAATAATTCCCAATTCCCAGCCGTAGGCAAAAACCTTACACCTACAGGCAGCAACGTATCACTTGTGCAGGAACAAATCTTGTTCCAAAAGAGATGTTTCATTTCTAAAAAAGGTCACTGTTATAACTAAAGCTTAAAAATGCTCTTTTGGGTCAGTTTAGCTGAGTTCTGTGATGGCTTTAAAAACAGCTGAACAGAAATATTAACTTTGAATTCTTGTTCTGAGGACAGTAAAAACAACTTGGAAGGGTGAAAGAAAATTTAAGCTTTGCAGGAGGTCAGATGGAAGAAAAGTTAGTCAGTCATTCTGCCTGTTGGATCAATAGACAGATTTCCTGATTCACATTCCTAGGTAACAAGCCAGTATCCCTCATGTACACAAAGAGGTGAAAATTTTTACTTTGACTGAAGATCCCTCTTTATCAGGCCGTACAAATTTCATCCCACACCACAGAAAGCAGATTTCTCTTAGTTACTAAACTAAAAGTTTCACGGCTAAGTATTAAGGTCATGGAACTACAGCACCAAGTTCAGCCACAGCATTACATATCCTTAGTTTCTTATCACAATCCCAAACTAGTGCAATCATTCCTGAACCACGAAACCATCCCAAAAAGATACACAATGAACAGTGGACATCGCTCAGTGTTCACCTTTCAAAAGCACTCGTGAATTTGCGTACGTCAGGGCTTCACTGAGGAAATACTGTGATAAATTTAGTATGATTTTTACATCAACTATTTATGACAAGAGTGTGCATAAAAGTACTGTAACATGTAAAATTCCTTTTTGGTATCAGCTCTCCTAAACTAAATCTAAGTATATATTTTGTATATACATTAATAGAACCAATTAATTGTGAAGTCTCCACCCTTGTAGGCATTCAACACCCAGCCTTGCACAGCCTGCTGAGCTGACCCTTCCCTGAGCAGGTGAGTTGCACTGTGTGACATCCCACCTTGATGGCTGCATGAAGAGGCTTCAAACAATTCCTCCGAGCTTCTCATTCACTTGATGGACATGAAGCATGTGCCTACTGTGGCATCCATGCTACACACATTCACCTTCTTAATGTACAATTTTGAAATCTGGGATGTAAAATTCATAAATTCACTCAGTGTAAGCGTTCAATGTGGTATTTTGGAATCAGATCCTACAACTGAAAGTAAAAACTGTTTTGCTTTTGTATTAAATACAAGTACTTAACCGCCTTTTTATTTCTTGTCTCTTGCTCAGGGAAGATCTGTCATTGTTCCCTCTTTTTATGTGTGTGTGTGTGTGTGCATACTTTATACTGCTCATTAATCATACTGACAAGTATATAACTGTGCAACTAAAAGCAAGTGAACAGCTAGGATCTTCAAGAACACTAATGGACAAGATCTTCCCTTCAGGGTAACTAATAGGCATTGCAGATTTAAAGAAAATGTCATTCAGAAAGTATCGCGCATTCTATGAGAATTCAAGATCCACTCACTATTCCTGGTAAATCCACAACTGTTTCCTGCATGGTTTGGCCATCTGTTACTTTTTTTTTTTTTCCTTGAAGAATTGGGTAAAACAACATTAAGAACTACATCATAACATTTTCAATTGACAGTGTAGATTGGTTAGCACAGACCTCAGAGTAAATAAATAAATCCCTGTCAATTCCCACGTCAGGAACTTGACATGAGTTGGCAGCGTGCTCTTTTCAGCCCAGAAAGCCAACTGTATCCTGGGCTGCAACTAAAGAAGTGTGGTCAGGAGGGTGAGGGAGGTGATTCTCCCCTTCTACTCAGTCCTCATGAGACCCTGACAGTGCTGCATTGAGCTCTAGAGCCCCTGGCACAAGAAGGGCATGGATCTTTGAAGAGGGTCCAGAGGAGGGACACAAAGATTATCAGAGGGTTTGAGTACCTCTGCTATGATGAAACACTTAAGTTCAAGAAGGGAAGGCTCTGAGAAGACATCATTGAGGCCTTTCAGTTCCTAAAGGAGGCCTACAGGAAAGCTGAAGTGAGACTCTGTCAGTGTTGTGATAGGACAATTGCTTTAAAATAAAAGAGCAGATTTAGATTAGATTTAAGGAAGAAATTCTTCACCATGAGGGTGGTGAGGCACTGGAACAGGCTGCCCAGAGAAGTTGTGAATGTCCCATCCCTGGAAGTGTTCAGGGCCATGTCAGATGGGGCTTCTGGCAGCCTGAACTGGTGAGTGGCAGCCCTAGCCATGGCAGAAGGTTAGAACTAAATCATCTTTAAGGTCCTTCCCAGCACAAAAAGTTCTATGGTTCTACTCAATGATTCTGTTAGCCTATATAAAATTATTTCTTGTGAAACTGAATCTAAAATTAAAACTGCACACACACTTTAGCTTGAGCTTTCAGATATTCTCTGGGAGATAACAGAAATTCTGTCTTTTCATTTAGAGTTTCTTCCCTTAGCTTATCAAACATACTAGAGACAAACAGAAGGGGGGAGCGAGTTGTAAACATTGCTAGGCTCTTCCCAGGAAGAACCTCAGTTCCAGTTTGCTTGAAGAAAGAGAATAAAAAGCTCAATCACTCATCCAGTCTGTTTTTGTAAAGAAAAAGTCGCTCCTGTCACCAGTGACTTCTCCTGTGCAAGAGTGTTGACACCAAACATAAATCTAATTCATTTACATGGCCATCAAAATGAGCTGAATTCTTCTGCTGCAGACATCAAACATCCTTGCTGGCATGAGCACTGGCTGCCAAGGATTTAACCAGACAGCTGGAAGTCATTCCAGATACTGACCAAGAAAGATGAGCACAAGACACACAAGTTATCACCAGCCTTAGGAAGCAGCCAGCCTGACAAAGGCTGCAGGGGCCTTCATGGAGACATCAGCGTCTGCTTGCCCTTTGGCTGGAAAGGGGCTCTCCTACTGCTTTCTACTCATGGCGCTGAAGTCAGAGCCATGGTCACAGATACAGACCAACTTTATTCTCTTCTGCAACAGCCTTATTTCAGAGCAGAAATGTAGGTCCTTTCTTACTGCTTTTCTGCAAGTTTAGCAAGAGATAGAAACAATCATACATCAGCAACTTGGGAACTTAGCTCAGTGCCTTATTCATCACAGCAACTACTTAACTATTGGTCCAGCATACGGAACAGAGATCTCTCAATAATTAATATTATTTATTCATCCAAAGTCACTCTAAGTATATATGAAAGATAGGAAGATCACTTTTTTCAGACAATTCTGTACGGCGTAACTTTATGTCCTGTTTACATTACTTGAAAGCTGAGAAACAAACAGAGCAAATTGTATATAATTTAAATAACTGCTACAAGAAAAGAAGAGTTCTGCGAAAATGACACCTGGGTGGAAGCTACAGCAGAAAATGGAGTGAAAAACCTCAGCCTCACTTAAGCCCATTGGATTTTTGGCAGTGCATTGTAAAGTCTTTACCTTCTGAGAGCTACTATGGATCTGAACCCGTTCCCTCCTCCAAACACACTGTCATTCTTTCTGAATTCTTTTTAAAGTCTATACAAAGCCACTAGAAAACCAGGATGATGACAGGGGGTGAATACAGAAGAAGGCTCCAGCAAATAAACAACAGGGTATATGCATCTAATTATATTCCATTACATTCAGAAAACAGGAAAATGTGGTTTCTTAGAAGAAACACAGGACATGTTATTACTACTCTTTACAAAAGGAAAACCATGAAGAAATAACAGTTGCTCAAGGTTGCCTTAATGGCATTCCCCGTCTACAGCTACCACTAACTCAATAAAGAAAGCAGACAGTGAGAATGAAGGGAGAAAATAACCATTAGAAAAAAAATAAAATCCTTTTTCTTGGACTGAAGGAGTATTTCCTACTGTGCACCTTTTTTATTGCTTTTGGCTAGGCTACTTATGCAAATCAGTGCCTACAGACCACTGCCATATGCTGTGTATGAAACAACCTGTCAAATGTGTACAGAAAACTTCAGCTGGTGCAGGATTTGGCAACTTGCTTGTTAGTGGCGTTTTAATTCATGAGCATATTAAATCTGTAAGGCACAATCTGCTTGGGCAAGACTGCTAGTTTTAAGATATTAGTCTAGACCTATAAAGCCTTAAATGGCTTGGGACCCATTTATCCAGGAGTCGAGAGTTTTAGACATTTTCTGAAGAAACAAAAATTATAAGCAGAAAATGCCAGTCACTGTGTTGGAAACATTGCATTCAAAGTCATTTAGGGAGCCTGCTTTGCAGGGGGGTTGGACTCAATGATCTCTAGAGGTCCCTTCCAACCCCTGCAATTCTGTGATTCTGTGATTCTTTTGCAGCCAACAAATATTCTTTAGATTTCCCTGGAATCCCTATAATCAAGGACCCAGGAAATATACTCTTCAGAGCTAAGATGGCCTTGTGGCAGACTGCTGAGCTCTCAGGGCTCAACTCCGCTGCAGCAATCCCAGAGATCTCAATGTGGAAACAAAGCACTAAGAAAATGAGGAATATGCATTTCAACTGCAAATTGAATGAAGGGAAAATTAATTTGTACTCAAAGAACATTTACATCTGTATCATTCTTCTACAGAGGTATTAGGATGGTATTTCCTGAGCAGTTTCAGAGCCACGCTACAGAATATTGGGTGTGTTTGTGAAAGCTCTGTCGCTCCTCACTCCCTGAAACTTCAGGGGTTTGCATGTCTGGAACAATCTTATTTTTTTTCCGGTGTTTTATTAGCAGCCCTGTTCTGCAAAATGCCAGGTGGCAAGGCGCCCAGAATCGTTTGCCAACTAATCTCAGGGGATTGGGCTTTATGCCATTTGAATTAAAAAAGCTCAGCTCTTACTCACTGATAAGATTCAAGAACAAACCCAATAAAAGGGAGAAGCAAAATGAATAAGAATAAACTCAAAATGCACACAGATAATGGCTTTTATTGAAAATGTTTACAGTTATGAAGGAAGACAAAAATTGGTAGAGGTCTTTTCTCCAGAATGCAAACCAGCTTCAAATGACAATAATCTGAGAACAGCAGAAAGAAAAAAGGTATTTGCGCATTTAATGGCAGAGGTAACAATAGGTCTCTTCCTCCTAACATCATGGGGTTCCCTGCAATGATGAGCTCAAGTTCCTGACAAGCTGTGCTACTCTGGTCACCCCACGGTGCACAGGAGAAAGAGGGAGAGAAGAATTTGCATCTCAAGGGAACAAGGAATTTATTTTCCTCTGTCCCTTCTTCTGGCATTTTGACACGTCCTTTCTAAAATAAAGAGGATATTTAATTTATGAAGACCAATAAAATCATAAATAGCCAATTAAAAAGTCTGAATAATCCTTTCAAATCTTGCACACATCTGCAATAAAACATGGGGCACTTCAGAGTGTGCACGCAGATGAGCAGGCAAGACCATGGAGTACAAATGACTAACAATTCTATAAATTATGAACTGTTTTTCTCTAACGAGTTTTTAGGTTTTATAGTGCAGAAATTCCCACATACAGTACAGCCCACAGCAGGAGTATGGGAAGGAAAAACATGAGGCTAATAAGGATGTGACTATTAGGAAATAAAACAATTCAGAACCATTTCCTATAACACAATTACAGAAAAATATGGGAGGAAACTTTGGCTTACTCTGACTGCTGTCTGTAGATAGCATATCTGCATTATCTACATCTCCACTATTCCTTCAGGTTACACGGTTCAGTAGAGGACAGTTGTTTTGCCTTCAACTTCCTCAATATACCTTGCAGGGTCAGCGAGCCCACCACAAGAGCAATTTCTCTCTGAACACTTCATAATTTAATTAAGGGAGACAGCAGCTAGCCATATTATATAAAGCACACTGAGAAAACTGTTCCTTTCCAGCAAAATAATTACATTCAGACTTTTATGTCAGTAACTTCTATTGAGAAACAACTGAGAAAGGAGCTTGCAAGTATCTTCCTACCTTATAGTCAAAAGTGAAGCTTCTCTGCAGGGCAAAGCAGTTTTAACCGTGGTCAAAACAAATCTCAAAGCTCAGGTAGGAGCTTTTTACAAATCACTTATTTTTTTAGCCTGGTTCACAAAGAAGTACAAAGGGCATTAGCTATGAGCAGCCATATCAGCACCCTACAAATGGATGTAGCCATTTTAGGGAGATCACACCTTGTGCTGGGCGCTTGCCTGCTCTCCACCCTCACCCCAGCTACCTGCCACCACAGCTGTATGGATGTGCTCACCTCACGATTCCAACACAGGAAGGGAAAACAAAGCATTACCTGAGTTAAGGCACTGAAATTGGAGCTTGCAAGCAGTTCACTCTGCCTCTATACGTAGCATGCTGCTCTCAATTTCAGCACTGAAATATCTCCCAAGCCCCTTAGGGTTTTGGGGAAATGATATTTGTCCAAAAGCAAAACCAGTCGTTGATGAAAGCTCTAGGAGCTCTCAGCCTCCCCAGGTCACCGACTGCAGCAGTGCCACTTTTGCCTGGACGACTCTTTGTAGCCTGCTGCTTGCTTTCCCTGCAGCCGCTTCCCTGCAAAAACATGGGAACTTCTCCTCCAGCCTCAGTGCAGCTCTGCTTGACCACAACAGAGCCAGGCTGGCCCCAAAAGCACTGCAAATCAATATGCACTTAACAAATCCTACCTACTGCTTAAATCAGCACATAGCAACATTTTGGATCAAATGCAACAAAACGCAACTGCATAAGTCCATATTTTCCAGACAGACTTAGCCCTATCATGCACCACTATTTCAAGCCAACCAGAGAGCAGAGAAGCCCAGCCCTACCCCATCAGGCTGGAGCAGACTCAGGGGAAAGGCCAGGTTCTATTTTGTCTCTTGTGAGCAGCCAAACAACCTGTGCTGATGAAGTACAGGGAAGAGAGGAGCCCACTGCTGCTCCCTGAACTCTGCAGCACTCATTCATCTTTTCTGCTGAAACAGTTTGCAACTGTGGTGACATAAGAAAGTAAACAAGAAACGGAACATCACTGAAATACTGAATTTCATACATACTATCCCCATTCCATTGCACGTTTCTTCCACTGCACAGCGGCATGTGCTCATGCTGATAATTAAGCTGCTGTAGGATCAGATTAGTTACAGCGCATACACTGCCAGAGACAGTCACAGATTTTTAAATACTTCTATGCATTCCCTACTTTCCAAGGGCATAACACACCTTACACAGTTCCTCAGGACATCAAATGTTATGGATAGGCAGGCAACACGTAGATGTGTGCTCTGTGTTATATCAAACCCATTTTCAATAACAAACAGGCATATAAGATAATTTTAAAATATTTGGGTAAATGCTTAACAAATGTACACATAAAAATGCATTTAAGTAATAAAAGTAGATTGTGCCACTCTGCCATTCACATCCTACTGGTGCCTTTATTTCATTCACACTTTTAATCAAAATAAACTATTGTTCTCCTCTACCATCAATAGGGCTGGTAATTTATCAAATACCTGAATACCAAATAAGACATTTCACTGAAAAATTACACGCCCTGAAACACGTAAAGCAATACCCACTGCAAATGCTTTTTCTTGGGTAGGCTGACCTTCTTCCCAGCATGAACGGATGTGACAACAGACAGGCTACAGTTCAGAGATTACAAGTAAAACACCCTGTCTGGCAGCCAGTTGTACATGATCACAAAATCAGCTCACTTCAAAATCTCTGAAGCTAGAAAGCAGCCATGAAAAAATATCAAAGTTCCTGTGAGAAGTGACCCAGGGCCTGAACTTCAGATTCAATTACTCCCCAAGCCCTGGATTTGTCGATGAATCTGAACGTGGTGAACGTGCTCTCTCTACAGACTATCAAAATAAACCAGACTTTATTATGCAATTAAAATCAAGCACCATTTTTCTGTCATTACATCAGAATTTGCCTAAAGAAATCCACATTCCTGAAGCTGGGTTCCCCAACCCCGCAATATGTGCTGTCAGAGGCAGGTTAAGTCATAAGGAATACTCGCTGTCTCATATCTGGCTTAAATTTTCCCCAGCAATTATTTCCTCAGTGTTAAACTACAGTAAATCAGTAACCTGTAAGGAGTATTTCTTTTTCCTTTTGAGGTGCTGTCCTATGAAAATTCTATGCAGGGAAATCTTTTGCTGATAGATGGAGATTGTTTCCCAGGCTACTGGCCATTGCTCTCTGTGCCTACTAAAATCTTCGTAAAGTGGATAAAGATGTTTGTGTCTCTTCTGCTGATGTTTTTGCCTTATCTCCCATTGTAACTCTTCTGGGGTGGCACAGTGATACAGCACTGTCTCCATAATGTCAGATGAAGTCACAGAATCATAGAATGAATTGGCTTGGAAGGGACCTCAAGGATCATCAAGTTCCAGCCCCCCTGACACAGACAGGGTTGCCAAATCCTTGCTAAAGCAAGTACTAGATCAGGTCGCCCAGGGCCCCATGCAACCTGGCCTTGAACACCTTCAGGGATGGGGCGAAGTCACGCTGCCTTGTGCTGCCTAGGAGTGAACTACTCCTCCAGTTTCCCATGCTATGCATGTAGAATCCACATATGAGGTTTGGTCAAATCTGAAGAGATTAAGTGAGGGTAAAAGAAAACATTTTTTCTCTTTAGCAGAAAACTCAGAAAGCTACTATGAATTTAGCAAAGGTACATAAACATGGTACGCACAAGCACTCTGTGCTTTCCTCTCTTTATCTAAACTGCTAACTTAAAAATTCCTTTAATGACAGCTGAAGGCTGAAATCTTTCAAACTTCTACTCTTTTAGTTTGTTTAAATGAAAGTCCAGAACATAAAAACTTCTGTTTCCATGCCATCTCCAGCAAGCGGAACCAAAGCAAAGGCTTCGGATGGCTACCTTATATCAAAAGTAATGGCTTCAAAGCAGTAGAAACAACACTGCAGCTGCCTTAAAACAAAGAGCCTATATATTAGAAAAAGTTCATTGGATTTATGCCCTGGAAAAAATTTCATCCAATTGTAATGAAGATAAGGACAAGGACATGAGCGCATTTGTGCTCACAGTGGTAGGGACAAGAGAGTCATCATATAGTGAATAAAAAATAAAAAGATACTTAGGAAGGTTGCACCCAAGTCCAGTAGTTACCACTTACATGGGCACTGTTCTTCAAGAGTTTTCTGACTGCTTTACGGTACCTGAGAGACAACATATAAAATAGGAAATAGAACTTGAGCTACCAGTGGTGCAAAACATGTAAAAAAATTGGGATGTAATTTTAATTCCACGTCTCTGTTCAAGTAAAATGTCGCATCTACAAACTGACCTGGAATGACAAGGATGATCTCAGTAATGAAAAAAATGTTCATGAAGGGGCCAAAATGTAGACCATGGTTTCCACTTGTATATATCACAGCATTGGATTTCACAGACTTACAGAGTGGCTTGGGTTAGATGGGCTCTTAAAGATCATCTGGTTTTCAAGCCATGGATTCAGAGTAATTTTGCTGTTTAAGTAACAAGAAACAACAAATACACCTGCAATTCTTGACAGTATGTATTACCTAAATAATACAAAGTATAATTTTATAAACAGAATTGAGGTGAATGAAATGGATCTAAATGGCATGGATAGAATGGATTGAAATGGCATCTGGATGAGGTGCTACGAGATATGGTTTAGTAGCTTAGTGGGAGGACGGTTGGACTGGATAATCTTGTAGGTCCTTTCCAACCTTGTGGTTCTATGATTTTATGGATTCTATGATTCTATGAGATGGATGAAGATTTCTGAGGCAAATCACAGTCAGAGCTCTCAGTGCATATAATGAATTTTGCAAATGTAGTTTATTGCAACTGAATGTTTCAATTGCAGCATGAATTTAAATTGTTTGACAGGTTTTCAGGTCCTGGGAGCCCAAACTTCCTTCTGCTCCATCTGCCCAACCAGCAGGTATATTCACACAGCAGCAGCACCTTCCTACACTAATCAGCACCATCAGCAGAAGCACCATCAACAGGAGATGCACCACTACGGTTCTAATTTCAGACTGTTTTAGGGAATAACATTCAGTACATACTTTGGAAGATATAACATTATTGGCACAGGCTGCCTGGGAGGTGGTGGAGTCACAATCCCTGGATGTGGCACTGAGGGTCATGCTTAGTGGGCATGGTGGAGATGGGTCAACAGTTGGACTAGATTATCCTAGTGATCTTTTCTAACCTTAATGATTCTTTGATCACTGCTTCCTGAACTTCAGGTTCCTCCAGGAGCCTGCAAACACAAGAAACCCAAAGGACACAGGTGATGTACTTGAGAAAGATATCTGGACCCACACAGCCAATAAGTGCTGATGTTTGCTCTCATGAGGAAAGCAGTGACCTCCCCCAGGTGGTTTCAGGATGAGATGAACTTGCTCCTTTTTAACCTGCCTCTTACCTCTGGTACCACACAACCAGCAGTCAGGGACAGTCCTCCTCCTCTCTGTGGACACAAGTGGGATACAAGCAAAGAACAATGTAAGATGTATTACCAAAAAGAGATTTGTCTCACTATGGAAGAAGTAAGGATGCTCTGGAGATGAAAGATAAACCATACTGTTCACCACCTCTGCATCTAAGAGACTTGTGCATAGAAGCTGGGACCCTAAGACTAAGAATAATTATTTTGCAGGGGAAGAGGGAGCCTGGGGTTATTTGATACCCATGCAGAAAGTACACACATGGCTCTGCTCACTCCCCACAAAGTATTTCACTTCAGGAGCCTCCATGAAGATTAAAGTCTGAAGTTTCTTTTGCTAACTTTCCTTTGTTTTGTTTTTCCCTTTTTTCCAATTCTTACTACTCCAGAGTCACTGATAACAAAAGCAGATGTTTACAGCCACATGGGAGGCTTCTCTGTATACAGTGGCTACTGCATTACAGCACATTATTCACTCCATGACATATACCATATGTATCACATTGATTAGTAGATATTTTAAATCCCATTGACAGTGGTGGGATTAGATGTGCACAAATATTAACATGTAGAAACTCCTTTCCCATATGGTGATCATAAAAACAGCCCTCAAACACTGGTTTTCTTCACTGTCCTCATTCCCCATCAAGGAAACATGCATGGCGCATTGTGCATTCTGCTGAGAAACAACAAGGTTTCTTGAGAGGTTAATCTAATTGCAAGACCTACGATAAAACCATCACATTACAATATATCTTAGAAAGTAGAATCTGTCTTCTATTTTGCATATTTCTGAAGACAAGAAAATATACATGTACACAGTGCATACAGCACTACAGAACATCTAGGTAGTTTTCAGGAACTTATAAAATGCAGAAAGGAGCTTCTGGAAGAAGAAACAAACCTCTTTAAAATGAATCCCTGATACATTTGCCCAGAGAGTCTGTGGATGTCCCATCCCTGGAGTTATTCAAGGCTGGGTTGGATGGGGCCCTGGACAGTTGAATCTACTTAGTGGCAACTTTGTCCACAGCAGCAGAGTTGGAACAAGATGGGCTTCAGGGGCCCCTCCAATACAAGGCATTCAATTTTTTTCATCCAGTTCAGCACTGATTAACTTATTGTTCTGATTCACCCGTAGTTTTACATGATACCACAACCCTCAACGCTGACCGTTATCTTTGCTTCATCTGAACCTGCTTGTACTGAACCTGTACTGCGACTTCTCCAGTAGCTTGTTAACTTCATGCAACTGTTGAGATTACAAACATCCTGATGTGTTTCAAGTGGTAATGCCACTCCTCTTTTTGCCAGTAGCATACAAAGCAGCAAGTACCATGCTACAAGTATTAACCTGAACCAGAGCTCCCCTGGTGGGATTAATGGCACAGGAAAGATGGGGAAATAGTCTACATATAATAAGGTATATTTTCTTAATTCTGGTGCAACTCACGCTTCCTATGACAACTGCAACAGACTACAACTCCCACTGAGACAAATCCCAACTGTGCTAATACACTTGGAAAAAGTTTTGATTTCACATAAGTGCTTGTGATGTTTCATCAGGACCTTCTAATTGACGACTCCAGCTGATAGCTTCTGCCAGCAGTATGTGAATCGTATCAGAGAGCACCTGCTTGAGCTTTTAGATGAGAGAATTAGACACAGCCAGACACATCCGGCTGCATGCAAACATCCATCTTTTTCTTTTTCCTTGCAACTGTTTGCCTTCCCAGCTTTTACCTTTATACCATAAGTACCTTCCCAATCCTTCCTTCCAGACCAGAAACAATAACAAACAAGGTGATTTTGGAGCCGCAGAACTGAACTTCTATGAGACAACCCTGATATAATCCTACTGCTGCAAGCACAACAGGCTTTGATCTACAAAATTTCTATTCATTTTTTTAATCCTGATTGAAGCCACAACATAAAAAATAATATTTGTGTACGAAGATTAAGGCTCAGTCCAGCAGAATCTTTGCTTAGCTATTTTGTACCTTGGTTTCCCATATTTAAAATGGTCACAATGGTAACTTCATACTTAGAAAAAAAATCAGATATGGCACTGGAACAGACTGTCTTAAGGTGTATATATCTGTAAGCGCAAGTCAAACAAAAAGTTTTGTTAGTGGATGCAAGACAGCACCAAACACATTATATTCAACTCTGTTGGTTTAAGCGTAAATGAAGTAGAGTCAAATCTGATTCATCCTATACAACTACCTAAAATGCCAATTCCCAACCTGCCGGGCATGCAATTTGCTGCTCCACACCCTTTGCACCTGACTGCACAGCTGGCTGGTGGAGTCGAATCACTTTGCAAATTCTGTTCTGTTTATAATCTGACTTAACTGCACAGCCACCTATTTGCCTCAGCCTTAGATCAGGGACCTGAACAGCATCTTGTTTTATTACTCAGCACATTTTTTACTTGAAAACACTTTTAGAGCAGCAACGGGAGGGGTGGGGAGACGTCAGGATGCTTTAGCTCCACTAGTCGAGGATCTAGAATTTCAACCTACTTTGGGAACCGCATGATTCCCATGCAACCCCTCTCTGTCGTTCAGTGGCACTGCTGCTTTCCTGGCAGCGGACACTTGGAAACTGCAGAAGGTGCAAAACCCAACTGAATCAATGTTCTCCTAAACATTAGAAAAACATGAGGCTGAAGCCTGAAGCTGCGTTTTATCACATTTATCCATATAAATAGACCAAACTCAAAGCGGATCCAGACCTGAACTTTTCACCTTGAGTCCCTCTGTGATGAAAATGTATCTCATTTTGTTAGTCAGACCAGAAATTCTTTGAAAGACTTATATTATATTTCTAGCTAAGGAATAACACTCTCACCAAAACCCTACTGTGCTGTGGTGCCTAAAATAGTTAGCTCACTAATCTTGTCCAGGTTCGGAGGTTACGTTTTGAACAACGTGTTTTGACTGAACAGGGTTTTTTCTTTTTTTAATAATCTCTTCAGCTTTTCCCCATCATTTATCTTCTTGGAGCATAAGTGACTGAGCTTGGACTGGTTTCAAACACCAGTGAAGAGAACACTCCTCTCCTGCGGGCACCACCAGAACACCACGTAGAGGGAAGAGAGATTCAGGAGGATACCGCAAGTCCTTTGTCTGATCTTCAGCATATCATATACCTTGGAATGTCTCTTATAATATTATGTCTTGAATGGCTCACATAATGCATAATAAAATTACAGATGACTAATCAGCTACTCTATTTTATCAAGCCCCGTCTTTGGTCAGAAACAGATACTTTCACAGCCCTGCAGTGATTCTTTCCCCAGGCTTAATCCCAAGACATCCTACTTTCAAACTGTAGCTTCCAAAATTTCAGAGAATGCTAAAAAATAAAAAATAAATAGATTGTATAAAACACATATAAAGACTGATAAAGATTGTATAAAACATATGAATCTAAAGACAGACACTATTAGTATTCAGTTTGGAGGGCAGGAATGCGGAGGGTTAGGCCCCAGAAACTGAGATTGTAGGTTTAAGCAATATATTTAGCTGAAGTCAACTTTCCACTGACTGTTCTAGCAGGGAGTGAGGGAGATGCTTGCTTTCTTGCTGAAGAGCAAATATGAGTAACATTATTGCTTGCTGACTTCTACCTCAGGGAGTTGAGCTCAGACCAAAAAGAAAGGTGATTTTTATTTCCCCATTTTTCCAACAAATATCTATAGATATATGTCAGATTTTTAAAGGTATTCAGATGCCTAAATAAGTTCACAGAATCTCCAGCCAATTTCAAAATACTAAAAAAAAAAAAATCAAGTTCCCCACTAAACATCAGTCTTGAATCTTAGGAGACTGCTGAAACAGAATGCTTTTAAAATGAAATAACAGATTCCTAAACAGATTCCTAAGTTCTGGAGAGCATCTGCTGTGACACTCATTCACTCATGTTCTGATTCTCTGACTTTTTCTAAACCAGAATCAACTACCAGATTCTTTTTCTTGCTTGGCAGGAGAGATATTTGGGCTCTCTCTCCCAGCCAGGCTGTGTTTTTCAAATGACACAGTTCTGTTCGGCATACAGATTTTTACAGTCCCCAGAGTATAGAGCCTGCACAAGGAGGGTGGAATTCAGCTTTGCAAAACACAATTGCTGGTACATTGAAAGAGAACTCCTGATTCATTTCTGTTGCAAAATAAATTAAGAGCAACTCTGGTAATGCTGCTGCCATGATGCAGAACTTACTCTCATATTAGCACATGAATATGCAAATATGAAGCACACAGGACTAATGAGGCCCCAGCAAGATTTGTACAAATCACAATACTTCAACGTGGTTTACTGCACTGACAACAGAGAAACCAGAGCTCAGAGCTTTACAGAGGTTTTTGTTCTTGTGCCCAAGTCCATGCTGCTGCAGACGCACCAGTAGTGAGTTTGTGAAGCAGAGCAGAACAACAGGGTGGCAGATCCCTGCTTATGCTGTGCAGAGAGGAACAGCCTCTCTCTCATAACAGGAGATCAGCTGTGTCAACCAGGAGCTACTCTGGTCACCATCATTGCATCACCCAGCTCTGGAACAGATCTTAGTCAGCCTTAAATACAACACGCCACGGCTTCACCTTGTCACACCTGCTATGAGCGGGTGCAAACATGCTTCTATGTTTAAGGTTATAGAATCAAAAAATAACCTACATAGGAAGGGAAGTCAAGGACATCTGGCCCAAACCCCCACTCAAAGCACACAAGAGCTAGCTGCCACACTGTATGCAACAAAAACAGGAAATACCACAGCACCCAAATCCAGAGTTCCCTTCAATGGGATGACAGTTTGCTACATCCACTTGCAAAGTCTCTGTTGCACTAATGAAAAGTATCAAATCCCCTTTCTTCCACTGAATGGCTCTCAAATGCAAGAGTCATATCATTCAAGGGCTGTTTATTCTATCCAAAGACATCCATTACACCAAAGAATCTGCAGCTGTTAAAATCGGTTGGGCTCACACACTGAAATAGCTCTGCCTGACATATGCTTAGAAGCCAAGGGTGAGATGCTCCGGCTAGGGTTAAAAGGGATCCTGAATCTACACAGGGCAAGGAAAATAAACTAGGAATCACCTTGCTTGAGCTGAAAATGACGGCTGACCACAAGGCAACCTGCAATATTTTGTTGCAATTAAGGAAATGAAGATAGGAAGTGATCAAATTATGGGTGGGGAAATCAAAAAAGACAAGAGCAAGAAATCACTAATGATTCAGCTTTTCTTGTTTTCAGCTTTTGAAAGCATTTGTGTAAATACTAAGAATCAGGAGTACTTGAGAGAGGAATGGCTCCTGTTGCATCCCCTCATCTTTCTCAGTGCATGAATTTCAGCATTCAAATGGTAGCACTTGCCAGCAGTGCAGAAGGCAGGTACTTGCTCATATTGCCATGTCAACTGGGTAGGTCTAACAGCTTGCAAATGTTATTAAATTCACTTCTGAAGTGTTCCACACTGCCCTTCTTGCAGGCATGCAACATCTTAGCAAAGTGCAGAACAAGCAAAGGCAGGCTTCACAACTGTACCAAAAGGACCAGCCTAACCTAATTAAGTGGTATCACCAATTGCTCTGTTAACTGCATATCTCATTGCACCTCAAAATAGCTTTACAGAAACAAAGTAATCCATACTCCTTGCTTATTATAACCGACCAGGCTTTGTGATTTCCCTCTACAGATGCTTTCCTAAGGCAACTCTCGGACAAACCACGTAACTACAGCAAGTTTGCGCTTCTTTCTGCCACAGCCCAGACTTATTTCCTGATGTCTGTGTTACATTCAAGCCTCTGTTGTGATGAGAGCCCAAGCCTTCCAATTGCAGTGAAGGCACCAGGGCACCCAGGCAGGGATCACAGGGGGCTGTGACCCAACACAGCCACCACATCCACCTGTCGTTTTTGTGTGCCCTGTGGTCTCCAGCCAGCAGAACAGGATATTTAATGCCCAAAACCCAAATGCTGATTGTGTAACTCCTTGAAGAAGAAAAAGCTGGGTGCTCAGATTTAGCCCTGCCAGCAGCTGCTGGAGCAGCAAAAATAACACAACAGCGATGCTGGGCATGAAGCAGCTTCCACTGTCACTGTGCCCCAAGTGCCACAAGATGAACTGAAACCAGGAATGTCGCAGCAACACCTGCAGTGAAAGGGCACATTCAGCCATAATTAAGCACTGAAACAGAATACTGCTATTTAGCTATTGTCTGAAATGCCATGTATTTACAACGCCCACTTCTCAAAGGTCTCCTCGGGGCATGATAAGAGGAGATCCAGTGTCTATCAATGAGGTTCCAGTTTGAATGGACAAAAGCACAAGCACACAGATATCTACATACAGCCATCATTCTCACTGTGCATTTGATACCTTCACACTTTTCAGTACAGAAGAGTGGCACTTAACTGAGAACAGCTTATGGAGAATTAAAAAAAAAATAAATAAATAAAAAAGTTGAAACATTTTAGAACCCTGCAAATGGCATGGCCTATTGCATTATGACACCTTTTCAATTTAAGCAGCAAAGATTACAGAAAATAAACAGCTCACATCAGAACCTACCCATAAGCAAATTTTTCAAACTCAATTCATGTGAATTCATTTCAATATTTGCACAGTACACGAGAATCTGAAACCCCTCAAAGGACCTTTCTTTTGTTCTGACATATATCTACACATCTCAGTGAACGGGCAATCAAGATTAACCTGCAATGCCTTGCCATAACAACAATTTGGATCCAACGTTTAAACTTGTACCTCTCTTGCTTTAATGGCAGTAGCATGGCTGGGAGTTGGGATTACAACTTTCCCAGCTCTTAGTCTGTGCATAATGAACCAAGTTATGGTAGTTGACTCTTTAATCCTGCAGAAAATCTGCAGAAAACGCTGCTACAGATGCCTCTGGATTTGCCCTTTCACAGCACCATCATCTAAATACGGGCTATTTCAGCTTTTTGTGGGGTTAACTTAATTTATAATTTATTTGTTAGAGACTTCAGAAACTGTTTTGAAAATCATTTTCCTTATCATTTAGTGCGATAATATAGCTTGAAAGGTGAAGCTCTCCCCCCAAGCAAACATAAATTTTCACAATGTTTTGATTTCCTCTCTTCCACGATATTTGCTTAGAAGCACCAGGGATCAGCTGGGAATTTCAGTCAGTTCAGCTCCTGTCAGCGATGGGGAGAAGCACTACACTTGCCCTTTGGTTTATGCTAATCCCCAAGTGCCCAAATGTGCACATGAGCAGTGCACATTTCCATCCTCCAGGTTCTGCTAAAACTGATCGGTATTAGGCAAGCACCTCTAACAACACATTTTTGTGCCTACTGAGACCCTCACCGCAACCCTGCTCTCGCCTGCTAGCCATAATAACACACCAGGAATAACTTGGAGTTGGCAGTGCTTCCTATGCCTTATAAAAAGTTTCTTCCGATCACAAAACAGGCTCTCTGATATGTACTGCTCTGCCCATTCAGAAGAAAGATATTATGGTTGTAACGCTATCTTTCTGGGCAAACATCCTAGGCACAATTGAATTTTTATATATACGTATATAAAATTTGATCAAGAACTATGGCCTGAAGTCTCAATATAAAATTGCACCAACATTTCAGTGCCATTTCTTTAATCTTGGCTCATTCTATATTTTTTAGGCAAAATGCAAGGCATGTCTGAGCACATGATTTGTTCTCATCACCTTTTAGGCTCCAAGAGTTATTTGCAGTTCAAGACCTAACTTTTAGTTATAGCCTGCTCTAAAATCTGTAATTGGCCGTAAGGCTTGAAATATGCTCTGAGACC
>JACDJE010000155.1:1907683-2019980 GCA_016647715.1 Pavo muticus
ACATCTGTTTATCTCTGTTATCAATTTAAAGCAAAACCGATGGTTAACCTGAAAATTCCAGGATTTACCAAAGCCCAAGGACATCGTAAAATCTGGCTGTAGATTTCAGGACAACTTCTCAAACTCACAGCACAGCTGAGGCTGGAAGGCACCTCTAGTTCTATTTGCTCCAATCCCTGTTCCAGCAGGGCCACCCAGAGCAGGGTGCTCTGGCCCATGTCGAAGCAGTTTCTGAAGATCTCCAAGGAGGAGAATCCACAACCTCTGGGCAACCCGTGCCAGTGCTCCAGAACCCACCACCTTGTGTTCAGAGGAAACCTCCTGTGCTCCAGTTCATGCCTACTGCCTTCTAGGCACCAGAACAGAGTATGGCCCCATCTTCTTTGCACCTTTCCCTCAGGAATAGGTACACACTGATGAGATCCACATGAGTCTCCTCCAGGCTGAACAGTCCCAGCTCCCTCAGCCTTTCCTTATACTTTCAAAAGTACTGAAGTCAGTTGAAAGCCAAGGTCAAATTTTGAAAAAGTGATCTAGGATATGGTTCATAAATGCTTATATGGCAGTATCAAAGGCATTATTCTGCCTTTCCACACCAGTGACAGAGCATGCTGGTGGAGAGTCAGCAGAAACGGAGTCAGCTCCTGCAGCTGGCACCTGCTTCAGGTGCTCTGTGCAATGGCCCCTGCAGCACTGCTGCAGGTGCTGAGTTGCACAGTCCCAGCCATGCACCATTGCCAACGCCCAGCTCATTGACCCCAATGCACAGTATATAGAATTCCATCTAAGAAATAATTAAAATAATTTTTTAATTAATATCTTGTACTTACAATCCAGTTTCACTAAAACTACGTTAACTAATGGCCTCAAAGAATGCTGCAGAATAATACACATGTTCCTGAGTAGCAATTTTTACAGATATTTTCTTTCTTTTTACTTTTTTTTTCCCTAGAGGATTAACTTAGGCTGGTTTGTAAGCAAACATCAAAGTAAGAATATGCTTGAAATTTTTCTACTTTAGAATTCAAGAAAAACCCTGAGAAAAATACATTCTTCCGAGATCATGGAATTAATAATGGAAAAAGGACAACTGGTGTATCCAAATTTATCTTGATTCATCTTTTCTATCATCACTGTACCCCTCTTATTGCTTGAGCAGCAGTTCCTCAGTTATGAGGCCTCAGCTCGATGGGCAAAAAATGGCTGCTCCCGTTCTTCAACTTAAGCAGATCAAATGTGGTTATCTCCTGTTCTCATGTTTTCTAATAGCACTAACACCCAAACTGAGCTCTCAAACAGACAATCTGTGGACATATCTGTGTTTTCTGCCTCTGGCTGTCACAGAACAGTGGTTTCATGGGAAGTTTTGCTTTGAAAGTCTCAGCTCACTGACTTATGGTTGATATAGAAAAACAGTAATCGTTTTACTTCCACATCATATGAGTTGAGCACAGCTGTTCTACAAAAAAAAAAAACAAACAAAAAAAACACCAAAACAACAACACCACCACCACCACCATAAAAGGAAGAACAGAGGTGAAGAACATGATGCTTGTGTATTTCCTAGCTGCATTTCAACTACTGTTAAACTAATTTTTTGGCACTTGAATCTTCAAGGAAAAACAACACTTACAGAAAAGCAGGACAAAATGAGCTTATGTGAGGAGTCCTGTTCAGTTTACAGATCAGATTTTTTATTTGTACTGATGGAAGGCTGATTGAGTTATGAAATGGAACAGACAGTGACAATCTGACAATTAAAGACTGGTAAATTCACATTTGTAAAGGAAATCAAGCCCAGAAGGTCAAATTTTGGTATCTTGTCTACCTTTGCTTGTTTGTTTTTTTTTTTGTCAGAATCCTCAAAAATATCCTAATAAGGTAAAATCAAGGACTTTATTTCCTTATCTCCATTTATGCTTCATATTAACATAATCATTATCATTTAATAATATTTCTCCAGTGACAGAGTAAAAAAAATAAATAAATAAATTCCTTTTTGTGCAGTGTTGCCATATTTGCTCTAAGACAAATCAAAGACTGACAGAATGTATCTACAGGATGAAAAACATAATGTCCTTGTTTCTTTTGTATTTAATCAACTGAATAAGTACCTAAAATGAAAGTTATGTGAAATTTCAGTAATAAATCAGCTGACTTATACCAGTAGAGGATCAGATGGCTGTGGGGTCTCCTCCTTGGAGATCTCCAGAAGCAGCCTCGATGTAGGCCTGGGAACCCTACTATGGGTGGCCCTGCTGGAGCAGATGAACCCAGAGGGCCCTGTCAGCCTCATCTATGCTGTGAGTCTGTGATTTGCATATCCCTGTGTAAATGCTACGTATATCCTTCCAGATACGCTGATGATTATATTCCTGCAAAAATTAAAACAATGATAGGTAAAGATTAAACACCAGAAGTGTAATTGTTGAGTACTGTCCAATCTAAGACCCAAGCAGACTAATCAGTAGGGTACAAGTATATGGAAATAACAGAAGCAAGTCCTGGTATTTGGATATGAGGATTTATTTTTCAGCCTTGGACTAGGGCCCAGACTGAAAATCAAGAGTTAATCTAATTCCCTTACAATGTAAAAATCAACGTAATAGAGCTCTGTTGTTCCCATATGAAAGAGGATACATGCAGAGTTTGTGAACCAGAAAAAAAGACTCAAAAGTATATAAAAAATTACCATTGTGATCCGGAATACAGAAATTCCATCTAAAAACTGGCTGATGTGACACTGACACAACAGTGGGGGTGGGGTCAAAATGAGACAGAAATGAGAAACTCAGAAATGTTGAGTTTCCAGGGCTTACTAAAACCATCTCTCCAAATAATTATCTTGCCTTTGACAATTATATTACAGAACAGCAAGTATTGTGCCCAAATCCAGCTTGTTGAAGCGTTTACACAGAACTGCAGGGCACTGTTGCCATGGTCCATTAATAGTTGAAGGATTCATCTCCTAGGATGACTAAAAACCTCACATAAAAACAATGTCCTAACAACCCATGGCAGCCATTATCTTTGGAAATTTCAGGACAACGCTCTCTTGTTATACACACTGTATCAGATAAAACTTTCCAAAAGGCTGTGCGCAGCAACATGCAAAGCAGCAAGACACTTACTTGCTCAGGAAACCCATCGCAACAGGAGATGGAGCAAAGGCAACCCTCTGACCTTTTCTCCAACACTTGAGAGGCTTTGAGACTTAGGACCAAGAATTTTCCTGCAAATCCTGGTAGGAGTTAATCATTTTTTGAGAAGAACAACTGACAAATCATTGCCAAAATGAAACTTCACATATAACCTTCCAGTAAGGCATACTGAGAGGAGGGAAAAGAGGAGAGAAGAGAAAAATCAAACCTTACAGAAAGAAAGACTGCAATAACCCAAGGGTTATTCTTTCCAGAGGAGATTCAAGAACATATTTGTAATGGCAATAAACACTTCAGTTACGTGCTTACTGTATTTCAGATTAGCAGATATGTTAGCAAGCTGTCATATAATAGCTTCAGGGGCCAACGAGTTTGCTCAATTCAAGTATCTACTCTGAGACCCACAAGAGAATAAAGTAAAATAATTTGAGCCAAGTATTTGTGTAAAATTCTTATTTTGCCAGCACTCTAAAGAAAATAAGCAGAAAAATCTCAAATTGCAACTTAAACATGAACAACTATTACTGCTGCCTTGTGGTTTATAGATCTAATCTTCCTGTCCATACATCAGATCTAGCCAAGTCTTCTATGACTCCTAAAGTATCTTTTCTTCTACAGAGTTTTAGTCTGCATTAGTTTTTCTTCTTTACATGTATTTGAGGTGCAAAACGGGCCTTTCCTTCCTGTGATCATATCTTTGAAAGACCTTACGATCACTTCAACCTTCTGCTTTTTCTAACATAATGTATTTACATAATGTATTAACACATAAATCCACAGTGTGGCAGTTGTCCTACAACTGACTCTGAGGATCAGCAAATTCATCGCAGAGTCAAAGGCAGAGAAGATCACACTGATAGCTGTTTCAGAGACAAAAAGGTTGCTTGCCATTCTTTCCAAAAGCTCCTCATTTATGCCAATGTCAAATTACTAGATGAAAATTGGTTTTGAAGCCAATGTTGTCCTTCTATTTTGCTGTTGCAATGTTAGCCTTTCAAAGTCATTTTTACGTAAACAAAATAAAAAGCTCGCTCCATTTTCAGGGTTGTACACAAAAATCTGAAAAGCACCTTATGAAGAATGTACATGTTTTTTAAACAGTTAAATTACCCATTTCATATGTGAATGTTCTGTAATCACCGTTACAAATTTATAAATTTCATAGCCATAGGAGAACTAATATGTAATTTTGAGACATTTGTGAAAAAAAAAACATCACAGTCTAGCAATAAAATAAAACATACTAGTTTCATACTTAAATAAATGAATAATGACAAAATAGCCCATGCACTATGAAAACAGAACTGATGTGAACCACTTACTGCTTCCGTAGCTGTATCCTAACTCTACAATTAGTCAATAATAAAATTATTTTTTCCTTTATTTCCAGGCAATGTTTGCCTGTGGTCAACAAACAGTACAGAATGAAGTTTTAGAAAGCTAGCCCGCAGAAAGCAGCATGAGTGCTTATTAACCTCAAAAGACTGACTCAGAGGAAACTAAATTCCAAAACTTGACACATCCTACTTCTTCCATCCCAACCAGCTCTGTGGTTTTCACCATGATTTCTCCATTCTTCAGCAAAAACATCAAGCTATTTGGAACCAGATGCAGTTCAGACAGCAATGGAGATCCCAAAATACAACTTTTGTGAGCCATGCACAGACATCATTGTCCAAGACTGGGCTTACGCAAAGAGGCACGGTTAAATAACAGATGTTATTCCACTAGCAATGCAATGACTTTGAAGTTTTCTAACTCATCTTAAGAAAATTGTTCCACAGTAAGTATGCTGTCATATGCAACAGTGACACAGCTGCTCATAAAGCATCCATAAGTCCCTCTTATGCTTTTATGCTTGCACCACAATCAGTGGGATGTAAGGAGGTCATCCTACATTTTCCTAGACATTGGAGTATACCTTCCAAGAAGCAAGACAGTAAGAGGTAATTCATTGTTTATTTTTCCAGGACAATACAATCAAATTTTTAAAGCTGAAAGTTTTTGAGGATTCCTGTTTTCTACAGGTAAAGCATTAAGATCAGTTTATTTATATACTCTTAAGAAACCAGTATAACTCACATCAACAGAAGAGCAAATTGTCATTTTTAAACAAACACCAACCTGAAGAAAGGTCTCAGATTGGAAATAACCAAAAAAGCCTTTCAACACAAATATTTCAAGACAACCTACAGAACATATCTGTTCATTAAAGTATATAATTCAATATTCTAACATCTGTTCAGCAGCTGCTTATGAAAGTGTCTCAAAAACTTCTCAGAAATGAAATAATTTCATACTTTCATTGATTAACTGGAGAATATACCCAAAAACAGGCAGTCAGCTTCCTCCATCTCTGTAGCAGGACATACTCAAAAATGAACTTACACATGGTTCTTAAATAGCAACGCACAGACTGAGTTTAAGACGTTTCTAGAATGTGCCACCATCGTGGTTTGAAAACTGTGTAAAGTGGCAAAAGCTAATAAAGGATGGCCATGTTTTGGAGTTCAACTCATGAAACGTTTGGAGAATTTCATTAGATGGTTCATTAAGTGAGAAGATTTCCAGCTACATCAGGAAAGGTCCCTTTTTAGACCTAGTTCAAAAGCAAACCCATGCAGGTATTATTAAGACTGGAAATTCATAAAGGCTCTTGTATGATCAGAAATTGTCTGTTAATCCTAGCAGTGACTGCCTTCTTTACAGTAAACATGCACCACATCCTCCCATGGCATCCAAGCCATGCTGTTAGCCACAGACATATGATGTACATTATTATTTGCGGCAAAAATCTGTTTTCAATCACAGCTTCTTGCCCTGGTTTATGAGCAAACCTCTGTCACACAATGCGCAGTAACATCAGTGGTTTTGTTTTAATCATTTTTTTTAGTCTTGTCTTTGGTAACTTCTGTGCTCAAATTTTCTAAGCGCTGGAATTTAAAAAGCCCCTCAAACATTCAAAGCTATAAAATAATGAAATCAATGTGCAGAAACAAAGCTGTGTGATTGTGAAATTTCAAGTAATCATCATCTAAAAGTCACAGTCCCACTTCTATGCTCTCTGGTCCCTGGATATATTTCAGAAATATTTTGTGTTTTTACCTGCATGCAATACTATTGCCACTTTTAAAAATTATTTTAATTACCATCATCATTTTAAATAATATTTAAAATAATTAGGAAAGGTAGACAAGTATTATCCTGCACTAGTTTAAAGCAAGCCATGTATCCAATCCATTTCTGTTCAACCCTGTAATAATCTGTCAATTCACTCAGGCAAACGGTTTTCACTGTCCTCTTTACTGCTATTTCAGTTAGGTCTGTCAGAAACAGACTGCTGCTTTGCCACTTATTTTTCTGTCACCAAAATCTCTGTTGACTGAAGCAAAGATTTCTGATTGCAAATCAGCCAAATGATTAAAGCTGTTCCCTTCAAATCAATAAGAAACCCTTATTTGACCTAAATTAAAGTCAGTACCCATGACCTGGCCAGGGAGTCTGTACACATTTCACTTAAAGAGATGAGATGCAGCACAACTACTGGGGGACAGGAGCGGGCAGATTTGAAAAGGGAAAACAAGGCTAGAAGTGGATCCAGTGTCTGCGCTTGGTTCTGGGAGCACGTCTTCCCTATTCTGCTTTAACCTAGAGAGAAGCAAAGGAGGGCAGAAAGAAGTCACTCAGCCCGATGGTGACCATCCAGCCAGCTGCTCTTCTGAGAACAGATGACAAGAACTTTTACCATTACATGTGCTAAACATTAAACAAGTGATTCTTTCTGAAATACATTCTTCTTTTGAGTTTAATCACATTTTACACATTCCCACTGTCCTTTTCCATTTCACAGAGATTGCTTCCCTCAGCTTTTCCGAAGGCATTGCTTTTGGAAGCAGCACAAGACAACCTGGATTCTGTACCTCTTGGCCTGCTGTGCTCTTGCAGTAATTCTGAGCAAAGCCCTGAGTCAACACAATTCCAGAACTTAGGTTCCTTTGCAAGTCACCAGGAGCAAAAAGTTTTGCAAGTTTGCAAAGAATTAGAAGGACACAGGCAAAGTCTGTTGCTTTCCCATCCTCGAGCAGCAGCTACAAATCACAGAACTCCAAGGACAGCATGCGATGCTTTTCCAAGGGCACCAATCTCACACCACCCCAGAGAGCAAGCAGAACTTGGCACTGCTTTCTAAATGAGGGCAAACAGGATTTTTCCATCCTACCATTCAATATTATAGAGCTGCTAAACAAACATTCTAATTGATATATTTGGTTGTCTCCATCCTTCAAATAACCTCTGTTGACCTATGTCTCTAGGCTAGATACTGCTAACTCAGTGACTCTACAGAGCTCTACGTTAAATCCGTTGTATACTGTTCTGCAAACTGAAGAAAAGACTTCCACCTGGACTTCAGGCAATAACATGTGAAGTATTTTAGTCAACAGCCTTTTGCAGCATACCCTTTTCTCTCTTTCAGAAAGAGTTCCTTAAATTTGAAATACTATACCTCTTCTTTAAATCCTGGAAAGCATTCAAGCTTCCCTTTTCCATCACAGTTCATTTATCTTGCAAGAAGTTTCTAAGTGCTTGCTTCAGAGAGAAAAAAATGCATGGAGAGAGAAAAATTTCATTGTGGCTGATATTAGCCTCTGGACCCCACTTTCTGCACACTCCACAGCAGAGAGAAGCATGCGCTCTGAGCCTTACAGGAGCCAGCAGTTCAGTGTAAAACAGTTTGGCCACTCTTCCAATTGAGTTTCACACCTAGAGTTATGCAAGCATAAACAAAAGCACCACAAAATTACACTGACATCTTGCTCAGGATTTAACAGATGTTCTTCCAAAATTCTACTTGGGATTTTATGTCAATCTGCAGAAACTTTTCAAACCCTTGCAACAAAGAATACAAAACCTTGTAATAAATGTGTCCAAATTAAGAAAATTCATGTAATTAAGGCTTGAGCAACACTAATATATCTTAAATGTGACAGATTAGCACTAGGACTAGAGAACAGTTTATCAGATTTTTGTTGATTTTGGCAGAGCACTGTAATATCATGTATCTGGGTACAATACTCATCAAAGTGGACATGGCATCAAATCTGGAAAGGACAAATTCTTAATACTGTAAGGAAATGAAACAAAAGTTATCAGCTGAAAGTTGAACAAATGCTGTGCAACTAAAACCTGGGTGCATCCTTCCGGATCTGAAATACTAAAAACCAAAAAGACGCATGCCTAGTTCCTTGAGGACTCCTTACAAATCAGCCATTTGCAATGGGACACCAGACACATATACATTATTTTTCTTCAATCTATTCCAAACTCACTCCTTAATTGAATTAAACTTTGAAAACAGAATTTAAATTTGAACATCATCATCATTTACTAATGTGACCATAACAGAATGCCTGCAACATATCATTCGTTAGAGTAAAACATATACTAGAGGGTTACATTACAGTGCAACGTTTCTACAATAACTAATGTTTTCTATATTAGGAAGAAGGATAAAAAATATGCAAGTTAACATAGCTACAAATTATTTTTCTTCAAAATATTCTCATAACATAGCATCAGCTACCAGCACTGCCAGACAACATTACTCAACTGTTCCCCATGAACCCACACCATTTTTCATGCATTTTATATTCCATTGAGTGAGTTGTTCTCCCCTAAACTCACAATGACCAAATACAGAGATTTACACACAAATCTTGTATAGCAGATTGTTGATAAGATAAAACCTTTACACAGAAAAGCTGTTTGGTTATTGGTTATCTGTAACGAGATTTTTTCAAGGTTTTTTTTCTTTTCTTCTTTTAGCAGCAACCTCATGTTGCATCAGCAAGACAGTCTTACCACCCCGTGAATCATAATTCACTCATCACTACATACAGGCAATCTAACAGTTATCTCATTAGTCAGTACTGGTTCCTCAGTCTAATTTATTACTTGTTCTGTCTGAAAAATTTAGACATTGGTTAGAATGAGGAATTAGTATGGGGATTTTTCACAGATGCACACATATTTAATAAGGCCAAGTGACGTGAAGACCATGGACTGGATCCAGTTAATTAGGGTCAACGTGCCAACTTCTGAATTTCCATGCAAACTCTCAGCACAAGTATTCGCTGGATGAAGAGGGTCTGTAACACCTATAAACACACCAGTTTTCAGAAAATCAAGGATAATTCTGAGGCCAAAGTCTTTTCCGTAGCCTGATTTGTGAAAGAAGTTGAATGGTTTTCATCCTGCAGGCACCACACAGACCCTGGCGAATATTCTCTTTACAACAAGAATAACTATCACTGACAAAGGGGGAAGTAAGAGCGATGGAACTGCTGTTGGTTTCTACAAATATCAGAAGAAACTGAGGTGCAGTTTGCATTTCTGGATACACTGCTTGGCCCGTGTTTTCCTTTGTGCTTTGCATGTTGGAGCAAGGACAGGGCTGCATCCCTGAGGCTGGACATCCTCCTCTTCTGTGCAGGATGAAGTGGAGATGACCAAAATGAGAACACAGCACACTGTGATTAGCTGTGCTTTTCCTTAACCTTCGTTTTAAGATCAAATGGCTTTAATTTGTTCGTTTGCTTGTTTTATTTTATCAGGACAGCATGGACAAATTTGGCAGGACTTTGAAGCCTACTACAAAAGGAGCCTGGAAGATGAATGAATATTAACAACATGAATAAGAAGACTTACAATTTTGGAGATTAATTTTTGTTACAAGGCTTTGGCAGGCACAAATGCCTTAAATGAAGTGAATTCAGAATTATTGCAGGATCAATCCTCAGGAGGAACTCCTTTTTCCAGAGGGCAGAATAAAGAAAAAAAAATCATGCAATACAAGACCCTATTTTGTTTAGCTGAGATAGGGTGTACTTCCAACTTTGCAAAAACAAACCTTTTTTTCTGAATTTGGACTTGGGACAGGCTGGAAGTGTCTTCATTCCATTCCAAATAATCTGAAGTTGATTTTATCTCATAATGAGATAAAGATTTTACCTTTCAGTAGATAAACTCAGTGATAGTGGCAATTNCCCCCGATGCAAGAGACTGACAGGAAAACACTGGGAAACTACCCAGCCTCAAAAAGTTATTGGAAAGTAATCAATCTTCTCCTTGTTCCTGACCTGCTCCTTTCAGCCCTCCCTTACACACACCCTTTTGTCTTCTCCGCAGCCTGCAGAACAAAGCGTGTGCAACTCAGCAGCGTTCCCTAGAAGAGGGCCTGAGGAAACCTTCTGGTACAATTGGCCTGCTGTTCTAAGAAACCTGTCTTACAGCCATCATTAAGGCCCACCATATTAAAATGGCCCAAAAGCATCAGCCCGAAAAATTCACTCAAATCTGTCTGCTAATAAAGCAGCCAGGTGCCCTAAAGATGTATGTTGATCGTATTTCTGTGTTTTCAAGGTATGGAAATAAAAAACAGACATCTCTCTTATTTAGCAAAACACAAGAATACACTGAGAAAAGTTTTAAGAATTTATAGCCCCGAGGTAAAAGAGATTTTGCACAGACTGGGAAAAAAAAAACCCTTCAAACTGGCAATGCTTTCTCTAGCGCTATTAAAATGTGACATGAGAAGACAGGCAATGGGGGGTCTGCTGTGATTTACAAAAATACAAATGTTTGTAACTCCACTTTCCCATGTCTTTTCCAGCACAGAGAATGACAATATATTGTGTCAAAGCTAATAGAAAAGAACAATGAGCTGTGCAAGTCTTGAGTGCCACTGAGCAGAGGGCTCCCAGAGCTGGCAGAGGCTGGGAGGCACCACCAGCTCATGAGGCTGTAATGCGGGAGCCATCAGACCCATTCTCTACTTCCATCAGGAAAATGGCTATTTCACAGGCAAACCAACTCCACCAATGCAACCAATGTCACAGCTGACACAGATCGACAACCTGCGTAGTGCCTGCAGACCACAGCCAGGAAAGACACAGCCATGGGCATCAAACACCTACCAAAGGGCAGCAGTCACCTCAAGGCTGGCTGTTGAGTCATGATGCCTGGTTATCCTGGGAATTTTGACTTGTTCTCATCCATAGCATTTAATATACTGGGAACAAGCAATTCATGCTCTGGGGCTGGCATGTCCAGGAATGTCAGAAGCAACTCCAATTTTCTGAGAGATGTTCAACTTTGAAACTTTTTCCTATGCACTTCCACTAACAAATTTTTTGTCAAAAACTTANCCCCTCCAAAAAAAAAAAAAGAAACAGAGCATGTGTGGTTCAGCACCCAGTTCAGACTCACAGCTCCGCAGCTCCCACTGAGTTGGGCAGGGATTGCGTGTGAGCAGCTGAGCACAAAACTGGGTCCAGGAAAAGCCACTAGGCAAGTGTGGAGCGGAACAGAAAAAAGATTAATAGCTTCTCCTAAAAAACATGCACTAAGCTAGAGAACAGCTTGTCGGTTCCAGACAAGATAAGCAGCCATTCCTTTTTGGTTACAACCAAAGTATAGTCTGAGATTTCAATCTAGCATATAGCTACAAAAGAGCCATATAAGGCAACAGAACAAAAAAGGCTCCATAAAATACATTTCTAAACATCTCACAAACGAAAGACTATTTAAGAAAATAGACTACTCCACTTCAAGAACCACTTCAAGAGGTTCTCGTCAAGATACTACACATAAATAAAACTAGATTTTGACAACTTCATTTAATTCCACAACTCTAACACTGGAATTCCACACAAATCCATGGTATCTTGAGAGAGAAGAAATGCAGGCTGAATTCCCCTTGATACTCCAAGCTTTGGCTTCTACAGATAATTAAGTATTCTTTTGTTCATTTCATTGCTGTTACCTTACTTGATTTTGTTTTCTCAAGTTGTCGAAGTTCTGACTTGCAAAAAATAATAATAATAACCTTGAAAGGAAAGCAGCAAGTATTAAAATGCGCCTGTAGGAAGAATGATATCCCTATGCACTCTAAAATGAGACATAGCAAAGGAAACATTTCATGAATGTCCACTGAGATTCACTGATCCTCAGTCCAATACTCTTAAATCTGGATAGATCAGATTCACGCAATTACACTTCTTTATAAAACTTAAGCAAAAACAGCGAATATCTCTTCACCATTTTTTCTTGTCTGGAGAAATGTTTATTGTATATCCAAATTCCTTCCATCACTTGTCTAATAATATATAACCCAAAACAAAAAATTCCACAGAGCACACATGCAAAAAGATCATAATAAAAGCAACTTGGAAAAACTTCAACATAAAGCTCGACTGAAAACACAAATGTTGTTGAGAACTAAAGTCAGAGACAGAAATAGGCAACTGTCATTTTCACTCTAGTTTCAAGGGGAAGCAGAGATTTTTCTTACGACAGCTTTTAACTCAACTTTCACGCAGCCTTCAGAAGACGATGTGTGAATGCACTCAATAAATGTGATTTCAATGACTATTTTGTTTTTTAAAATACCTGCTGCAACTTGAATCTGGGGTATGTATTTATCCCGAAGCAGTAAGGGAGAGCGCATTAATGCTTCATACAATGTAAGGAATGCTACTGTCTGCATAGTTTACATGTGAATGGAGACAACAGTGCCTACTCAGAAAACAAAGACTGCAGAGCTCATGCCTTGATACATATATAAATGTTTGACCTTGAGATATGCTAGAACCTAAGTAAGTATTAGTGCAGTCAACAACGGACAGATTTTCAAGTGCTTAGCATCTGGTTGGTATCAGCCTTTCAGCTCAGCTCTGCTTAGCTCCTTTGAGAAGTGGTCCATCCAGCCAAGGCCTGCAGCAGCACTGCAAAACCAGCTCTGAGTCAGCACTGTAAGAAGACAGCCTCTCAGTAATAACAACTGGATTATTAGCCTGAAAAATGCCTACATCAGTACCATTTTATTACAATATGAACGGTTATTTCCATTTCAAAAACACTCTGCGTGCTTACCATAGACAGCATGCCTAATTTAAAATATATAGAGATATATACATTTCTCAAAAACAAAAAGAAAATCCTGCCAGAGAATTTCTCTCTGGCCTTACAAGAGCCTACAGAACTCTCAATCCCCAGATGTCACTCACTGACATTTTCTAAAAACCACCTGTATTTAGGTCTTTAAACATCAATGTAAAATTGTCACTTTAGGCCACAGCAGGCCACTGTTCTCTGCTTCAGCCCGTGCATTTCCCTTCATGTATACAAAAGGGCTGCTGGGTAAGGCTATATTAAAGGAAATATATATTCTTTTACCTTCCAGATAGTAAGAACCTTCACTATGCATAGAAGTTATTTTCTAGATCTTTTCCTACTGCGGCATATTTTTGCCACTTATCCAAAGTCATCAAAAGCATCTAAAACTTTTGGAAGTAAGAAAGTACTAAACTGAACAGATTCAGGATTACTTGTAACTTGAATATGCTGAAGTAAAATCTACCTGGATTTCTTACTGTTATCACTTCCTTGTCTCAACGCTTCTCTTGGAATCACTCAACTCTGTTTGCTTCAGAGGGGTTTGGCAAATGCTCACAATATTGTATTTGGCACATCCAATTCAATGTTTGGGTATGTGGTTTGCCTCTGCACCAGCAAAATGTGTAAGCTACAGCTCCTTGGGCAGCACTTAGCCGCAGATGGGCAAGGCCTCCCAGTTGCCATCTGATGGCCTGCTGTCCCCAGCCTGTCCTGGAGCCTATGTCCTCAGACATAGAGCTGGTGTAAGGCCACCAGTTGGTCTCACTGCCAGCACTGCTAGCTCTGAGGGCAGCCCAGGATGTTCAGCCCTTCGCCAGCTCCCCAGCAGTACCACCAGCCACTAATGGGGCCCAGATGCATGATGCCAACTTCATTCAAACAGGAGAAACTTCTCACAACAGGGCAGACCAGATCTCCCAGAGAGAATTCAGCCTCTCCCTTGGCAATGCACAGGCCACGCAGGGGAGGACAGATGTTTCATTAACTGCTGTATGGCCACAAAAGGATAATACAAATGTTTTGGTTTTCATCAGGGATTCACTAAGACATTAAAAATCAAAGGATACAGAGCTTGGCTAGTTCTAGAAACAACCTCTTAACCTTTTATTTGTGCTCATTTTCATAAATTTCAAATTGGCATTGTCCTTTTAGCACTTTTGAGTCAAGGAAAGATTTATCAAGCTGGCAGATGAAGGATTCAGGCCCCGAACATGAGACCACCATGAAGAGACACATTCTCAGGGAAGGATAAGGGATTACTCGCACAAAGGAGGCTGAAGGAGATCACAGCACTGCATAAAGCTCCACAATCTACCATACACCCAGTGAGCTTCATGCACATGTATAATCCCACTCGGTGTTCAAAATTAAGTGCCCGTATAAATTTATTTCAGATTCACAGATTAAATACTTACTACATGAAAAGGAGAACAATTTATATGATCTGAAGTTTGCAGAAGCACATGCTAGCAACATAGAAAGATTAACAAGCTTTTTTAGAACATCAGATCTTCCTTCTCGCATAGTTATCTTACTCAGATTAACCATCCTCCATTTCTCTCTTTTTGCACATTAGTTACTTTCTCATGAAAAAATAAAATAAAACTAACTTTTATTGGACATTTCATACCTGTCCAGTTTGAAAAAGGTGAGAAAGCAGCCATTCATTCTCATAAAAAAGAAGGAAAAATGTCTATATGAAAAAAGGAAACAGCTGCAGGATATGTCTATTATGTCCCATAAATAGTTGATATCCCACTCCGAAAGAAGTTATACAGTCATTACATATCATGGCAAGAAAAGTAGAACAGAAAGATCAGTTCTGGTTGCGTAAATTATGTTCTCTAGGTGTTCCACCTGGCACCAAACGATAGAACAATATTTCATTGCTCCCAGTAACATCTGCTGTACTATTCAGACATCACAGAAATGTGCTTTACTTTAAGGAACCCGTTTTCTAAACTCCAGTATTTGCAAGACTCAACTACCCACTACCTATACACTCCAGAAATATCTGACAGAAATGGTAACAATGGCTTCAGTTTATCAACATCCTTCACTGCAATCAAAAGTTTTCTTCTGCTCTGTATTAAGTAAAAGAATATCACATATGTTATGAAGCTGGAGATCAAATGATGAAAATCTAGGACACAGATGTATGAATAAAACCTTAGTGTTAAGGCACTAAGCCAAAAGGTAACTATTGCCAGGCACAGGACTGGAATTGGACTAGACTAAAAAAATCAAATGAAAATTAAAATTGCAGAACAAGGACCCATTTGCCACTGTCTGAAGAAAAGCAGATAAAAATCAAATTAATAACTGAAAATGTGTGGCTAAGATTTTTACATTAATTCTTGATTACAGATGGATGACACTTACATAATTCCCTGTGTCACTGGGTCATTTTTGTTGTTCTATCTCAGTTTTAAACGGAAGGCAAGAGAAGTTACATTCTCAAGCGGCTTCACTTTTCTCAACACTTTGAGAACTATTCCACTGCCATTCATTCTCACCAATGTCAAGACTTGTGGCTGATAAGAACCAGAGCCGGATGATATTTTCTTCAAGGAGAAAGATGTGAGCTTCTCAGGGGAAGCCTCACATTAGCAACAGGATTGTAATCCAAAGTACTCTTTGAAAGAATTAAGTGTCCTACAAGACAGTATGTTTTAAGAAAGAAACTTAGATATTAGTCTATTCTATTTTAAAATGTTCTTCTATGGGGGAAAAAATATCTTGCAAGAAACAGAGTATTTTCTCTGCTCAGTCTCACACTGTCTTACTCTCAGTCTCCCTACATCCCAGCCCATAAAATATGGGAACAATTTATAGACTGCACTGTTGGTCTGGCCCTACATATATAGTCCATCCGCAGATGGTTGTAAGTATCATTTGCTTGGCCACTGAGTGAAAATGTTCTCCTGCAAACTTGAAGAAAAGACAAAGGGAGAGCTGGAGAGAAAAAGCTGAAAAAAAAAAAAAGATCCAACTCATTTTCAATAAATGCCTTTCCTAGTTTTGAAGGACATCCATACAACTTTTTTTCTTTTCCTTTTTTCCCATGTTGTATACAATATTCAGCAGGGAAAAACATGCTGTTGCATATTTCCACATTTCAGATCCCCAGAGAAAGTTGAATAGAGATGCTATACACCAATACTACTTTATTTTCGCTACATCTCAGTTCACTTCACAAACAGAACTAGCCCTCAAATAATCAGTGATTTCTGCTCATCATAGGCATTTCAAAAATTTCTCTCTGAGGATGGAGCCAGACACGAACTCTGCTAATGCCTCCAGGTCACATTCATTCTTGTATAGTAGGACAGCCCAAGTGTTTAGCCAGGCCTCAGCATGCGCATGCATCCTTGAGAACAGACACATGCACAGGACTCCATTAAAATCCATTCAGGTTATCAGAGTACTGCTTAGAGGATATGGATCCTTGAAGCAGGACCCCTCCTATCAGCCATTGACAAGAGACAAGATACATAAAACTCAGCAGCCTTCCAAATGCAAACAAAATACGCACAAAGCTAGTACTGGTTGAATCTTACCCAGTTTTCAGTGGGTAGTGCAACCACAGAGGGAAGAGCACCACCAGCACTATTTCCAGTGCTGCTGGCCACTCCCAGCCATCTCTGTCGCCAGCTCCTGCTACCACATCTTTTGCTGAGGGACAACTACCACATTTACATTTAGCTGAACATGTTTGTTCTGGGTTAATTTTCAAAGGCATCAGTTCCCTTGTCCATTTACCACACAGAATAGCCCTGGAAATTGGAAAGGGAAATGCTACAGTGAGATCACTGGCACTTTTTATTTTCTGTCTTTCCCAGCTATACAGAGAATGCGTTATAATGATGGTTGTACTTGCAGTTTAAGCAGAGCCAAGCACATCAAATTTTAACTTCTCTCAGTGAGTCGAGGTCACACTCAGCTTAGATATGTTAGCAATTCTATTCAAGTTACCACATATAGTTACAGACAAACATTGAAAAGAAAGATACTTAGATAGTACAAAATAGTTTTAAAAAATAAAAATATAACAAAATTGCTCAGCTGTTGAAACAGCAATTAAGAAACAGAAGAGAAGGCAGGGTGGGGAAGGCCAGGGGTGCCCACAGTGGGAATGCGATGGTCTGTCTTGGGAGTTCCTCTGAGGAAACCATGCTGAAACGATAAACCTCCAACGCAGCAAGCAGGATTGCAATTCACATCTCTGCTGCAGTGCAGAGCCAAAGGACCAAATTAATTCCTTCTGTAACCCCAGTGACTTCAAAGGAGTTAACCCAGAGATGAAGTTGGCTTCAGGAATTTCAAAATGGACCCTGACCAATTCCCCCTAAGTAGGCTTCTTGTGTTACAAAACTGTCTTGGCTTTGTAATGTTATTATGTCCTTTATCAGTTTTTCTTCATACAGAATGACTAAGGAACTCCAAACCAGTAGCAGCACCTGATTAATATCAACCACTCTTCAAAGCATTTGTCTTAACACCAGGGGTTGTTGTTTTTTCAAGCTGGTGGGTCTTAGCGCTGATGACTTCATTGTGTGGTCTGTCTGGTCAAATTCGCTGCTGAAATCCAGCCTCTACCATCTGAAGGGTAATATTTTAAGTTAGTCATGAGCAGGATTTGAATGTTAAACTTGACCTTTCCACCTTTTCCAGTGTGTGTATTTCTGTGCTTCCTTTGCAGCCTCTGCATGCCCATCTGCGGTTCTCTTCTACCAGCTGCCAGAGAGACAAGATTAATGTTGCCTTGTCATATATCAATAGCCACCAGAGAAACATAAACAGCTAAAAAGCTGTAATTACTTCTTATTATCTTTATATAAAATGGGATTTATGGTGCTTGACCACATTTCCAGCAGCCAAAAGATGTAATAAGAAGTGATTATACAATCTGACTGCCTCTCTCTACTTCAACTGTCATTACAGTTTGAGGTGGCTTGGACTAAGCACTCAATTTTTACACATCTTTTCTATAAATGTTTAAAGCTGTGCTTCAGCCAAAAAAAGTATTTTTAGCCAAAAGTATCAGTTTAATACTCATAGATACATGTAGCACTGAATAATGCTACTGTTTAATTAGAAAGGAGAAAGGTACTACTCAGCATGAGTGAGGGCATCACTGCTGGCCTCAGCAGCATCTACATGGCCCTTATAAATACGGACTGCGTGATTTTTTTTTCAAGACCTGAAGCAAACAGTTAATTCCAAAACTTCTGTCTTTACTTCCAAAACTTTCCTGTGATAGTGTGAGTGGCTGGAAGAACTGTTTGAACCTGTTTTTTCTTCCATGGTGCCTCTTTCATTGCAATTTTTCTATGTCTCTCAAAGGATATTCTGTCTTTCATCAAATGCAGACAGACTTCCAGACTGCGTTGCTAAATCTTGATTCAGCCATGTTACAGGAGGAGTAAGGATCTATAAAAAATGTTAGGAAGGTAATGTACCTTGTTAAGAACATTTGTTCCTGGCATAATTTCAATTTTTATCATGCATTTTAACTACTCTCTTTGTACAAACTCATTCAAATTCATATAAATACACACTCTTATTGCAAAAAATGACCGACTACCAGTAGAACAACTCATTTAACAGGCAGCAAAAGGCATATAAAATATTCTGGTTTTACACTCCAAGTATATGCAAGTAGGTAGCTTGTATGGCAAAGGATTGATTTTCTGTCTCATTAATAAACTCATTACCTCAGGCTCAGTGTTTTCATTAAATACATCTGCCTCCATTAAGGAACAAGTGATGAATATTTTACACGTGATTTTGCTCATCATTTCAGAATTACATAAAAATCAGTTAATACTGGAAGGCAAAGCTGGAACTGAGGAGGACAGGAATTGCTGTATTAAATCAGACTGGAGGTACTATCACTTGACAGCTGCAAAACCCAGCTGCTCAAGAGCAGACTGCAAGACCTCCCTCATAGACAGATGTGGGATAATCACACAGCATCCTAAGATGCATCTTGATCTCTAGCAGATAAGAGATTGGATTAAGACAGATAATTGTTAACTACCTCTTCATGAACAGTAACCAGACAGAGATTTACCCGGAAAGGAGGAGGATTCATGGGGGAGAGGAAGCTTTTAATCCTTTCTCTTGGATGTTAGCATGTGTCCAAAAGCTTAGCAGAAGAAGCCTCAAAGGCCTTTGCCTACTAAATAGGAAGAAAGGACAGACATTTCCTTCCCCCTCCCCTTCAGGTTTGGAAATGGAAGAGGGATCATCATATGAAGACAAGGATGTCTGGAAACTCACTACAGACTGATGAGGGGGTAAGCACCTGAGTGTTCCATGAGTTGGCCATGAGCCAGGAAAGTGCCTGTGTAGCCAAGAAAGCCAATGGTATTCTGGGATGCATTGAAAAGAGCATGGCCAGCAGGTCAAGGGAGGTGATCCCACTCTGCCCTAGTAAGGCCACATTTAGAATACTGTGTATAGTTCTGTGCTCCCCAGTTCAAAAAAGACAGAGATCTTCTAGAAGGAGTCCAATGGAGGGCCACAAAGATGACAAGGGGCCTGGAACATCTCCCTTATGAGAAAAGGTTGAGTAACCTGGGTCTGTTCAGCCTGGAGAAAAGAAGACTGAAGGGAGACCTGATTGATGTTTGTAAATATCCAAAGGGAGGTGGGAGGCAAACAGATGAGGCCAGGCTCTTCTTGGTGGTGCGTAGCAATAGGATAAGGAGTAATGGCCTAAAACTTGTACATAGGAAGTTCCATGTAAACTCGTGGAAGAACTTCTTCATGGTAAGGGTGATGGAGCACTGAAACAGGTTGCCCAGACAGGTTGAGGACTCTCCTTCTACTGAGATATTCATGACTTGTCTGGACACCTACGCGCAACCTATTATAGGAAACCTGCTTTAGCATGCTATAGTCTCCTCCAATCCCTGCAATTCTGTGATTCTGTGATATCTTACTCAAAAATATCCCTTGTAAGACCTACTAAGGTCTTCTCTTCTCTCCACATGCCCTAAAATACTGAAGGATAATGAAGGGTATCTTTAGCAAAGAGCTTAGAATACATTCTTCTCTTCTTGTTTCACTAAATCCATTATTTGAAATCATTGCCTAAATTACAGACATACATTAAATAAAAATTAACTGTAATTCTCACATACCTACCAAGTAAAAAACATACATACCTCATTTCATGACTTAAGCTAATCATTTATCTCTTGCTGTAGTGCTGTTATCTACTATCTAAATGACACAGAGAATTACCACTATCGGTGTCCAAGAACTGATATATTATCCCTATCTGGAGTCATTATTTGGTTTCACATGCAGAGTTTCAGTCAGCATCTGGGGTCTATGCCAATATGCACTCAACATCAAATAAAAGGGCAGTCACATTATAGACAGACCCTTATCACTCTTGTGATAAATACCAGTAAATCCCTAAAAGGTTTGTGGTTGTGGCTTTTCTGTAGGAATTTTAGCAAAAGAATCTTTACAAAATAAAGAAAAAGTCTTTCCAGTGTTCAAAGATTCCTCAAGAAAGCTGTAGTTAATCTTTTCTATTATGTATCTAATGATCTTTTGAGGTCCCATCCAACCACTGCAATTCTGTGATTCTGTATGTGTACAATCATTTGAGTTCCTAGTACAAAAAATTTTTAATGATTCATTTCTAAACCTTGAAGTGCCTTAGAATTTTTCCTTATGTCCTAATTGAACAAATACTAATAACATTTATCATAATACTGTAAAATAAACAGGAATTCATGCAACATGCAAGCCAAAATGCCTCTGAATTCTCCAATTCCAATCACTTGGCCTTCTGAAATTCATAAAATGGAGGTATTAATAACATCTTCTCTTAAATTTTAATTTTCACTACCATCCATTTTAAGAAGGAGGGGACAAAGTCACGTTTGGTTTGACTAAAGAAAATTTGACAGTTGTAACTGTCTCCAAAGTCACAGGAAGTTCAAAGAATAGGGGACTAATCACAGGCACTTTTGTTGTTAAGTTGGTTTATTAGTGTTTACCCCCCACTTCCAGACACACAAGAATACGTTAAAATATATATATATATATCACTTAACCTCCTCTCACAAATCAGAAAGTTAACTGTAAGACCTCTCTCAGATCAGCTAGGGAAATAGGACTGTTACTGGACAATAAAATCTGAGTATAACAGATATAAGATCTATCAGCGGAAAAGCTGCATCTCTAGTGATATGGAGCTCTACCCGTCTGAATTTCAACTTCCTAGACAATTTATATGGAAGTATAGAAGGGAACTGATACGATACGGATGAACTCAAACCTGTCCCACAATTCCTCCAGTCTGGCATCAAGCAACAATCAACAAAGCCATTCCCACACATAGAGATATTTTATTCAGGCTAGTAAATTGGCAGATGAAACAAATGAGCTCAAAATAATTACCTGCATTCAGGTTCTGTTTGATACATTTTGGTAAAACCACATGGCCAAATTTAATACTGCTGGAATACAAACATTTTTAATGAAATATTTAAATTACCCTGACACGCTTCTTTAGAAACCCCTTCTTTTGGCTTCAGTCTAATCAACAGTATAAATTATGATCTTGGCATTTCACCCAAAACATCCACCCTGAAAATAAAGTTGAACAGGAAAAGCACCAGTTCAGTTTTTAAGGAAAGTGGAAAGACACAGTGTTTACATCTATATGGGTGGCCCTGAACAAGCTGCCTGCCCGAGCTAACCTACCCCTTATGATGAATTTTGAGTTACTCTGACACTTCATGCTCTCAGTATTGGCAAAAGTTTGCAAAAGAAAGGAAAAACATTCAGTCAAAAGGAGTACAGCATCCATCAAATGTCTCCTTTCTCTAGTGTTTAGTTTTGTTGTTTTGTTCTGTTGTTTTTTTCAGAAAGGCCACAGCATTATTCTCTGTCAACTTTTGGAAGTAGCAAAAGACTTCTATAGCGCAAAATATAGTAGTGTTCTAAAACAGGCAAATATCCATTTTGAAGTTCCTAGTGCTTAGTACAAGATAAATTGAACATTATCCAAGCTCTGAGAATTCCATACAGTTAAGAGTTGGAGACACACTTTTAACAGTAGTAAGGAAATACTTTTACTGAACTCCAGGAGCTAAATCATTCAAGTAACACATGTCAAGAGACCACAGAGGTAGGGGTGGGCATTTATGTTATAAATAGTGATGACATCACTCACTAAAGTGATGCATTCTTCCATTCTATCTAACAGTTCCACAAATCTGACAAATCCAGAAGGGCTGCTACTGAAGAAGCATCATTTATATTACAGCTTTACCTGAGAGGAATTGCTCCATGATCTACTGAAGTAAGTGTTTCTGTGCATATGTATATGCAACTATGTACTGTGTGTTCTACACATGTATATACATACATGCACACACATTTTTCTATAAATAAATTACATACATTTCAAAGTAAAACTAAATGTGGTTTGGGTGTTTTTTTCTGGGCTTTTTCTTTTTTTTGTCGTCGTTGTTTCGAAAAGGGGATTCGTTACTTCATACTGATTTTTCAAAGAGATGGCAGCATATTAGATCTAGTCTCATCTGAAATAACCAGGAATGAGAATCATAGAATCACAGAATGGCTTGGGTTAGAAGGGACCTCAAGGATCATCAAGTTCCAACCCCCCTGCCACAGGAAGGGCCATCAGACTCCAGATCTGGTACTAGACCAGGCTGCCCAGGGCCCCATCCAACCTGGCCTTGAACACCTTCAGGGATGGAACATCCACAGCCTCTCTGGGCAGCCCGTTCCAGCACCTCACCGCTCTCTCTGTAAAGAACTTCCCCCTAACATCCAATCCAAACCTTCTCTTCTTGAGCTTAAAACCACTCCCCCCTGTCCTATCACTATCTACCCGAGTAACAAGTTGATTCCCCTCCTTTTTATAATCCCCTTTTAAATACTGGAAGGCAGCAACGAGGTCTCCTCGCAGCCTTCTCTTCTCCAGGCTGAACAAGCCCAACTCCCTCAGCCTGTCTTTGTAGGGAAGGTGCTCCAGAAACCTTATGACAAATCAAAAATAAAATATGCTATACCAATGAACACTTTCCTAATACAAAAAGAAGTCTTCAAAAACCCCGAATTATATACACTGAAGAAAACTATGCTTATAAAATGACATTCTCTAATATGACAAACTCTCCCATCTTTCCAGCTCAAATTTTTTAAAGTGAATGGTCTTTCTACTGTAATGTGTCAGCTATTTTACATTTTTTTTCTTTTTAACTGTAAGACCCAAGATGACTCAAGCAGTAGAATACACTGGCCCTACTACTACACATACCTACATAAATCTGTGAAAAGGAAGGATTTGAATATCAACTTATCAGCTTCTAACAAAGGACAAACAAATCTGGAATTTCTAGGAACTCTATGACTTAGTCAAACACGGAACATTCATCCAGATGTGGTGTCCTGAGTACAGGAGAGACATAGACCTGTTGGAGTGCATTCACAGAAGGGCCACAAAAATGATCCATAGAATGGAACACCTCTCCTACAAGGACAGGCTGAGAGAGCTGGGGCTGTTCAACCTGGAGAATGCTGTAAGGTGACCTGATAGCAGCCTTTCAGTATCTAAAGGGGAGCTACAGGAAGGAAGGAAACAGACTTTATTTAGCAGGGTCTATGTTGATAGGACAAAGTGAAATGGCTTCAAGCTCAAAGAGGGCAGATTTAGGTTAGATATAAAGAAAAAATCTTTTACAAGTGAGGGTGGTGAGGCACTGGAACAGGTTGCCCAGTGCTGTTGTTGATGCCTTGTCCCTGGACACTTTCAAGGCAAGGCTGCATCAGGCCCTGGGCAATCTGATCTAAGTGTGGTGTCCCTGTTCAATGCAGGGGAGTTGGACAAGATGACCTTTAAAGGTCCCTTCTAACAGTAAGGATTCTATGACTCTATAAAAAAATGTCTAAATATTTCAAATATTGTTCAAGTAAGTCCTCATTTTTTAAGTCTTGAAATACATGCTATTTTGACATTATTTCCATTATTTTCACTGTAGGAAATTAATTCTTTCCACTCAGTAAAATTAATGACAGTCCAAAGAGATAACCAATGCTATTTTTCTTTCTCACTCCAACTTGTATATCTATACAGTTTCAGAGCACATTTTTAAGATCAAACATATAATTTATGGTATTTCTGCAAAAGCATTGTGTAGATACTGGCTCTTGTGTAAGCTCCACCTTATTTCTCTAACCAATTATTCACAAAATCTTTTTTTCCTTATAATAGAGCTAGTACATAAAAAGCTTTGATCTTTGATCTTCAGTTTTTTATAGAGCATGTGGCTACACTTGCTCACAACATGTATCAATACATAGATTATTATCCAGGCTGTAAGTAATTACATTTTCTGTCCTTTAGGGACATTTCTGGAGTGATCAATTTTAGTTATTACTAAGAAGTAGTATAGTTATTACTGGTAATAAAATAACATACTAAAATACAGACATTAGCTTATAATATGTAATTTTATCTTTTACCATTATTTCAGTGAGAAGTCTCCTCTACTACGGCTAACTTCAATCTGTGTTCCCCTCCTGATACGCACCATTGTTTCTTGAACACTGTATTTTATTTACATGTTTCTTTCTGCATGGAAGATATGCTACAGCACAAAATGGTCTTCTTTTCCAATTCCACAGTTGACAGGGGTAGCACCTCCATTGTTGAGAGAAGCTGAGTTTGATGCACTCGCATCTCAAAGAACCATCAAATACAGATTCAAAATCAGTTGTCCTGGCAGCTGTTTTTGCAACTGATTTCATAACTACAAAGCATCACCAGTCTCGCCTCCATGTGTGGGTTCTCCTGCTTGGCAGGACTCATTTTTATTCTAACTGAATTAGCTATTTATATGGTACTAAAGGCTTAATCCATGGAATGAAATTTATGACATACAGTATAATATCCATAATTTTTAAATGTGCAGGTAAAAGGAAAGGAAAGGTCAAACAAGGGAAGCTTCAGTAATAACCAAAATGAAACTATATGAATCCCTGTGCAGTAGGCCTGAAATACCTCTCAAAATTTAAGAGAAAATCTGACCATAGCTAAGTGAGGCAACAACACCAGTCTGCCATAATGAAGACAGTGAACTGATGATCTTTAAGGTCTTTTCCAACCTGAGCAATTCTATGGTTCTATGATTCCGATCTGAAGATTGTACTATGTATGGTGAAGGATGCTGTTTACTTTCTAACTGGTAGAATGTTATCTCTCTTGCAGAAACCAGAAATTCAAGCAATATTTCTTTACATGGCAAGCATAGTAGGTATGTGTACTTCAAAAAGACCTATTCAAATGCTATCTTCTGTAACTTAAGAACATCTACATTTTCTACCTCAGAAAGACTCGAATAGACATGGGAATTCACAATTTTTTCATTGCCAAACAATTCTTAAATATGATTCTGTGCTGTATGTAATCAGCTATAGAATAATAGCAAAAATAAACACATCTATTAATGCAAATCAAATAAAACAGTAAAGGATCGTATGTAAAATTAGAGCTTATACTCCACCCATTCATAAAAAGGTTGTTCATCTGCTATGGGACACTTTATGCCACCATACATTAAAAATCAATGAGAAGAAAGCACAGTTTGGCTCCACTCAAGAATCAAGTGGGAGAGCAGCTGAGTTCACTCAGAGGAAGCTTAAGTGGAAAGTGTTAATGATTAACAAAATTAATAAAATCTACATTAGTTTATGTAAAAATAATGTTGATATAGAACACATATTGATATAAAACACAAAAAATAAAAATGTAATGTAAATATGTAAATAATGACCAAGAAGAGTTACTTTTATATTTGTTAATTAGCAACACTGACATTATTCCTTATTAAGCAATAACAGCTGATTATATCTCAGATCCACTGCAATTCCAATAGTAAGGATTTGCCTTTACAGCTAGCAGATCTTAGGTATACTCTTCTATAGAACTAGCTTTCTTCTGCAGCTTGTGTATCAGAATCCTCATGACGTAAAATGTGCTCTAGCAGCTGCAATCAGAAAACCAACACACATTTTTATAGCTAGTCATTTTGGCAATTTTCTCCTCCTTTTTATTTCTTAATGACAGAGTAGTGCTACCACAAAAACTGAAAGTATTATCATTTTAAAACACTGTTCTCTATCAAACCAAACTTCTTAGGATGGTCTTAAGTAGACTAACAGCAAACTATGTATTATTTTTACATAAGTCTGTATAAAGTCATTTTCTAGATGAAATATGTTACCTTGAAAGAGAATATTTGCAATGAAAAAAATAATTATGGTCTGAAGATAAAAATCAGTGAAAAGAAACAAAAAAAGTTGGCCAGGAGAACTACCCAACACAGGTGTGCTGCCATTATCAGTGTGTCTTATTGGAGTGTTGGTACGTGGTTGGTTGTGGCTGGGTGAAAACTGAGGAATGCGGATTAAAGCCGTTACAGATCAGAATTCCACTTTGCATTAAATAAACTTTTGTTAACAACACTGGACAAATATCTCAGTCATTTCTCAGCTCACGTGAACAAGAAGAAAATTCCTCCAGCTTCTGTGGTCACAACTGAAACTACGGAGGTTCCTTGGACAGGGAAAGACCGATGATCTCGATAAATTTTCTTACAGTTACCCAAATGATTCCAGTTCATCCTGCTAGGAGATCTTTCCTACCTTGCAAACTTAACAGATATGAATGCTTGATATGTTTTCAATTCTGAACAAAAAGTTGCTATAGATTTGATACTCATTATGTCCTGAGAACTGAAGTTTCTTTTCACTGAAAGTAACTGAAACTAATTAAGCAGTGGTGCCAGCTATGGAGGGCACAAGCCCTTGTGCCTGCATCTCCCAGAGCCTCCTGTCTCACTTGACGGGCTTTACACTTATGCTCATGTTTCAGTTTGGCACCCACCACATTTACAAGTTGTTTTTCTGTTTTGTTTTGTTCTTTTCAAATACTGAATAAAATCTGGAAGATTTGCCACGTTTATTTTTCAGGCCTGTACCAGAAAATGTTAATAAAATGGATGAAAAATGCCATCCTAAACAGCAGCTACGAGCCAGATTTCTGTACAGGTCATTATCTGCATGCTTGACACAACTAGATACTTGGATTCGATCCTAGATTGATTTTAAATTTTAAAATTTTTAAAAAGTTTTTTTTTTAATTCTGAAACCCCTCTAAAACTTCCCTGGACTTACAGATGTCCAGTCTTTCCTTCACATTCCTGTCACTCTCCTGGCCCTTTCCAACATGCCAGAAGGCCTTCTGGCACACAGTCAGCACCTTCAAACTCTGTAGGCCTGCTCACCTGCTCTTCCCCGTGCTTTTCTCAAAGACTGAACTTTAACATAAAAGCTCTTTCTTCCTTACATCTTTTTATTCTGGGCCAGCTATTTCCTTCTCCGCACCTCAGGAGAAGTAGATTTTTGTCCTTCTGTGTCAAAAGTGGGGTTGCATGACATTTCTGAGGCATTTACTTATACCTTCATTAGATCATTATTGTGCAATAATTTCATGCAAACTTACTAGTTCAATTCGTTTTCATTTCATCACTACATTTTCCATTATATACAGTTGGATTGCAAAAACTCTCAGCTTTTGCAAGCCAAATGATAACACAAGTCTTAATATCACTTCACTTGCTTTTGTCTTAGGAGAATGTTACGCGTCCCATGCCAACAAACAGAAAAATCTCATAAATATACACATTTTCAATACTACACAGACATGTTTGCTGTTTTTTTGGTTTTTTGGTTTTTTTTATATACTTTCTGAAATCACTGCAAGGCTTTGATATGGTTGCCTTTCTTGTTTTTTAAGAACACATTAAGTCCTGATAAGCAGCAAGTCCAAGAGAAAACACACATCATCAAATCGTATTTCTCTCACTTAAGTGATTCAAGTAGATCACTTTCAGAAGACAATGTCTGGATACAAATTAAACTGAACTAATAACTAAGCTTGAAAGCCAACTGAGAGAGAAATTTCATTTCATTGCAGTCAAAATCCAATGGAATGTTGAATGGCAGAAATAAAGAAGAGATTGTCTCAGCTGTGCCTCAGTCATATGCAAGGAAAGAAAGTCAGCTCTTCGAAATGTGGATAGAAACAGTCCAAACTCTGGAATTTGAATAAGAATTCCTTGATCTGCTTCAAAAATACAAAATACAAAAATAAACAAAATACAATATACAGAATACAAAAAAGAGTAGATTCACTTCTTAAGTTAGTCTTGAATGACAGCAACAGAAAAAAAAAAAAAAAACAACTAAGCTTGCCCAGAAGCACCTGAAAACATTATAAGATAACGAGAGTAACAAACAACACTGCTCCCTGTTTGCCTCCATCTTTCTCCTTCTGAGCACTGCATGCAGAGGAATGCCAACAGCTGGAGCGGGGAGTGATTGACTCCAGCAGAAGAAGTACAGAATAACACAGCCCCAGCCCTACCCCATACAGTTTACAGCTTTCTGCCTGTTTAGCCTCAAGAGAGCACATGATTTATCATAAATTAATACCGCTGCTGCTAAATCTGGTATTATTACTCACTCACCCCACACCAAGCTGTTAGAACTGGGAAATTCTACCACTGTCTCTGAATGGACACCACCTCAGAGACCAGCAAAGGGTTACAGCAGCTTACTCTGGCTTTGGATGCAAATACTTGACAGTGGATGTATTCATCATTTTTTAAGCTAGCCATTACTCAGTAACATCAAACACAGCTACTCAAAAAAAATCATGCTTCCAGAAATCTTAAGATTTTAAAAATAAAACAAGCATTTGGGAATTAGTAAATTAGAGATTAATTTTATTTTGCATTTCACTTAGAGCCTGTGGTGACATTCAGAAAAATTTTCACATGAACCTCCAAGAAAGTTAAAAAATTTCCATCTCTCCTCAAATTTTCTTCTGGTCACTTCATTCCTAAGACTGCCTTAATTAAACGTAAGAAGCCTTACTAAAGGATTTAATACCACCACCAATGAGTATCAATTATCCCTGGCTCTTTTAGGAAAAGAACAGACACGCTGGGCCAGACCCACTCCCGGCCTGGTCTAATGCACTACTTCGGACTGCAGTCAGCAGTAGCTTCATAAAGGTGATGTGCAAGTCTGTGGCACATCAGAACTTCTAGAACACTGGATTTTGAACTCCTCTTCAGTACTTCAGCATAATTTGTGTTATAAACAAGCTTCCTTCACAGAGCTGAGCTGGAGGGGAGAAAATAACAAAAAGAAGGCAAAAGAGAAGAGCAAAAAGCGACAAATGTGTGTTGGCTGCTTTTGACAAAAGTATTATTTGTCATGCATTAGGCTAAGTACTGTTCAGCATATTTCCAAGCTGCTGAGAAACGGAGGGATTGTCTGTAGCATAAAGTACCTTCTATCTGTGTTTCAGATTCTGTATTACATAATGCTACTTGTATCCAGAGGAATGAATGGCAATGCCTACTCGGCATGGAGGTGGTGCATGGCCAAGCACTGATCCCTGTTTTCTCTTTGACAAAAAAACTTTTGTCACCTGTCCCCATAGTGCTGCAGCTCAAGAGGGGCAGTCCCAAACACATGCTGAAGTAAAGCCCCTGGGCCAGTGGCAAGCATCAAAGCATCATGCTCCTGACTCACTTCAGATAAATAACAGTGCAAACCAGGAGCTGTTCCCAAAAAGGATCAGACATTCAAAACTTCAGTTTGCTGAGATTAAACAACAACAACAACAACAACAACAACAACAAAAAAAAAAAAAAAAAAAAAAAAGTCTGTATGATGATACTTATCTTGTTTGCTGCAGTTTCCAGAAGAGTAAGAAATTAAGAAGGAGTGGGATAGAGTGAAATCTCTCTTACACTATTGAAACTGGGGCATATTAGCAGGGGTGTGGTTAGTAGGTCAAGAGAGGTTTTCCTCCCCCTCTACCCTGCGCTGGTGAGACCACATCTGGAATATTGTGCCCAGTTCTGGGACCCTCATTTCAAGAAGGACAGAGAACTGCTTGAGAGAGTCCAGTGCAGAGCCGCAAAGATGATGAAGGGAGTGGAGCATCTCCCTTACCAGGCTGAGGGAGCTGGGTCTCTTCAGCTCGGAGAAGAATGAGGGGTGACCGCATTAATGTTTATAAATACGTAAAGGGTAAGTGTCAGGAGGAGGGAGTCAGGCTCTTCCCAGTGACATCCAAAGATAGAAGAAGAGGCAAGGGGTTCAAGCTTGAACATATAGGAAGTTCCATATTAATATGAGAAAACTTCACCACAGTAAGGGTAACAGAGCACTGGAACGGGCTGCCCAGAGAGGTTGTGGGGTCTCCTTCTCAGGAGACATTCAAAACCCACCTGGCTGACCTAATCAAGGTGCTCCTGCTCCAGCAGGGGGATTGGACTAGATGATCTTTCAAGGTCCTTTCCAATCCCTGACGTTCTGTGATTCTGCGCAACTCTGATGCTATCAGTAACATATAAATTCTGTTTATTTATGGCAGAAGAAGTAATAGCAAATACTACTTCAGCTATCTTCACTGCTAAGCCAAACACATGAAGATTTCTGAATGTAAGATTCAGGCTTAAACAACAGCACCAAAATAAGCAACTTTAGCAAACAAACAAACAAAAAAAAAATAAGAGGAGAAGGATCACCCGCTATATTCAATAGTGACATATTAGAAGAAATCAGCATAAAAGCATACATGCCGAAATGAAGAAGGAATAAAACAAAGGCTGCCAGACAACAGCCACTGAAGGTAAATAAAAAAGAAGACTGAAATTAATGCTGAGCTGCACTACTTTAAAATAAAAGAATTTTAAAACAGAAGAATTTACTGTGAACGTCAATGATTTATCTTTACTTCTAAGACAAACGCATTCCAAATTTACATACAACATCAAGCGAAGAATAATTTTTTTCCAGGCTTCTATAAGCTGTTATCTTGTCACCTTCTCCAACACTGAACTTTGGTATATCTGCTTTAGCTAAGATATTAACAAAAAGATATCAACTAAAACTCAACCTGACAGAAATGTAGCTATTTTTCTATAATCTATACTACTTTGATCCAAAATAGCTAAAAAAAAAAAGTCAAAAAGCATCTGGTTTATACTGATTTAAATTATAAATCAAATATCCTAGGAAAACAACATGTGTTTATATATTATCATGGCTTTATATAGGAAAAAAATATCTGAGGATTTTCTTTAAATGATATATACATACTGAACTCATTCCAGGCAGAGAAAAAGCTTTTGCAAGGGCACAGCAAGTAAAATATTTATTAGCCTTCTCCAATTTACAGATTTCCCAAGCTGTTTTGTAATGTCAGGAAATTGCTGCTACACGCACCCTAAATCTGCCAAGAAAATTAACATCATTGAGACGAATTAAAAGAGTGCAAGGCTTTTCCTGCCTTACTTCCCATCCTTCACAATGTGCATCCCATGAGGACAACTTGTCATGATGACCAACTCAAAACATGGCACTATGTCCTCAGACAAGGCACATTAAAAAAATTCACATCTGTGCATGTAACCTATCCATGGGCCTTGCTTTTTAAATGCACAGATGTAAAGTTATTTTTGTTCTCAAAGACACACAAAAATATATATATAATTTCTGTTGGTTTTTTTTCCTGTTTTTTTTTTTTCAAAGCTAACTTCATCTGTACCTTCAAGCTCTATATTTATTATCAGACCTACTTTCTGCATAGACCTTCTTCTTTCTCTCAGCCTCCCCAACTCCCATTAATTCCTCTTATTTTCTTTACCTAATTCTGAGTTTTGTTTTTCTTTGCAAATCTGAGCTGAGTAAATACAATGGCCTAGTTATTTTCTTTCTCCAATCTTCCATCTCTATTCCTTTCCTGATTAAACTGCAGCAAAGATCCTCAAATTTTGAGTTTGTATGTTTTTTTGGGGTTGTTGCTGGGTTTTGGGTCTTTTTTTTGGCTGGTTCATTGGTTGTTTTTTTTAGGGGGGTTGTTTGTTTTTTAACTTCTAGTTTTATTGTAATGGAAATGCATTTTCAGTGAGAGCAAAGTGCATCAGAAACACTGCAAAAATGAAGCCAAAAGGAGAAAAATTGTTAACTGCAAAACACAAGGGAAGAAAATTATGACGGAAATATCCTCAAGGACTCGAAGTTATCTATTGCTTGTGCTGTGAAGAGCAGAAGTCCTGAACCTGGAAGAAGCCCCTTACAGCAGCAAGAGGGCAGCAGCCCACACTCTGCAGGGTGACACCAGTGCCAGCAAGGTCTCACCATGCTATGCCACAAAGGGATGTAGTGGATGGCTTCTTTCTACATGACACAGAAGCACTCACCTGCCAAGAACCTCCAGGGAGTTCAGTGCTTCTCTAGAGAGTAGGTCAAGGACTGCCAAAGCCTGGTAGTTGTTTATCATGCTGTATCACCTTCAAATTCATGCAGCACATCAGTACAGCTTGGATCATGACATCCACTGTATGCTTGTGGCTAGCCTTTAAAATCCCCCAGCACGTTCAAAATGATGCAGTGCTCTGTAGAGCTGCCTCATACCACCATTTCAGGCCACATAATCAATAGAAGATAACACCTACTTACTCTGACACTACTACTACAAATTAACTATTGCCAATCTATGTCATAAAAGTTTGCCATTCTACATATCATAAATTCCACATCTAGGGACCTCAGCACAAGGCAAATGTGGATCTGTTAGAGCAGGCCTAGAGTGGGGGCTACAAAGATGCTCAGAGGACTGGAGCACCTCTCCTATAAAGAAAGGCTGCAGGAGTTGGGCTTGTTAAGTTTGTAAACGAGAAGGCTCCAGAGAGATGTCATTTCAGCCTTCCAGTACTTGAAGGAAGCTTGTGAAAAAGACAGTGAGCAACTTTCTACATAATCTGATAGTGGTAGGACAAGGGATAATGTGTTTAAAATGAAAGAGGGGAGATTCAGGTTAGATGTCAGGAGGAAACTCTTTACTCAGAGCACGGTGAGGCACTGGCTGCCCAGAGAAGCTGCAAATGGCTTGTTCCTGAAGGCGATCAAGGCCAGGATGGATGGGATTTGGGGCAGTCTGATCTAGTGGAAGGTGTCCATGTCCATGGCAGGAGAATTGGAACTGGGTGATATAAAAAAGTGTGTATTTTCTGAGGAAGTAAGAACTGCATTCACTTGGAATCACAGAAAATTTTGAGTTGGAAGGGAGCCTAAAAGATCATCTAGTCCACCTCTCCTGCAATGAACAGTACACCTACATCAGGGTGCTCAAAGCCCCACCCAGCCTGACCTTGAATGTCTCCAGGAACAGCACTTCCACCAGATCTCTGGGCAGCCTCTTCCTGTGCCTCACACTACCCTCAGCATAACAAACTTCTTCCTTATATCCAATTTAAATCTCTCCTCTTTTAGTTTGAAACCATTTCCCTTGCCCTGTCACAACAGACTCTGCTAAAGAGTGTCTCCTTCTTTCTTTCATATACTGAAAGGTCGCTACCAGGTCTTCTTTGAGTCTTCTCCATCCTTCTATGGGTGCGCTCCAACAGGTCAGTATCTCTCCTGAACTGAGGACTCCATACCTGGATGTAGTGCTCCAGGTGAGACCTCACCAGTGTGGAGCAGAGGGGCAGATCACCTCCCTCACCCTGCCGGCCACGCTTCTTTTGATGCAGCCCAGGATACGGTTGGCTTTCTGAGTGGCAAGAGCACATTGCAGACTCATGTCTAGCTTACTACCCACACCAGTACCCTAAGTCAAACTTCAAAGCACATACAATAAGTGGCTTTACTTATTCAATAGTTCAAAGTTGCACTTCATATCAACATTATCTAAGACAATTACAACCATTATTTTAAAAGCTAAATATGAAAACTTTCAACGTAGTCTCCATTTAGATTACTGTGATAAGGAATGGCATTTCCGTCACTCCACCAACACAGGCACTTTGTCAGAAAGTGGCCAGACAAAGGAAATGAAACAGAGTGCTCAACATCTCTGTGCCAGAACTATTCTGGCTGGCAGCAACATCTGACTGATGGGGCAGCCACAGCACAGGGCTTCTCCAAAGACAAGAAGTTGATAATGTACCCAGTGCCTCCCTTACAAAGGATGCTACTTTCCAGTGCCAGTGAGTGCTGTTCCAATCAGGCCAACATTTATGTTTACCAGAGAAGGCCAAAGACTGCTCTTCTGCTTTAAGGAACGGGAAGCACTCCAGGGAACTGGATGTGCTGCCACCCAAGAGGGACAGTAAAAGCTGCTATCACAACCAGCGCTAAGACCAGGACTCCAAACTACATCTAAGCCATGTTACATATTGCAGCCACTCCTTATTCATGGATACTGAAAATCCTTGAATCAGAAACTTTTGACAGACTTCCCTCAAACAAGCATGGTTTAGGGAAGGGGAGAAGTCATTTGCCTTGCAAATAAGGAAGCATATTTGTTTATGTTCTGTGATACAAAACCATCTGTAATATATAATATTAAGATAATTTGGCCCAAATATGTAGCTATTTGTTGTTGTTTTGTCTATTTGTTTAGAAATGACACTGGATACCTTCTCCTTCCTTGAGAATTAGGCTATGGAATCCTGAACTAGCCATGTTTTGCAAGTTAGCCCCATGTTTGAGATAGTTCTCCCTTGTGTCAAAACAACTTATGACTTCTCTACTCCCCCCACAGGTATGAAGCAGTCCTGCCTGCTACAGCCATTTCACAATTCTGTTTCTATATTTTTATTAGTAATTCATAAAGTCTGCCACTGTTTGCAGGCCCAGGTGAGATCTCCATTAATACATTTCATGTTCATTCTTAATTTTGCAATAAATTGAAGGACATCCACAGGTTATACCGTACAAGAACTCATAATACATTTCTTTTTCCCCTCTTAAAAGGTTATTTATACAAACAAGTTATTTCAATTGAATATTTTTTTGAAGTGAATACTCTTTGGGCGAAACAATGTTAAGACTTTATAGTTGATTTGTAAAAACATAAGCAGAAACTATTAAAGCCTCATTTGTCTCCAGCTTTGCCTATAACAACCGCGTCAGCTTATTATCCATCTTTGAACACCTTTACCAACACAGCAGAACCTTCCATGCCAACGCATTTAAAGGTAACAGCAACATACATAAAAGTAGAACAACCCAACAACAAATACAACACATTGCTCTGAAATTTACTAATGCCTTTTCTCTCTCCTGGTTGCCTCACCCTCTCCCAGTCAGTGTGGGGCAGGGTGGGATCAGACGCACTCACAGCCACTCCCCCAAGGGCAGCCCTAGGGCCCTCTCTCATCTCACCTCTCTCTCTCTTCCACATTGCTTCAGTGCTTTCCCACCAATCTTCTCTTGCAGACTGATTTAAAGCTTCCTGAAGTCCCTAAAAGCAGCTTCCACTGATGTCAGTGATTTAGAGTCTCTGCTATCCTTTCAAGGAGGCACATACTTGACTTATTTGTGAGCTTTATAAATGACTCTGAAAGCACTGTGTACAGATTTACATCACACCTCTCACAGCTCTGTATAAATCTGCTTTTCTGTGTCACAGTCCATATACTCATTCTGTAGACAATGCCATGATAAAGCTCTGTGAGTAACAGAGACAGACCACACATCTACAATGCTCAATATTGTAACAAGGAGAAAAAATAGCCAGAAAATCTTAATTGGTAGTGGAACTAGCTTCAGAGAGCTATACATAAAACAGAAAAGAACAAAGGCTACAGAGCAGATTCACAAAGGAAGATGCAAGAACATGTTGAGTAGTGTGTAAGAACAATGTAAAAACAGGTAACTAGACAAAGGATGCAACTGCATGAAAGACATGCATAAATTTCTTAGATAAGTTTCTCCATGAACTTGCAATGCTGCAAAACTCATCTACCGTAAAATAGACTATACAATACAAGTTTTAAAAGAGATTCTATCCCCACAAAGAAAAAGAATAAAGATTTTGGCCATAATAGAGCCAAAAGAACAGGGAGTCTTATTAAATCAGAAGACAGTGCTTGCCAAGTTAAACGATTTCTAACAAGAAGTGAATTAAAAAAAGAAGTTTTAAAATAAGAAAAGGTGGCAATCTGCTTTAAAACTATGAATTCAGCTGGCTTAGCATCTGATTGAAAGAAAATTATAGATTGCAGTAAACATCATGAGCAAAAATAAAGAGTAATCAGAGTCCCTCTCAAAAGGAAAAAAAAAGTCAAACCAAGAGGACCATCCATAAAACCTGTAATTCTAAGGGACTTCCATGCCAGCTGTAATTGCCACATTGCAAAACACATTTCTCTTGAAGATGCTCAACTTCTTTCTTAAGTTTGCCAAATAGCTCTTGAAAAGCAGAAACAGCAGAAAGGAATTGTCAAGAAAATAAGTTGAAAGCATCATTATAAAAATAACTGTTTACTTGTGGAATTCGAAATATATGCCACATCAATATTGAATGTTACATCAAATAATGTCACAGGACTTTTGCTGTTTCTTTAAATGCTGAAAACATGTTAAAGTACCCCAAACAAATTCCAAGCGTAAGTCAAAAACCAATTACAATATTCAAGACTAGACATACTCCATCTGATTATCACATGAATAAGTGCTCAGAAAAAACTTGAAGGTGGAGAAGTGGACTTGTACAAATCAACTCTTCAGTTCTCCCTCCTGATTATTTCAGACATAATAAATCATGTAAATAACAAACAAACGAACAAACAAAAAGCATGAAAAAAATTGTCTCTCATTTTAGAAATAAATGCATGGTGGAGAACCACGTAGAAAGGATAAATACTGTGCATTGCATGCTTTAGCTTTGTAGCATGAGTATCTTAAAACACTTAAAGGGCACAGTAGCAAGCTGTCCCCTCATGCCCTAAGACCAGCCAGTGGGGAAGAGCACTGGCATGGCTGAACAGGGAACTTTTTCGGAGGCTCCAGGAGAAAAAGAGAGTCTATGTCCTGTGGAAGAACAAATGGGAAACTAAGGGAGAGTACAAAGAAGTTGTTAAAATACGCAGGAAGAAAATTAGAAAAACAAAAGCCAAGCTAGAACTCAACCTGGCCACAAGCATAAAAGAAATCAAAAATCTTTTCTACAAATATATTAATAGTAATAGGAGAACTAACGAGAATCTCCATCCACTATTGGATGCGGAGAACAGGAGGATAAAGAAAAGGTTAAGGTTCTCAATGCCTTCTTTACATCTGTTTTTAATAGTCAGACCAATTATCCTTAGGGTACTCTACCCCGACATGGAAGTATGGATGAGGAACAGAATAAACTCCCCCATGATTCAGGTGGAAACAGTTACAGATCTACTACTCCACCTGGACTGCCACAAGTCCAGGTCAGTTGGGATCCACCCGAAGGTGCTGGCAAAGGTGATTTCTGAGCCACTTTCCACCACCTATCAGCAATCCTGATCAACCAGAGGGATCCCAGAGGATTGGAGGCTTACCAATGTGACTCCCATCTACAAGAAGGGTCAGAAGGAGAATGCAGGCCTGTCAGCCTGACCTTGGTGCTGGGAAAGGTTATGGAACAGATCATGTTGAGCAAGATCACACAACACGTGCAGGACAACCAGGGGATCAGGCCTAGCCAGCATGGATTCATGAAAGGCAGGTCCTGCTTGACAAACCTCATATCCTACTGTAATCAAGTGACTTGGCTAGTGAATGAAGGAAAAGCTATTGACGTAGTCTAACCAGACTTCAGCAAAGCCTTTGACACTGCCTCCCACAGTATTCTCATGGAGAAGCTGGCAGCCCATAGCTTGGACAGGTACACTCTTTGCTGGGTAAAGAACTGGCTGCATGGCTGGGCCCAAACAGTGGTGGTGAATGGAGTTAAATCCAGCTGGCGACCAGTCATAAATGGTGTTCTCCAGTATCGGAGCCTGTCCTGTTCAGTATCTATTTGATGACCTGGATGAGGGGATTGAGTGCACCCTGAATAAGTCTGCAGATAACCAGGTTCAAGGCCAGGTTGGATGGGGCCCTGGGCAGCCTGGTCTAGTATTAAACATGGAGGTTGGTGACCCTGCCTGTGGCAGGGGGTGTTGGAGATTCATGATCCTTGAGGTCCCTTCCAACCCAGGCCATTCTGTGATTCTGTGACACCAAGCTGAGCGAAAGTGTCTTTCTGTCTGGAGGTAGAAAGGCCCTTCAAAGGGATCTGGACAGGCAGGATTGCTGGGCTGAGGCCAGCAGAATGAAGTTCAACAAGACCAAGTGCCAGGTCTTGTACTTTGGCCACAACAGCTGCAGGCAATGCTTGAGGCAGATGGGCTGGAAGACTGTGTGGAGAAAAAGGATCTGGGGGTGCTGTTCAATGATCAGCTGAACATGAGCCAGCAGCACACCTGGGTAGCCAAGAAGGCCAATGGCATCCTAGCTTGTATCAGAAATAGTGTATCTAAAAGGAGCAAGGAACTGATTGTCCCCCTGTACTCAGCACTGGTCAGGCCATACCTTGAATACTGTGTTCAGTTTTGGGATCCTCACTACTACGATGACACTGAGGTCTTGAAGCGTGTCTGGAGAAGGGCAACTAAGCTAGTGAGGTGTCTTGAGCACAAGTCTTATGAGGAGTGGCTGAGGGAACTAGGATTGTTTCAGCTGGAGAACAGGCTCATGGGAAACCTTACAACTCTCTACAAAGACCTGAAAGGAGACTGGGGCAAGGTGGGGGTCAGCATCTTCAGGGAACAGCCTCTAGTTGCAGCAGGGGAGGTTCAGGTTGAACGTTAGGAAGAATTTCTTCTCCAAAAGAGGGGTCAGGCACTAAAACAGGCTGTTCAGGTAGGTGGTGGAGTCACTGTCCCTGGAGGTGTTCAAGAAACGTTTAGATGTTTAACTAAGGGACATGGTTTAGTAGGGAAATACTGGTGGTGATAGGTGGATGGTTGGACTACATGATTGTAGAGGTCTTTTCCAACTTTAGTGATTCTATGATTCACCAAGTTAACTTTTTTGAACCAAATTAAGATTGAGTACAAATTAAATTGACAGGAGTCATCAGCTAGCACCTTCTGGGATGTATACAGTCTACAGCTTTATTTCACATGAGCCCTGATTGATTTTCTGTATCCCACTATCAGAGAACACAAAGATACACATCAACACGTGGCCTGTGAAAGCTGTTCAAAAGGCTTCAGCGGCCCCTAGCAAGGAGTCAGTTCCCTGCTCCCGGCCTACAGCATGTGGCATTAACCCATGCAAGTATCAACAATGACCTATCAGCAAAGCTGGAGAAAGAATTTCATGCTCCAAGGAACGCATTTACTTCACACAAATTTCTAGAATACAGATTATGCATCCAAAAGAAAAAAAAACCATACGAAATATCTCTCATTAGGTTCGTTAGATTTCATATGCTTTATATTATACAAATGTGTGTTGAACATTTAATCCTCCTTTTCTTGCCCATAATATGTCCCCTGCTCCTCAGCCTTTACCTTCTGATAAATCAAGTTTACAAACCAACCAACTTTAATGCACACTTCAGAGTTCATTCCCCATATGAAAAAGGATAAATAAGCTAAGTCAGGTTTGCATAGAAAGCTGCCCTTTTTATAACTGCTTTTTAAAAATCTCTCCTACTGCAAAAACGTTGTTCTGCTCTACAAACTGCTGGTGACTTATCCTAGAAAGGAGAGAGATGAGATGTGGTAAAATTAAAAGCAGCAGAAACAAAAGCAAAGCAAAAAGAAAGAAGAGTACAAAAACTCCCCAGTCAGCTGTCGTATCAAAAGCCAGGTATCATCACTTGTTCTGCAAGAATCTGCTGTGCCATATAGTTTCCTTCTTACAAAAACTGCAGCAAACATTTTAGTGTTAAGTGTTATGATGGCTTATTCATGCTTACACAAATTAGACACACAGCACAGACTAGACAGACATATGTGGAAGACTGAGCCTCAAGCTTAGGATTGGGATTTTCCGCCTCTCGTGTCTGAGGTGCTCAAACTCAGGGACTAGACATAGCCTGAGATCTCAGGGCTGGGTTCAGGCTCCAATGATGGTGAATGTCCGCAGCACTTCAGCTTGGACCCATCCTCACATGCCAACAGAACAGCTGGAAATAATCAGCATCTCTTCATACACGAGCCTTCATCCCCACAGAGAAGAAGAAAAAAGAGTTCGCAGGAAATCCAGCTTTTGTGTTTGTTCACAAGGCAGATAAAATGAGCTGTCATCCTCGCTCACAGCAGGAAGAAGTAAGGAGGGATCAGATGAAAGCTTCGATAGCCTGGCTGAGGGTGTTGCACCAGACTCAGAGCACTGCATATTCACAGAACTCTTGTTACCAAAGCAAAGCCCTGCTTAACATTAAGTGCCTCCATAATGATTAAATACAGCCAGTTTACCCAGCATTGCTCAGCTTGACAGAATGCCTCCATTTATTTTAAAAGTTATCACAAAAGAATAACTATGTAAACAAGAAAACAAAAAAGCTCAGCATTTTACTGGAGTGCTCTCCTATTCTTTATATTTGATTGTTATCTCATGCTTTAGTGACCAGGAACCTGTTGCAGGCTGAGCTGCCTGAGTCATAAGTACTACACATGTCATGCTTCTGTACACATAGAGTGCTCTAGCATCACAGTGCCAGCAATGTGTACAACATAACCAAAAATGGATCTAAACCAAGCAAAAATATCCCAGATCATTAGGTCACAATTCAACGTTTTCCAAGCTAGCCAGATTTTACATGGGCTTTTTAGTCAATGTTCTGAAGAAGCTTAGTTTGTTTTGTTAGAAAACTTAGAGGAGAGTATTTACACTGCCAGCAAGTGCACGCTTTGGGCTTAAGTGGCACACACAAGTTTGCAGGAGAAAATCTTCCCTGACAGGATGAGAAAGGAACAACTTACCCTTTGATGCTTTCTGGAGCCTAGTCCATGACAATAGGGAAAAAATCACAAGTTGGTACCTATGTCTGGATACAAAAGCTCCAAAAAAAATCAGTGGAGTATTTCAGTTTCTTATAAGGTTTTCACTGAGTTTAGACAGACCAAAGTTTAAAATTGTTTATTAAAAAAAAAAAAAGTGGGGAAAAAACAATGCACAGACTTACTTCTCCACTTAAAGTAGAGGAGGAGGATCACCAGTAGAAGAAACTCTTCATTCCATGATTTGGGTTTTAGGAACTTCAGTTCCTCAGCATTTCTGACCGAATGGCAAGACAAAGAAGGAAAGTTTTTAAACTTTTAAATTGATTTTTCAAAATGCAAGGGTTTTTGACTGACCCAAGTCTTAAATTACCATCCCTAAATAATCTTTCCTCTTCAGACTAAACAATGTCTTCACAAAGAAGAGATGACCAGTAATTTCAGCTGGCTTAAAAGGGAAGCTAAACCACCATGAGCACTTTTTTAAGCAAAGAGAAGGGAAACCATCATAGGCTTAAAATGAAATACATGAATTCTGAGCTTCTCTGCAGTTCAGGTTCGATTCACTTGTAAGAGTCAAGGACCTTTTGTAAAGAAAGAGAGAAAGTGCTAACAAGATAAGATGTTCCACATTTACAAATATCCCTCCCATCAGCTTCAACACATTAACAAAAGGCTGCAGTGCTGAGCTGCTCACTATAATATCTGCCTTCTGTAGCATGCCAGCCTTTTACCAGGGAGAAAGGATGACCTCTCCTTTAAAGCTCAGGGACACTAACATACACAGACATTCCAGGTATGGCAGGTAATAACCTTGTTAAGCTGATATCACGTTATACTCTACTGTAAGCTTAGACTTGATTGCTACCAAGAAGTCCAGTGTCACTCAACTATAAGTTCTACATTTTGTCAGTACTGCTTAAAGCTTGTCAAACCTATGATATCTAGGAATAGCCTAAAGCACGTTATCTCAAAAGGCAACATGAAAGACTATAAACCAGACAGTTTTAATCTAAAATATACCTTACCTTGAATGCATGACAGTTTATAAGACCACAACTGATAGTATCATGAGAACACAAAAGGGAGAAAAAAACATCCCCACACCAATTATTTCTGAATGAAGATCCCAGCACTGCAAATGCTTTGTGTTATCGCACCTCAGAGACATTATCTCAGAAGCTTTTCCAATGAGACACAACCACAGTTTTGCTTGACAGAGCCTACAAAATAGAATGCATAAGGACTGTGCTTTGTGAGAAAAAAAGCATAAGGCAAAAAAGGATTTTTTTTTCTATAAAATACATACTCTATAAAAAGCCAGTGCCAGCAATTCCAATTCTTATTTACCTGCAAGCATTCAGAACGCAAGCATGTTTGCAGCCTCACTAAAGCTGGTTTGTTTAGCAATCTTTCAAGAAGCCTTGAGTGGGTTCAGTGACATACAGGAAGTCTAGCAGCATGGTAGAACCAATTGCCTTCATCCTTAACCTCTGGCTGGCAGAAATTAAGAAGCAAAGACCAAAAAAAAAAAAAGAAAAAGCTTCAGAAGCCACTCCAGAGCCCTGCTTGACCACCCCACAGGGCTATAGGATGATGCCAACCCTTTCTCACAACACCTGCCCTACTCCTCCCAGCTCTCCTTCCACCTAGCAGGAGATGGCACCAGGTCACAGATAGGTAAGAGGAGTGCTCTGCTCCTACCCTACCAATGCTCATCATATCTAGATCCCATAAATAGGAATTTGCAGCAAATACAGCTGCAAATCTAAGGGTGCAAACAGTTTTTAGAGGGAAGATGAAACATGCAGACTGCTACTTTATTTCTGCACTGGCTCTTAGCATTTTGTCCTGACAGTATGAATGCTGATCAAATCAGGAAGTTGAAAGGAAGTGGTACAGCTATGGAAGCCAACAATTTGACCCTTAAGTTAGATGGTGGGAACTTAAAACTTTCACCTAATTTTTTAATCTTCCCAGTAAGATTACCTAATATTTGCTTACACAATTTCCGGCGTGTATTTGTTGTGTTCCTGTTGGAAACTCTTACCCTCAACTTCTGAGGTCAGGATTCTAACTCATTTCTTAATAAACCTTTCTCCCTCTTCTTCACCCCTTCCCAGAACTTTCTGCCTTCTGCTCTTAATAAAAGTAATAAGCCATCATTAATTTAATCAGCAGCTTGCTTTTGAGAGGATCATGAAACATTCCGCATACTACACACAAACTTTGCATCCAATTCCCACTCCTTAATCCAGCTAAGGAGAAGACTAGATGCACGTGCTCATTTGCAACAAGTGAGAAGTTTGCACATTTCAGGTGGTTACTGCAGAATACAATTAGAAACCGGCCTTGAGTTGCATATTTTCTGATCCATGTTTTCCCTGATTTTCCCATAAATCAAATGTTTTAAGCCTAAGGGTTGACATTACTTTCAGAAGCAGCAAAGTACGCAGCTTTGCCTTGCTTCCCCCCCCCTCCACTGGAGTTTACACACAAGTTTCGGACTGGATTAGGGAGAGGAGGAGGGAAATAAATCAACTGAAAATAGTTCCAATACTTTTCAGTTTAAATGTTTTCTACTTAGGTTTCTCTAGCCAGCTAACCTGGGCCCCTTTTCCCTCTGGAGCTGGTGCTGTGGTGCCAGCCCTCACACTACAGCAAGGCCGCATACAGTGGTTAGCGGAGGAGGAAGAATCATAAGCTCCCTGCTGCTGCACTTGTGGTTAGCAACCTCCTCCTCCCTCCCTTCAGCAGATGTTTCTGCTGTTTTACCACAACAGGATCTTTTTATACCCTCTCAATTTCCAAAGCCAAAAGCTGGGAACCTATCTCCAGAGAGCCGCAACAAAAGCGCTGACCCAAACAACCACCACAAGGCAACTAATAAAATCCTCAGCCCTTGGGAGAAGAAGAGGTTGTGTACAACGTCATGAGGCCAGTGACTAATCTTTGGCAGCTCATGTGAGAAAGTCTTGAAGTAGCTGTAGTGACAGAGAACAGCATGAAAACAAATGGATGATGCAGACATGAATAATATTCTTTAGAAGTGATATTATCAGAAGCTCCTATAAAACATTATCCAATATTTTCAACATTCAGAAAAACCAATAGCATTCACAGCAGTCTTGCAGATGTTAGGTATTTTCATTTATGCGTGCATCTGTGTGCACATGAAGTCACCAGGTTCAAAACAGGTGGGATTTCTGGAGTCTTCACATTCAAACAAATTCCTCAACAGAACTGAATTTGAATTCCCCTGGACAGGAAAAATCAAGTTCCAGGCATTTTACGGACTGGGGCTCTTTGATCTTACACAGAACCTACGTTAGCAGTTTTCTCATAGCAAGATCTATGTACCAGACTGCCAGTCTGAAGCAGTCCCTGTTGAGCTCCCCAAGTGGCTAACAGGGCAGTAAGGACATCCATTCACATCAAAATAAAGTAACACAAAGCAGCTAGGTAAGTTAGATAGATACCCATTAAACTGGTGATGTAGACATGCAGGCTCTGTATCAAAGGTACTCAAGAGTACACAACTTAGTTTCTCCCTGTTCCCCTGCTCTCCCTCCCAAAATCATCTTAAGTCTCACTTCTAAGTGCTGAAACTTAACCCTCTTTATACACACAAATACACATTGCTTCGTTTGTCCTTTTAGTTTGTTGGATGCAAGCAATCTGTGGTACTCATAGCAAACCCTACATAACATATTGTTGACATTTATTCATTGTCAAAGGACTCTGTACGATTCCGTTCAGATTATAAGCAAAGCTACGGCTGTGATAGAGCTAAGTAAGGTCTTGTGTTGTGTTGCTACTATTACCTGCTTTGAAGATGCCACATATAAAATGCTATGAGGTGACCTGAACGCTAACCACATGTTCCATCTGGTTTCAAACGCTCCTGCAGGGTGAGTGCGTGCACATGTGGACAAGATGTACAAAGGCACTGTACAGCCTAGAACATAAGCCTGCTTCGTAGCATTTCCTGCTGCTGTCATCTCTGCTTAACACCTGCACAGCAATGATGCTATGCTCAGCAGCTTCAGCTGGAATACTCTTCTCTTACTCTTTCTAACATTATCTTCCAGCCCCTCCAAACTAAAAGCTCAGCTTGGCCTCAGCTCAGCGACTGCTTTCATCTACTTGTCCACATGCTCGCTTAGGTATGCTGTGTTTCCTCCATCTTCTCTTTGACACCTGACCTTTCATCTGTCACAATAAGAAGGAATCATCTGTCTAGGGAGGAATGCATGGTTCAAGATGCTCTTTGGAAAGAACCTGTGGATACCAACAGCACCTACAGTACAGATCAAATGTAGCAGCTCAACAACAACAAGAGCTTTTTGCTCTTAAACCAGCTATAAGCTGAAGTAAAAGGAGTGATCTCCTTCTTCAAGTGACATTCTGGAAATCTCATGCAGGAGCAGCTACATCTGAGGAATTCTTGGTGAGCCTGAAGTTGAAATAACAGAGAGTGAGCAGCAATAACAAGATGCTTTTCACAGATTCTGTTGGACTGTTAGATTAACAGTTGTTCCCTACACCCAGGATTAAAAATCTTTGAAGCATTGATCTTTAAAAAAAATAATAAAAATATGTAAGGTTAGTTGTAACAAAATAGCGGGTGAATATTAAGGAAGATGCTTAGTCAAAAAGGTTGAAGGAAAAAGAACTGATGTCAGTTGAGTTGCATAGAGTTGGCATTGAAGATGGGATTTTCTGGGAAAAAATGCATTTTAAGTACTATTGAGAACTTCTGCGGAAGATAATTTTGAAAGCAAATACAAATATTCAGACTACAAATGCACTTTAAACTAAGGCTCTTGCTCTGAGGAACAGATCAGAATACCACCTAGTCTATGGGATTTATCAGAGGTCAACAACAGAGCCTAGGATTTGAAATACTGCTATTTGCACTGAATTTCTCACAAAAACTAGAGAACAAGCACTACCTGCAGGAATTATGCAGACACTTTTTACAGTAAATAACTGAAGATAAATACAACTAAGAAAAGTTGCAGTGTAGTGTGAGCTTTTTACTGCATAAATTACATGCAGAAGATTTATTAGTGTATGAAAGGAACAAGAACAGAAAATCATGTCCACCACCAATATAACTTAAAAAATAATTCAAAAAATGTGAGGTCTCATTAGCTTGGAGAAATAAAAAGTGAATCGATGGATGAAGATGATGACAATAACCTATATTCAAACTAACCTAACCCTAACCCTAATCTACTAGCAGGGATGCTACAGGCTTCTTTGGAAAGTTTGGTCACTCAAAAAATGAATGCTCATCCCTTCAGATTTGAGTATTGAATAAGAATTTGCTCTTGACTGAGTGATATTTCTAGGTAACCAAATTTTTTGTTTTTAAAATCAAGTTAAAGGCTCTTGTGGTAAAGTCCTCATCCTAGGTGCAATTATATCAATGTCAAGAATATCATGGCTGGAATGGTTCACTTTCTGTCACTGAGGAATAGCTCATTATATTATTGAAATATAAATGCATATACGTTTGGAGAGGTTTTACCATGCTTAAGTAGCTATATTGGTATGTTGTAGAGATCACCGCAATGCCACACAAGGATCTTTAAATTCTTCACACAAACAGTGAGACTGGTGCTAGACAAGAACATAAATATGTCTCTGTGTGTGTACTCTATGTATGTATTGGTCAAAGCAGACACTTCCAGACAGCTTTTACCTTGGATGTCTGAAGTTAGATTAGCAACTACCGTGCTGAGAAGATAGTTTCATCATTTTATCTTACATTATGAAGCTTGTTTTAACTACTCTAGACATGACAAGAGCTGGAAAATGAAGTGAGATTTCAGTCACCTCAATTCTGGGGACAAACCCCACTGAAGTCAGACTTTCAAAAGAAAAATGCTTAAGCTCTCTGAAAATGAGTTTATGACTTCTCAACTTTTGAAGCAGCATTCAGACTTTTTTTTATTTTCCTTCAATAGTATTACACTGTTCAAAGCAGGGTTTGTACAAAGAAGGAGATTGCACAACTGATTCAATTCGAAGAAACACGGAAACATAAGAAAATGAAATGCTTCTTCAGGCCTAAAATAGAAGTAGCAAGCTTCCAAGACAAACAGCTTAGGACTAACTGTTTCAAGTTTAATTTGATAAACAGTACTACAATACGGCATTACAATGCTCAGCAGTTTGATGGCACTGGAGATACCTGGAAACAGGAAAAATCCAAGCCTCTCATGAGAAACTTACCGCTGCTTAAAATAGCAAATAATGGAGGAAAAACAAAGCAAGAACCTCTAATATCATACTTTACATTCCATCTTAGATCCCCACCAAGTAAGGGATGTCCCTTACTTCAGCAGTGATCAAACTATGGGCAGCAGAAGACAATGTTTTTACAGAGTTGCTGAATTTCATTTAATGAACTGCATTTTAATAAAACTCATCGTACATGCATTTGTTATAAACAGTGAATTTTTGAGACTCAAGCCTTGTGTATTTGTTGCTGCATCCTCAGGAAGTCAACCTTTCTTTTTTTTCCAAATTAAGTTACTAGGTTTTTATCTCTGGCATAGGGGCATTAAAGCCATTCAAACATCCTTTCAGAAGTTCCTCTGAAGAAGTGGGTTTCATTTCCAACAGTTAATTTTTTTTTTATTTTTTATTTTTTTAGCCACACACTTCTACATCACATTTCCCTTCAATTACTGAAATGAAATTAGCCACAGGTCAGTTCTGTAATATTAGACTACCTGTAATTAAGGAAATAGTGTCAGAAACCATCGGATGAACATTAACAGTCTTTATTCCTGCCATAGCTCTGTGTTTTTGTCTGTAAGAAGCCTACCAACACCTTTACTGAAAATATAATTCAGTCAATAAAATCAGCATAAATTCTGCACCTTCACATGCATTCTGGTTTAAAATTGGTATAACTCAGAGCTTATTCAAGTGAAAAGAAATAAACGGCTGAAGACTGAATTGGAAACGTTCAATGAAAAGATACTTCTAAAAAACAGTTCATACGGTAAAGTCACATACATCTCCACTTTTGCTCCTAAATGACAGATCTGAGAGCACACCGCTCCAGAACACTCTGCACAGGAATAAAAAAGCCATCACAGAAACACAGAGTAGCTCGGGTTAGAAGGGACCTAAAAGACCATCTAATTCCAACCCCCGCCTTGGGGCAATGTTGCCAACCACTGGGGATATTCATGGCAACATCACACAGCTGAAGAATCACTAGACCAGATCTTTATTTCTTTAATCATTAATAATGGCTGCTTATTAAAATGTTAAAGAAACAGCAACAGTACTTCTATTACTGAGTAGCCAAAACTTTCCACAGTATTTTTTCCCAAATAAGAAACAAGCAATTATCACGTGGAACATAGAACAAGACTCATGACATTTCAGAGATTAAAAAAAGGAATCTGAATGTTGCATTTCTTAAGTTACGAAGAGTTAAGCCATCTTTTTTGGTTGCCTGTATCTCAAAAGGCAGCACAAGTGAAAGCACAAAGCTAACAGCAGTAGAAAATGCAGTGGCACAAAGTGCTCTTCTGTAGATGAATGATCAACACAAGTAAAACTCACCCGTAGAAAATCAAAACTGACACCAGCAAGCGAGAGTTTTTGAGCCATTCAGGGAGTTCAGACATTAACCCATTTCTTTAGGACTTTTCTGCTGTTCATTATTTTAGCTTATTCTTTTCCAACTCTACCTACTATTCACTGAGCAGCAAACCAATACAACAGCACGCAGGAAGCAGCAAACAAAAGTCCCTTTAACACTCTTTCACACCATTTCCAGTGCTTTCCAGGGCTACCCAAAGTTTACTGGTTTACATTCAAAACCAACTTAAAAAAAATACAAGAGAAATGCATTTCATTCTGAGGATGGAGAAAGCACGCGTCTCACAGAGCAGTGTAAGAGAGTGAAAGTCCACGAGAAAACTGATAAAACTGAAGTACTGCACAACTAGCTTCCTTTATTACTTTATCATTACTATTATTATTTAAATACTCTAAACATTCAGTTCATTTTCACAAATAGCTTCACAAGAGGCATCTAAAAAACATTTTACTCCATATTCTGTTCAATGGTGCTCCTCTGCTACTCCTAAGATTTCTTCCTATGTAATCATTTCTGCAGACTAGGGGCTACCACAGATTATCTGTTTGCTTTCCAGGCTGGGCTCCAGCAAAACAATGAAGTCTGTTCTCTTTGAATGCTAAAGAAATGAATTGATAGGTATATTTAGCTAATGTCACAGAGTTGACGATCTGCAACCTCTTTTCCACAAATTTGATCAAATAACTTACTGAAAAAAAAAAAATATCTCTTCTGGAAGTATGACCAAAAGTTTAACAGTGACAAAAATACTGGGGTTTCAGTATTTCTCAGAGCTGTTGCATGATCTCATCAGTACTACACACCTTGCTCCTGAAAACTCTCCTAAGACTTCACACAAACATTTCATGAAAGAAATTCCAGCTAGTATGATCTGAAAGGATTATTGCTTCTGAATTAAAAAAAAAAAAAAAAAAAACCCTCACTGTTTATACACTTGAAAACTGTAAGGACAGAAGGCACCTAATTCAGGATGTAGCTCAGTGCAAAATGCCCTCCTCCTGCAAGCTTCTGACCTTGAAGCTCTCCCGCTCCTCGCAAAAAGAAATGCCCAACTCAGGGACACACCTCAGCCCAGGGATGCTGGGTGAAGTTACACTGAAAAAGCATTTGTGTACCAGTTCTTAAAGAATTGCTTTAATGTCCTTTTGAAACTTGAAGGGGTAGAGGGGTGAGAAAAGGAGGAAAACAAATTACTTTGTTTTCCTTTATTCTTCTATTACAGATCAACATACTTTTGTTTTTGTTGTTCTTGTTTTAAACTAATGCCATCAACCCAATAATGGAACAGACAACAGCAGCCTGGAATTTGTTTTAGATTTCTTTTTCCCTCTGTACTGTAGGCAATAATAGCTGAGCAATGACAATGAAGCCTCATCCCTACTTTTTTTTTATTTTTATTATTATTCTGGCAGGCATAACTCCTTGGTAAAATGATGTGGATTTTGGTGGATTTTTGTTGTTTTTGTTTTTTGAAAAGAAAATGAAGAAAATTACAATGGTGATGGAACTCAGTCTCCAACAAAACAAGGAAGAATTCAGACTCTAATAGAGGACACATGTTAAAAGCAAGATCTGGCAGGAGGACTAGTAACTTTAGTATATAGTCCCACTACCTTCCTATTTGTGGTGTAAGAAGCTATTCCAATCAAGCAGTTCCGAGCATGTTTCACAACGTGCTACCACCAGGATAAGAACATCAGAAAGATTTTTTGTTGATCAGTGACATGTCTCTCATTTTGTCCTTTTAACAAACTTAAAAAATAATCAAAGTACACAAATGAAGTGGAAAAAGCTATAAAACTATAATACACACCAAAAAAGAAAAAAGAACAGCATTTCACAAAAAGTCAGACAAAACATGAACACATTATATTAGTATTTTGTTTTAGTAGGAATGCTGCCTTGCATTTAATTCGTGATGCTTTGGTATTTGAGTGAGGGAGAAATCAGGCTGAAACAACAGATTCATGAAAGGAAGAAAAAAAAAAGGGGGGGGAAGGGGAGTGAGTGGGCTTTCTCACCCGACCAAAAACAACAAACAAAAGCCTGTTTACTTCAGGAAGAGTAAACCACTGAGTGTCTTAGCAAAGCAAGCTCTGCATCAGCAAAACTACTTTCTATCAAGTAGGCATCAGGAAGGAGGCCAGCAAAAAGAAAAAGCAATGTTTGCCTGCACCTAAGAACGTGACCAGTTTTGTGGCAAGGCACATAGCCCACGTTCAGGTTAAATAAATACAGCTCTATTCAGAACAGGCACTGAGCCAGAAAGTCCCAGTTACTTTACAAAGTTATCTCTATGAAGCTGGCAAAAAAGGCATTCCACCTGTTGCGTTGGTGCCAACCCCCTGCCTTCAACCTCATCCCATATCTCCCATGTCCCCGTGCCAGCTTTTTATAGATCAAGCAGCCATGTTACAAACCAGCACATTTACGGTAGACTGAGAGGCACGCAGAGAGCTACCGCAGAGCATTTAACTAAATTATAAGCATGTGTTTCAAATAATAAGGATTGAGAACTAAATGGCCCCAGACCCCTTTCAGTAACCACGTGGGAGCCAGGAGGATGGCACAGGCTACTCTCCAAGAGCCTGACTGTAGGCCTCAAACATGAGGGACAGAACGCTGGCTGGGTAGCAGGGCCTCATTCACCTCATAGTCAGCACAGACCTCAACTGTAGGCAATGCTTCCTGACTCCTGCAAGGGCTGCTGCATCACTCTGACACTACCACGTGGTTTGGCTTAGCACTACTTCAGCAGCCTCAGGCAGACTTACGGAAAGCCTTAAGTCTTCCCACCACAAGAGGATGGGGCTGGGACTTGCAGTAGATGAAAAGGACATCTCTCCAGGCCATGAGAATACCAACTACATGTCAAGCACCCCAAATCCCCAGAAAGCAGAAGTTGGCTGTTGCATAGCAATTCAAGTTTTCAAGAAATACGGGAAAATATCTAGAAGATAAATTCTGTAGAGAATGAACCCAACAAAATTCACAGGCATCCCTACAAAGAGCTGTTCCAAATGCATGTACAAGTAAGGTAAGCTTGCCCAAAGGCAAAGAATTTTCAAAGCAACGTGTGGCATCTTCTGTAAATCATTCTCTCCATGTTCAGTTACAAATCAATCAGTGTCAGCTCATCCTTCTCATGGCAGTGCTCCTGTCTGCACAGACTGCACAAAACCCTGCTGTGTTGCTTGGCTGAAATAATTCTACACTAGCACAGAGCAAATGGCAAGCATGTGCAAAGCTGCTCCTTCTTGCTCCTTACAATACAAGTATATGCAATTAGAGAAATAATAGAAAGAAGCATGAAAAAATTACCTCATATAAGTACGCCATAAAGGATGACAAACAATGCCAAAACCTAATTTCCTTATTCTCTCTTGTATGAGATCTGCTTTGAAAGTAAGGCATCCTATTTTATTACATTGGCCTGTGATGTCAGATGGTGGTGGTATGGCAGTAGGGGTTGAAGCTTCCTGCCAATATCCCATTATATGCTGTTGCCATGTGACAGACAGCAGCAGAGGGGCAGTCTGACAAAATGGCTTCTGACATGGAAGTGAGGATGAAACAAAGGTGAGTCACTGAATTCCTCCATGCAGAAGTTGCACTCATTGAAATTAATCAATGCTTGCTGAACATTTATGCAGACCAAAGAGTGTACGTCAGCACAGTGAGGCAGTAGGTGGTGTGTTTCAGTAGTGGCAACAGTGACAGTGGATCACCTCCACTGGTGCAGATTGTTATGAGCATGGTATGCAGGCTCTTGTTCATTGCGGCAAAAACAAATAGCTAACAGTAATGAATATGTTGAAAAACAGTATTTAGTAGTTGAGAATTTGCTATCAAAGTGCTATTCTGTTCTTTGTATCTATTGTGGTTTCCATGGAAATATACAGGAGGCATTACTTTCAGAGTGGCCTATGTACACATACATAGCTTCTATGCTAAAAACTAAAAATCTGCAGATGAGTTTGTGCTCAGGTCTTGCCCTCTAATCTCTAGGAACATGCTGCAGCACTAGAGTTCAGCAGAGCCACCACAGTTTGAAAACATACTTTCAAGAGTGTTTCATCCACTGTACATTAAGTCCCAACTATTTGCCAGGTTCTTCAGAGTATATATATTTTTTGCAATTAGTTTACTTTAAGCAGATGCAGATATAGCCATAGGAAGGATTTCTCAATATCCCTTTCCTCCTAGTTAAATGGAGTTTCAAACACCCATCAGCCTCAGGCAGGCAGGCAGAGAGGAAAGTAAGCATCAGCAGGGTTTTTCAATTCCCTCCTCTAACTCCCTCTTGCTGTTTTCAGCAATTATCATCAGATCCACGGTTTATCCTTCTGCCCCATTTTACTTCTATCCTTGCTGAGACAAGGCGAGCAACTGTCACAGAGCTCCTGCATGTCAAATTCTGGCACAGAAAAGCTCATTTCAAGAGCTGCTTGAAGTAGTAACAAACACAAAAAACATAATAAAAAATGTAATTATTATTCTTATTTTCTCTTAGAATTTGCATGAAAAGCAGATGCTACAGTTTTTAAAAGACCAGTTGGATGAACACATTTAGAATTGTTCCCATTCCCACATAGCATTACTGCAGACAGGAAGATGCCACAACCATCTAACACAGAGGGTATCCTCATGTCTAGCACCACAGAAATAAAGGGAGCAAAGACTTCCAAGCTATTTTAAGAAAGTCACTGCATGTGAATGCACTGACTCAAGTTTTTATTATTAAAAAATTAAATCCTTCCTCTTTACAAAAAAGCATGTACTAAATGTGATGCTTAAAGTGATGAATGCACATTTCAGGCCAAATGGAAACCCAGTACTGGTGTTGCAGTATTATTTCTGGTCCTGATAAACAAGTCCTGACAGTAAAACAAGGGCACTGCAAGAAAAAAGAAAAAAAGATAAAGCTGAACATCTGTGAACAGAAGAGATTTTAGCCCAAGCATTTGAAATTCAAGTTTTTTCCAGATCATTTCTAGCAGCTAACATTTTCAAAAGAAAACATGAATCTCTCAAGCTTATTTTTCCTTCAACTGTAGTAGAACTAAAAAGACATCTGAAACAGTAACTCCTAATTATCTTCCCACAGGTCCTCTTGCAAACCAAGGAATTAATTATTCCTGGTATTCACAATTTATTAAAGAAAAAAGAATTCTCAAAACAAACAAGCAAACAAAGCAAACAAAAGACTCTCCCAAAATACTTTGCATAAGGGAGCCTAAGCAACACTCAGGAGTCCTTTAAGTAGTCCTTTGCTATCTGTAAACAGGCCAAGAAAAGAAAAGACCACTTAAATGTTCCTTGTAAACTTAGTGAAAGCTTGCTTTGCCCATTCACAAGCTTGACAATCACCTCCCAGACTCATTGCTTATTCTGCAGATGGTAACATTGAACACTCACACATACAAGCGCACCCCACAGAATCACCCAGCAAGCTTGCAGAACATTTTGAATTGTCTTTTGGAGAAAAAGTTTAAAGTGTCACCAGGAGAGCCTCACATTAATTGTATTTATCATCATTAGGAAGAGATGTACATCTCACACAGTTCACTCATTCTGCATGCAACCCCTGGGACTGCAGCACATGATCCTTTAAGAAGCCCGACTACTGCAGAGAAGGCTTGTTCACTTTTCATTGATTCAAAAAGTCAGAGCCTCTTGTTGGAGATGCAAGGCAGTTAGTGCAATTTCTGCCATGCACTTGCTTCACACTAATTCCTTATGGGAATGGCAAGGGCTGCAAGGCTACCAGGCTGGAATTAGTAGGCAAGGCTATGAAAAAGCTATCTACAAAAATCCTCAGTAACAATTCCAACTTGGAAAATAAAGAATGACAGAGGATGCCAACACAGTACAGCTGCCTGCTTCTTGCAAATCATGATAGATTTTTGCTAGGCACTTCTCACAGGAAGTTATAAGGCACAGCAGAAGTCCTATCCATGACAACATAGCTAACATCTCGAGTATACTGCAAGGATCCAGAAATGCAAAAGTACAGTATTAAAGTAACCCAGAAGCTTTACAGTCCCATAAATACCAGCATTACCAGAGGTAATTTTGACAGGTGCCATTTGGTTTGGGCCTATTACATCTAGAGGCAGTAAAATGCTAAGCTGACAGCTGATGAGAGACCACTGGGATTCGAGAAATGAAAGGAATTCTACTTTTCATGAAGTGTAAGAGAAACAGTTGAGAGATTTGCCCTTCTCCAACAGAAAGGCTGCATCCACACGCTTCAGTCTTACACAGCTGTATGTTAAGAGACTAAAACAGCAAGCATAACTCAAAAGCAGCTCCCGAAGTTATTCTCCTTCATGTTCCTGCGCTCCTCCTATGAACTGCAATTACCCTGGCCCCACAGAGGGGACTCTTGCTCTCTATACATCTTTAGGAAATCCCTTACTGGTCTATTGTTCTGATTTCACCTGTATTCTGAGTTTTAAAAACACAGATCAAGCTGCCCAGACAAGTAAGGTCTGTAGACATCTCAAGGTCTGTTCAACATTAACTACTCAAGAAAATATTACCTACTTAGAATTCAGCTTTAAAACTCTTAAAAGCATGGATTCATAGAAGATTATAAAAATGCCTATGCTTCAAAGCTAAAAAAAAAAAAAAAAAAAAAAAAAAAAAAAAAAAATTAGACATATATTTGCCATAATGTAATAAACACATAACCAACAGCCCCTGTGAGGGTTTGACTTCATCTGATGCGCAGAAAAAAAGATTTCAATTTCACTCTTTGTTCTAAAAGACTTTTTATATCAGACCAAGAATTTAAAATACTGACTTTCCCCCTGGTAAGCACTGTATATTGTGGAGCAACAAAATTACCCCAAACAGGATGTTACAGTAGAAATGACTTACAAGTGTGGTACTCTTGAGGGCTATTAATCTCTGAAAAAGACTCTTTGGAATCACTTCAGTTGTCATTTTCCAAGACCATTCATGTGTGATGCTGACCAGGAAGCCAAACATACTTTTTATTAAATAGCAACTATGGGGCAAAAATGACAGTATAGAACGATCCCTGTAAATGTACTACAAAGACCATACATACAGCAATATTCATGGTATAGGAAAAGCTACTCTTTAACCTGCAGTCTTTACTCCACCAGCTTATTTAGCTGCTAAGAGGGATGTCTTCATGAAACTTCCATATGATTTCAGAATCTCATTGCACAAAACCACCTAAAAACTCTGGAAGTGTGGCTTGCTCATACATTTATGAAGTGAAGAATATAAAACTCAAGCTGAAATAAACAAAGGGGCCTAAAATAGACTTATTCCACTACTGCTATGAATGCAAGCTCCATCCAACATTTCAATGTTGACCTTTTGTCTTCACTGTAACCTTCTCCAAAAAGCTCTGGCAGAAATAAATTCACAAACAATTTTCACATTTATCTAAGAAAGATTTGTTAACAGAAACTTTGGTTAGTGATTTGGATAGTGATTTAAGTTCTAAGATCTTAATTAAAGAGAGACCAGTCTGTTCAAAAGCATGACCATCCCCAGGGGAGTAAGAAGAAATACTTCCTACTGAAATAAGAAGCAGGAAAATAAAATGGAATTCATTCTTGTTTCTGGCAAGAAAGGCATTTTCAAATCCCACTTGGTGTTGTATTTCTAACAATAGCTTCTTCTTTCAACACTACATCAAAATACATTTTTTAATCTTTCCAAGACTCTGGCTTCCTTGTTGTACATAACACATTTTGTATGTGTATTTAACATGAGTGCATCCATTCATGCGCACACCCATTCTTCTCTTCATCTTTTTGTACATCCTACATAAGTTTGTCAAATGAGGAAATGGAAGTAAATATCAGAACAAGCCAGGAATTCAATGAGCCCTCAAACCAAGAAATGAAATTTCTTGCTATGAGATCAAATAATGCTTGTGACCTAACATTTCTGACCCCACACTAGACTGACTGATGCTAATTTTATACCAGTTTTATTCCTCTTAATTCCAAACTATTATACTTTCAGTTACAAATAATTTAAGGATATTTTTTTTCTGGGAACTGAAGACACTTCAATTCCTTCCTGCCTAGTACAGACTCCTCCAGATTGTCCTACCTTTAACATCACTACATCTACGACTCCACAGTTAATTTAGTCGGCCAGCACTCAGCAGAGCATTCAGAACAATTGTCAAGATTTTCATTCGTCCTGAACTTTACAAAAATTCTCCCATTTGCCTCAAAGGGGGCTCAGAGGGTTGCAAATTAAAAGCAGCAACTAATAGTCACTAAAACTGTTGTTGTTTTTTTTTCTTTTTTTTAAACCTTATTACAGATTCACAGTACAAGAAAGAGAAACAAAATGACAGGTAACGGAAGTCATGCGTTACATTTTGTCCTCTGAGCCTACTACAAGTTCACCATACTTATCAATGAAATTACTATTCAGAGAACAGATATGACATTTTTATCTGAGGCTGACTTCAACTGCTTATAACATTATCTTACAGAATAATTTCCAGCCCATACATTTTTGTCATGTCAACAGTTTCCAAAGATAATAAATGCTCTTCAGTATCATGCCTAGCATATCTAAACATCTGAGCAGGCTGCTAAAATTATATGGAGAATGTACAAGCAAGCTCTTCAAGCAACCCTCTAAAGATTTCAACCAAAGACTAGCACTCCAGCAAAACAGGGATTTGGGAAGGAATGCAGACTATACAATAGCCATCTGTAAATAGAAGCCCACTATCATCAATGCAAGAATTTAAAGCACATCTATACACTATGATGCACAGTGCCTGCTTGCCAGCTTAGGCACAGCCAGGCAATTAGGTTCACATCCCACCACCACAGAGCTCTACCATATAGGCTCTCTCACATTTTGTATCATATCACAGAATCATAGGGGTTGGAAGAGACTTCTGGAGATCATGTAGTGTAAACCCCTGCTAAAGTGGGTTCCCTAGAGCAGGTCACACAGGGTCCAAGCAGGTTTTGAGTATCTCTAGAGAAAGAGGATTCACAACCTCTGTGGGTAACCTACTCACCCTTGAAGTAAAGAAGTTTTTTCTCATGTTTATATGTTCCAGTTTATGCCTGTTGACCCTTGTACCATCTCTCAGCTTTTCCTCATAAAGGGGATGTTCCAGGCCCATAACAATCTTTGTAGCCCTCTGTTAGACACTCTCTAGAAGTTCCCTGTCTTTCTTGAGCTGAGAAGCCTAGAACTGGACACAGTATTCTAGATGGGGCCTTACCAGGACAGAGTAGAAGGGGAGGATCACCTCCCTCGACTTGCTGGCCATTCTCTTTTTAATGCATCTCAGGATATCATTGGCCATCTTGGCCACAAGGGCATACTGCTGGCTCATGGCCAACCTGCTGTCTACCAGGACATCTAGGTCCTTCTCTGCAGACTGCCTTTCTGGAAGATCAGTCCCAGACCTTTACTGATGCATGTGGTATACCTGCCCTTGTAGAACTCCACAAGGTCCCTCTTCATCCAACTCTCCAGTTTGTCCATGTCTTGCTGAACGGCAGCACAGACTTCTGATGTGACAGCTACACCTCCCAGTTCCCTATCGTCAGCAAACTTAGTGAGGATGGACTCTATCCCTTCATCCAGGCCATTGATGAAGACACTGAACAAGACTGAACCCAGCACTAACCCCTGGGGAACAATGCCTCCAACTAGACACCACATTGCTGATCACAATCTTCTGAGCTCTGCCAGTCAACCAGTTCTGACACAGAGTTATCTCTAGATCTATCTCCGTCTGTGACAAAGGAACAGCAGGCCCACAGGCCCAGAAAAGGGGAGGGAAGGGTGTTGACAGTTTACAGGCCAGTTCGGCCCGGTTCTGCGACTAATGGGGAAGGGGACCTACAGACCCACGCCCTGGGAAAGGGGAAAGGAAGAAGGGTAGGGAGATGGGAGATGGCCCTAAAAATAGAACAGCGGCAACGATCTGAGCAGGAAAGTTAATTTACTAAATACAATATCGGAATGCAAGATAACACAATACAATACAACTGGAATCGAGGCTAATAAAACAAATCAGAGAGAGTGTCTGAAACCAAAGACCTTACTCTGAATTGAGGGCAAAATGGCTGGGGAGCACACCCATACACTGCCAGGCAGCAAGAGAGAGAGAGTCCCTTGAGTTACCAGCTTTATCTTCCCCTCTGAACACAAAGTCCTCTGGTCTATGTAGTTCTCCTCTGAGAGCCAGGTATTTGGAAAGTCGGTGGTCCACAGAAGTGGGGCATTAACTCTTTAACTCCCAGTGCTTTACATGATGTTATGATGTGGAATACTGATAACAAACATCATAAAACCATAACAGGTTCTTAATCATCTCGCTGTCCACTCATCCCACACTGAGCTGGAGGGTGGCAACCCTACCCATGGCAGAGGGTTGGAACCAGATAGTCTTTAAGGTCCTTTCCAATTCAGGTCATTCTATGATTAATAATAATTATGAAAATGAAGAAAGAAAACAAACCATTTAATTTAGCATACTATCACTTGTAGGTATCTATCTATAGGCTGAGCCTAAGTTTCCCACAAACAAGAACATGGAAATTTCCAAAGATCAATTTATAGCACAGCCATAGCCATAAGCAAAATTAAAGTGTTCCTAAAGCTAACAGCACACTTTTACAATCCACTGAATCACAGAGCTTCACTCTTTCTTAGAGATCCTTTAATAGAGCAAACAGATGAGAATTTCGCTTTCATTTTAAAAATATATTTTACCTTAAAAGAAAAAGAAAGGAAAAACCCACAAAATTTTGCATTACTTTTTACATACACCTTCTTCTGAAATCACAAACCTTCACAAGACTGAGTCCAAACCACTGCTGATGAAGGGATCACAAATGGCTTTCTTCTCCAACAGCATTGTCTCCTTAGTAGTTTCTTAAGGGTATCCTAAAATGCAACTTCTTGCATTTCTGAGCCTTCTTAGGTTTTAGTGTTTTTGAAAGCTGACTTTGTAGGTCCTGATCCAACACCCAGTAAAACTAGCAGGAAGATTCCAGAAAACTCTGTCAGACTTTGGATTAGATTTGCAAGAGTTACTCTTCATTAGCGTTACATTTAATGTAACGCATGCCATAAGAAGGAAAGCATATATCATCTTACTGGTTTTAAAAACAGTCTAAAAAATCTTCAGACAAAACTGCTACTCAGTTTTCTACTCCCTCTGAAATTTTAAGTGTATAAAACTATCAAATATTTTTTTTCCTCCTTTTCTTCTTTCTTGGCAAGCAGCTCTCCTCAGTTCTTCCAGAAAAAAAAATTAATCGCATAAGTGATCTTAAAAATTATGAAGAAGCCCGTCCTGCACCTTCCAAAGCTGAAGTTAGTTGAAGGCAAGGTGAGGTTTTAAAACGTAGAGAGAGGTCAATGTTTGAAAACACCGACAAAGTTAAATTTATTCTACCTTTTCCTGAGGATCACCAGCTATGCTCTTAAGCATGAAACGATCAAAAGCAACCATTCAGAAACATATTATTACAAGACAGCAGCAGTGCCAAAAACTCATTTAAGTTGCTATGGTCTACTGAAATATTCCTTTTAAGGGCTTTTCCACCTGCAGGGTAAGAAAAAACACTCTCTTTAAAAATGCAGGGGCTAAACTGGCTTTTGTCTCCAGCCAAAGAAATCAAGAGAGACAACATTAAGGCCTCATCCCACAACACCCAGCTGTAAATATGACACCACTGATAGGCTTCACGCTTTCACGTGAGAATTTTGTACAAAAGCAGTCAAACAAGACACCAACCAGGAACTGTAATCACAATTAAATCTTATTATCACAACTTCCTTCAGGAAGAGCTACTAGTACTTGCTTCTCTTTATTCAATATTGTTCAGTACTACCCTAAAGGCATCGAATCAGAAAATCCTATTAAGATGATCTCTTAATGCCTATCATTTAAGGGATATAGTATTGTCTATGCTAACATGACCAAATGTTCCTCTAAGGCTGCTGACTCAAAAATGAAGTTTGCAACAACAGAGACTGAAGCTGATAAAGAGTGCTTTAAACTTACTCATAGTGACTCTGAATATCTGAGCCCAAGAATTAAAAATTGTCTCCTAAAAATGGTTTTCTATTTTAGATTAAGGTGCTTCCCAAAGTTTTAATTATTCAGATTCAAAAGGGATGCACCAGCACATCAAATGCAAAGTTTATAGGATCAACTCTAGTGGTAAGTTGTATAAAACTGCTCTCAGTAAATAGCTTTCAGAGAGAAGAATGCTTGTTTTGTTCCTTGTAGGAGCAGACAAAACCCAAAATACACAACATTAATGTCACCCCAGGAACACAAAGAAACATGGAAAATGACGCTATAGGCTTTCATGACAAAAATCCAAACAGTGCTACTGAATGCTCTGCACAAACATCATCTCTTAACACCTGTACTGCTCTTAAACTTGAAGACACCATTAAAGTGTTTCTGTATTAACATATTCATGACTGAATGAATTTTAACAAAAAACAAACTTTTGAGATCTAACTGAAACTAACTGAAAGTTTTCATAATAACAAGTGCAATGTCTTTCTTAAACCCTAGGTTGAAAAAGTACCCCACGCTGAAGAAACACAGAAGATCCATCACAAAGGAACAGTCTCAGCAGTAAGCTCCACCCAAGGCACGTTTCCTCAGCCTAACCAGTAATTCCAGATAAACACAGGAACAGAGGTGGGAACAGTCTTCTGGTGGACTAAGCAGATGTCCAGACAAAGACAGGTATTTATATCACACTTCTGCTACAAAACTTGATTAACACACTAAATTATACAAAGACACTAGGGTTGTTTTTTTTTGTTTGCTTTTAACATTTCAGTATCTAAAATGCAACATTTTTCCTAGCTTTTTATTAAGATTTATGAAATGAATAACGTAACTGCCTGTTTCTTTACTGTCTCTGTGTCAAAACAGTTTAAGTGCAAATGGGATATACCTACATCACTTACAGACAGGATTATTAAAGATAGACAGTGTAGTTGCAAACAAATTATTTTAAAAAAACATCATTAATAAAAAAAATGGCCTTAAGCACCATCACCTCTCAATCAATTTTATGTTAATTTGTTTTCAATGCTACCATGGAGAAAAGGACCCTGGATGGGACCCTAAGCATGGGGCCATTCTCAAGTTGGTTCCTCTTTGTTCCCAGTGCAGTAGGGTCGCGTAGATGCAGCTCAGGCCATAACAAAGAGCAGCACAAAGCCACAACTGCTCTGGAGGTTTTCCCACAACCCCCTGTGCCAGGGGTGGCAAAGGCCTTTCAGGGGGTGCTCTGGGCCCCCCAGCTTACATTTTACATGCAAATGGTAGCAGAGATTTCAATTGCACCTCAAGGAGAGAAGAGAAAGACAGCAGTGGCTGGCTCCCAGAGGAGCCCTGCTCACAGCACAGCAGGCTTCATCTCTGGCACGCCAAGACCACTGCACACAGGAAATCATCCTGGAGGTCATTTGAAAGACCTGAAGAAAACAAGCGAGGAGAATTGGAGACAGGGACTCCAGGACACAACAGTTCTTCTCTCCATGCATGACAACAGATGATCTTCAGAACTACACTGTTGCCTGCTTGCCAAATGCTTGGAAACTGAACTACTGAACTATTTTATATATATCTATATAGATATATAGATATTTAATATTATATATACATACACTAAAATTCCAGCATTTCCATCTTGTGTGAAGTAAAAACATTATAAAAATATTTCCTAATTACAGGCTCTGATTCCTTCTTGTATTAGTCTTGCTTCACATACTGGTGTTTATCAACCAACGCCAGTGGAATTCAAGCATTTTAGAGCTGTGCAGCTTCACAGACAAATAACCCCATAGATAGCTTATAAGGTTTTCAGTTTCCACTGTTATTTTCAACCTGAACAAGCTGCATCTCCCTTCTATTACAAACATACCCCAAATCCAATTGCATTTTCCCCCTCCACTTAACTATGACAATCTGAAGCAAACATTTTCAAATCGGAGGCTCGAGAGTTAACTATTACCTGAAATAAAGCAGATTCCTTTTCAGAGATAGTGTAATTACACAGCCATGTTCCAATAATTTTAACCAGGAGAACCCAAGATCATCCCATTTTGCAAATTAAAGCCCTTCTGTTTAGGCTGCTAAATTATGACATTAACATACACACCTCAGAAACACAGGAGAAAATCTAGGTAAACTGCAGATTGGAAAAGCCTGTGTAAAATAAAGTATGGAAGAGAAGGAAAGATGGGAGCAGGAGTACATGAACAGATCCTACCCATCGCAGCATCTACAAGAAAAAAGCTTTCAACTATTCTGATTTTCCAGACTTTAAAAAAAAAAAAAAGGGATCTCAGGAAAAAAAAAATGGTAAGCCACTGGGAAAATTCATTTATTATCAAAATCTGTTCTTTGTTTTTCAGTCAGTGGACTGAAACAAGACATGCTACTGAACAATGTTTATGTTAAAATCAAACAGTAAAATGAAACGCGACCAATTACTTAGGATGACCAAGCACTCAACACAGATTTCAAAGAGCATCTTCTTCGCTCTTGATATACTCAAACGAAACAAAAGTACATGAAATATGTACATAAAACAAAGAATGTACATGCTATCTTAGCATATCTCCCACAGACACAATCCTCAATTGGATTTAACCAGCATAGCTCCACAGGCTTCAAGGGAGTCATTCTGATTGAGGCTTGCAGAAGACACAGCTAAGAAACAAATCTCTTTCTGCAGACAGATGAAAAAAAATGAAAAATGCTACAGTTTTCCTAAAAAGTAAGAAGATGCTGAAAAGCATTTCCCATTTGCATTCAAAAGTAGAAATTACAAAAACAAGTTTATCCAAAAAATGTATGGAAATGTCCCTGTTTCTCCTGAACACCTCCACTGTGAGAGGTATTGCTTGACGCATACGCATGATAGTAGCTTTCCAGCAAACTGGATAGACAATAGCATAAATAAATGTTGCAATTTGCAACAGAATATTATGCACAGATTTTTAGTGTCATTTATTTTAAATGTTAACTAGTAAGGACTGCTTTTTTCAAAATTTGATACCAGCACAGAATCCACAGCCTTAGGGACACATGCATCAAACAATCCAAAGTAGTAATACACGAAAAGTGTTAAGTATGCCAAGTCATGCACACGGTACACAAGCATCTAGGCCCTCTGAGTCACACTGGTCTCTCTCATTAGCTGACACACTGCAGACTCAAACAGGTGTCTTCAGTGCTAAAAGCATGAGGATTATTTTAAAAAAACAAAACAAGAAAATCCCACAATTATTGGGACAATTATTGGGATACATATTTAAAGCTACAGGAATGCTTAATATAAAGTCCCAAGTATCTCTATGTTGTTGCACAGCGCGTGAAGCAGAACTCTGTATCAACCAGAAAAAATTAATTATGTCTTCAAGTTACTGAAGACAAAAAGTAACAGTATATTAAAGATTTGAGCACTGTATAAGGGGTAGTACACTAAGCATTTTAATCCACAAATCGGAAAACTTTTCAAGAAACACAAACAACTAACAAGGAAAAAACTGGGAAATGTGAAGACTGCATTCTTCATTTTTAAAAAGTATGCCATGCTCCTTTCTGGTTTAGGCATCCATGAATGCTGTAAAGCAATAGCTCTCTTGGGAGGTGCAAAATTATTGTTAGGTTACTGGCCCGTTAACTCCCACAAGATCCTGATTCAGGGAACTGCAACTGAACGTAAGTGCCTTGAGCAGAACTAGAAGTCAGCTCACATGCTTAGAATTATTTAAATGCATCACTACTCTGCCAGATTAGAATCACAAAGATTTTTCGCATTATCACTGATTAATTAATATAACAAAACAATGAAACCACTTCAGTTGGAACAAAAATTTTCAGATACATGCTCCATAATTAACCCATGTTAACCTCTTTCTTCTGGCATAAAACTGAAAACAAATATCTCACATTATGTTCCAAGTTTTTAATCCTTTAGTAATGGAGTTGAAATGAAAATATAAACACAAATTCACTGCAGTCAAGGCTCCCATTATTAGTATAACTCATATATATCCGTATATGTATACGAGTTATATATATATATATATATGTATGTATGTATATATATATATATATACATACACATACATACATATACATATACACACACATATATACACACACATACATAGAGAACTGCTCTTTCTGGTACATATATATTTAGCAAATAAACGAATAAAAAAAAAACAACAAACATGGTATTTTGCTTAACACTTCTTTCAGGAATCTTCAGTAACACCTCCAAAACTAATTGGAAGACAAACCAATCAAGTTCATTGAAGATAAGTCATCCAGAATAAATTGCTATGGTACTCTGGAAGTGAACTGGTTCAAATTACTCTTCTCAACTGCTTCCTAAATTAAAGACTTCTTAATGCCATCAAAACCCAGCACTTATGACTCACTAATCAAAGAATACAGCTGATTTCAGTTTTCTTCAATGCTCCAATGCTTGCTGGTTTATGTATACTTTTTACACAGTGACTAAGCATGAAGGAAATGTCAGTTCTGAAATAATGCTAACTCATGTATTCACAATTCCAGCTCCGGTGCCCAACCAACAAACACAACCCACTACCACAAATCACTAGAAATGACAACCTGGCAATGAAAGATACAGCATCTCCTTTTGGCTCAAAGCCTGAGAATATCTAGAGTCAAAAATGTGCCTTATTTCTTTATTTCACTGAATCAGCTATATCATCTTTAAGACAGCAACAGAAGCTTTTCCTCAATATCAAGTCATTACCGTGCTCCCAGACTGATCATACACACACATATATATACAGGACCAAGTAAGAGAAGTCTAGACTAAAGAAGTCCTGCCGTTTAGACAGGACACATTACATTACTTGATATGCATGCTATACATGAAACCTTGCGCCCCAAAACACTCTGATGTTAATAACCAAACTCAAGAGATAATGAACCAAGTTTTGCTTAAGTTTGCCCCAGAGTTTACAGGATTACAGACTAGTAGAACACAAATAAACCTATTTAATATTATAGGATATATTAAAATATGATATTTAACTAATCCTACTATAGCAGTTATTTTCAATACATCACATCACTCCCAGAACTATAATGAATTAAGTATACAAGGACACCAATGGTCAGAATCAACTCTGTTGCAGAAAACATCCAGAGAATATAACCCAATGCCTAAACTTCTCAATAACTTTGTGGATGTATGATAGCCTCTGATAGCCATTCTTAACAGTTGGTGAAATGACCACTATGATATTAATGGTCAGGGATAGTATACTGTGCATATTATCAATGTGTTCACATTTATAAGAAAATTGTGCAGATTTTAAAGCTGCCGGGCTCTGTTTTCAAATAGACTCAACCTGTTCCTTGCAGTAAGCAAGATACTTATTTGCTTGCATTATGTTTTCTTCCGCATTCTGGAAATGAAATACTTGGCAGTAAATCTGTCCTTAACTGCCAACTGAGACTACCCCAGTTACAGAACACGTGGGGCAAGTGACATTCATTACAACATCCAGGCAGAAGAAGGTACCTCTTCGCAAGCACCTGCACAAAGTGAATACACATGGGTAGCCTGAAATTGGACACAGGAGTTGCTGCTTATATTGTACCACATTCTGAATTCAAACAAAGTAAAATGTGGGAATAGAATCTAGTAAAATCATCACTAAATTGACAAGAGTTGCATAAAATTTATGTGAATAGTTCTTCCACAAAGAGAACCAACCCTCAACGCTTTTCAAATCAAAGGAGTTTCATGCCAGCTGCAACAGAGCTAAGGTCAAGCTTTGTTCGTTGGCTACCTTTATGTTCCCAGCAATAAAGAGTGGATGTTGTAAGTCTGAATGTTTGGGACAACCAGCCTTTTTTCTTGTACAAATTCCAGTCTGAATTACTTTTCTTAGCTCCATAATATACAGTGCTGCCCTCATCTACTGCCAGCTAGCCACTATACTCAGCTGTAACAAAAAAAACCAACAAAACGAATCAGACCCAACCTAGATCATTTGTATCCCGCCGAAAACCAATGATTTCTCTATCAGCTGAACCAATCCCCACATTTCTGCAGCAAATCCTACAGTTTCAGTTTCATTTTTGAACCTTCTAGGAAGTGGCCATAATGGTGCATCCTGAGTGCAGAAACACAAGCTCAGACCTCCCCGGTTTGTGAAATGTGAAGAGCACAAGAGAAATCCCTGACCCCTTTTTCTGGGCAAAATGAAGGAAGAAACACTTGATCACGTGTCCCTTCTGCAGCTGGATACTTGCTACCAACAGATCCCCAGGGTAGCCCACAGCAGTGTCTGGGGACAGCCACCCACATCACAAGCTTCTGTTGTCATCCCTTTCATCCTGCCCCACACATAGCCCTCAAAACCATAATAATCCACACTAGAAATTGAAAAAAGTAAGCGGGAAAGTCTTGCAAATTAAGGACAGCTTTTGGCTGAGGCCTTTGGGTGAAGACTGCATACTATAACTGCAGGTTACTTTCTTATATAAGTCACTACCTAGGCTCGAAAAGAAAGTGATTTTCCTTTTCCCTCTCTAAAAAGGTTTTTTGATTTTATTTTGTTTAAAAGAATAAGTAAATAACTTCACCTGAAGATACACAAAGCTTCTGAAAACTATAACTTCACTGTTCGCACATCTCTACCCTTGGCAAGGCTGCCTCAGCCTGGCAGCCCACAGACTTGAAGCAACAAAAATACAAAAAGCAGCAAGTTCAGACCCAGCGAGAGCAAGTTCTTTACCATGAGTAACCCTCACTTCAGGAGGCATTCAGAACTCCCTAATCCATGCTAATGACAAAATAAACATTTATTAAGCAGTAAGGCTCAGTCGATGCAAGCAAGGAAAATTCCCCTTGAATTTGACATATACTTTTCTCCAGTGTAGTAGAGAAACCCGAACTTTCCAGCAATTCAGAAAAGATCTGTTAGCCTCCATTTAGCAGAGAAAGATCTGGGAAAGCCATTGCTGTGCTCTTTTCCTTAAAGCATTTCTAGAAAGTGTTACATGCCTGGCAAATAACTTACAGGTTACTACATACTGTTACATAATACTTACTGCCCTCTTCATTCCTCTATTCAAAAAGACTGCTTTGTTCCCATAACTCCTTACTTGGGCTTGCGGTCATGGCTGCAGTGTGTCAAGGGAGCTGTTTCCCAAACCAAGTGATATGACATATCTGAAGAAAATAACAACCTGGCATTTGTATGGTCCTTTCAGAGGACTGGATTTTACTTCTCTGAGGACAGGGATCCACGTTCAAGTCCAAAATAACCTTCCCCACGATTTCCAACAGGCTTGGCTATCACACAGTCTGTTTTAGACTGTCATTTGCAAAGGCCAGTGAAAGAAGACTTGACATTCAAGGCTGAATTTTAGGCAGGGCAGGGCTCAGGGCACTATAACGCTGAACTGCTGAACAAGCTCAGAAAGGTGAGAAAGAGTGGTGCTGGTTTTCAAAAATCTTGTTCTACCTTTTATCTGATTCCATTAGGTACAAGCACTGAATACAAGTGCTCTTATCTTTTTAGCATCATTTCAACCAGAGTGCAGCTGCACCTGGCAGTTTCCCAGGCTGCCTAACGCCAATGAAGAAAACAACTCCTGTCCATTCACAAGATCACTTCAGCAACTTGTTCACCCTTATGCCAGCTTGGGAACATTCATAAAGAGCAGAATTTTTCAAAAAGGCAAAATGAAGCAGCATCAGTGCTGCAACCAATTTTAACTGTAAATGCACTTCTCTCCACTATAACAGGTTTCTGCTTACACAAGAGAGATTTGATTCCCTTTGACAGACAGATCAGCCCTGTAGTACCCAGCTAAATGCTTCAGCAAGGAACCAAATCTGATTATCTACATTTGCCATCCAAATCCTAGGAATGCAAGAGGGTTCAAAGGACAAAGCATCATATTAATTTGTCACTCTAATCCAGGATATATTTCACTAGTCTTTTGAAAAGCTAGCAAGGGAGGAAGCAATTTAGCTGTAATAGGACTCTCTTGAACTACACTAATTAGGATGCTCAATACATGGCATCAAGAAAAAAAGAATAATTCCACAATGCTTTTGAAAATTTACGTGTTGAATTTTACAGAGCTGTGCTGCTCTTTTTACAACTTTTTACAGTTGTGCTGCTGTGGCACACCTCTAGACAGATACTCTGAAGTAGGCCAGAAGAGAACACACACTGGTCTATTTTAAAAAGAAAAATATTTCAGAAAATGGAGATAAACGTTTATCTGGCATATTATAAATTATGTCTAAATTATAAGACAAGAACAAATCAACAGACATAAAAAAAATAATAAAGACAATGAGAGTTAAGATGTTGTAAATTTCAACTTACAATAACTACCACCTCCCTACTTTTAGCTATCAAGATCTCTCACAGTACAAAATGCTTTTGCAATCTGTATTTATTCAATTTGTTTTAAAACAGAGTAAATAAAGCAGAATGCTACCACGTTACTATCTCTTCTAGAGAAACCTCCAACAAAACTGGGCTTGGTTGTTGCTGTCAGGAGAAGTATTCAAGTGCCCCCAGCTTCTTGATAAAGGAAAAGGAGGCAAGTACATTCCTCCTTTGAATACTGATATTTAGCTTATATCCTCTCCTTTCTTCTTTCTGCTGATCTCTCCTTCTCCAAAATGATGTGCATTACTTTAAAATGCTGAAGCTCTCAGAGCTGGATGGTAATGTACAGACTCTGGTGTACATGTGTGTACAGACCCATGTTAACAGGTGATTATTTTTTTCTGTCACAACCCTTTGTGTAAGTGGATAAACAGAAATGCTATTTTTATAATTTCACTTTTTCTATCAGAGATTCCCAAAACATGACCCACAGAATCATATCCTACAGTCAAAGGGTTCTCATGGTTTTGTTTGTTTGGGGCATTTTGTTGCTGCTTTTTTGTTCTTAAGACAAAAATAATGTTTGCAGGCAAAGAAAGCTACTTGAAGGTAACAGCAGAAACCTGTATCTCTCTCGGATTGGCTGCGTATGTCAGTGCTTTCATACTTCAAATGCCCTCAACTAACCACAAATACGTATGTTTTAATCGAAAAAGGCAAAACAAAGGAAACTGTCCAAAATCTCCATTTCACTCAATCAGAAGTCTCATTATGTTTATCCACGCAGCCTCCCACAAAATAATCACCTCTAAGCGATGCACTCATCCAAGGAAAATGAAGCCATAGCTCAGCACAGAGCACCTCACACACTACCTTCTATAAACTTAAGAAAAAACAAATATTAATAATAATTATTTAGCGAATCTCATATATCACTGATAACAGTAATGTAAGATATCTAAATTGAAGTATAAGAAATAAAAAGGGAATGAATGCACACTCTAATGTGAACATTTCCTAAAAAAGGAAGGAAGAGGTGAATGGACTTGTTTCTTTTTCTGAAAAACTAGATACCTAACTAAGCCATTTTAGTGTACCAGTGCAAGGGAGAGATACCTGTAGATTTCTGTAGGTTTTGATTAGAACACTGGGGAGGTGATGTGGAAGAGAAGATGAAAAGTAGTAAATGATGTTGACCTGAATGAAAGGGAGTTCTGGNTCATAGCCATTCTTAACAGTTGGTGAAATGACCACTATGATATTAATGGTCAGGGATAGTATAATGTGCATATTATCAATGTGTTCACATTTATAAGAAAATTGTGCAGATTTTAAAGCTGCCGGGCTCTGTTTTCAAATAGACTCAACCTGTTCCTTGCAGTAAGCAAGATACTTATTTGCTTGCATTATGTTTTCTTCCGCATTCTGGAAATGAAATACTTGGCAGTAAATCTGTCCTTAACTGCCAACTGAGACTACCCCAGTTACAGAACACGTGGGGCAAGTGACATTCATTACAACATCCAGGCAGAAGAAGGTACCTCTTCGCAAGCACCTGCACAAAGTGAATACACATGGGTAGCCTGAAATTGGACACAGGAGTTGCTGCTTATATTGTACCACATTCTGAATTCAAACAAAGTAAAATGTGGGAATAGAATCTAGTAAAATCATCACTAAATTGACAAGAGTTGCATAAAATTTATGTGAATAGTTCTTCCACAAAGAGAACCAACCCTCAACGCTTTTCAAATCAAAGGAGTTTCATGCCAGCTGCAACAGAGCTAAGGTCAAGCTTTGTTCGTTGGCTACCTTTATGTTCCCAGCAATAAAGAGTGGATGTTGTAAGTCTGAATGTTTGGGACAACCAGCCTTTTTTCTTGTACAAATTCCAGTCTGAATTACTTTTCTTAGCTCCATAATATACAGTGCTGCCCTCATCTACTGCCAGCTAGCCACTATACTCAGCTGTAACAAAAAAAACCAACAAAACGAATCAGACCCAACCTAGATCATTTGTATCCCGCCAAAAACCAATGATTTCTCTATCAGCTGAACCAATCCCCACATTTCTGCAGCAAATCCTACAGTTTCAGTTTCATTTTTGAACCTTCTAGGAAGTGGCCATAATGGTGCATCCTGAGTGCAGAAACACAAGCTCAGACCTCCCCGGTTTGTGAAATGTGAAGAGCACAAGAGAAATCCCTGAACCCTTTTTCTGGGCAAAATGAAGGAAGAAACACTTGATCAAGTGTCCCTTCTGCAGCTGGATACTTGCTACCAACAGATCCCCAGGGTAGCCCACAGCAGTGTCTGGGGACAGCCACCCACATCACAAGCTTCTGTTGTCATCCCTTTCATCCTGCCCCACACATAGCCCTCAAAACCATAATAATCCACACTAGAAATTGAAAAAAGTAAGCGGGAAAGTCTTGCAAATTAAGGACAGCTTTTGGCTGAGGCCTTTGGGTGAAGACTGCATACTATAACTGCAGGTTACTTTCTTATATAAGTCACTACCTAGGCTCGAAAAGAAAGTGATTTTCCTTTTCCCTCTCTAAAAAGGTTTTTTGATTTTATTTTGTTTAAAAGAATAAGTAAATAACTTCACCTGAAGATACACAAAGCTTCTGAAAACTATAACTTCACTGTTCGCACATCTCTACCCTTGGCAAGGCTGCCTCAGCCTGGCAGCCCACAGACTTGAAGCAACAAAAATACAAAAAGCAGCAAGTTCAGACCCAGCGAGAGCAAGTTCTTTACCATGAGTAACCCTCACTTCAGGAGGCATTCAGAACTCCCTAATCCATGCTAATGACAAAATAAACATTTATTAAGCAGTAAGGCTCAGTCGATGCAAGCAAGGAAAATTCCCCTTGAATTTGACATATACTTTTCTCCAGTGTAGTAGAGAAACCCGAACTTTCCAGCAATTCAGAAAAGATCTGTTAGCCTCCATTTAGCAGAGAAAGATCTGGGAAAGCCATTGCTGTGCTCTTTTCCTTAAAGCATTTCTAGAAAGTGTTACATGCCTGGCAAATAACTTACAGGTTACTACATACTGTTACATAATACTTACTGCCCTCTTCATTCCTCTATTCAAAAAGACTGCTTTGTTCCCATAACTCCTTACTTGGGCTTGCGGTCATGGCTGCAGTGTGTCAAGGGAGCTGTTTCCCAAACCAAGTGATATGACATATCTGAAGAAAATAACAACCTGGCATTTGTATGGTCCTTTCAGAGGACTGGATTTTACTTCTCTGAGGACAGGGATCCACGTTCAAGTCCAAAATAACCTTCCCCACGATTTCCAACAGGCTTGGCTATCACACAGTCTGTTTTAGACTGTCATTTGCAAAGGCCAGTGAAAGAAGACTTGACATTCAAGGCTGAATTTTAGGCAGGGCAGGGCTCAGGGCACTATAACGCTGAACTGCTGAACAAGCTCAGAAAGGTGAGAAAGAGTGGTGCTGGTTTTCAAAAATCTTGTTCTACCTTTTATCTGATTCCATTAGGTACAAGCACTGAATACAAGTGGTCTTATCTTTTTAGCATCATTTCAACCAGAGTGCAGCTGCACCTGGCAGTTTCCCAGGCTGCCTAACGCCAATGAAGAAAACAACTCCTGTCCATTCACAGATCACTTCAGCAACTTGTTCACCCTTATGCCAGCTTGGGAACATTCATAAAGAGCAGAATTTTTCAAAAAGGCAAAATGAAGCAGCATCAGTGCTGCAACCAATTTTAACTGTAAATGCACTTCTCTCCACTATAACAGGTTTCTGCTTACACAAGAGAGATTTGATTCCCTTTGACAGACAGATCAGCCCTGTAGTACCCAGCTAAATGCTTCAGCAAGGAACCAAATCTGATTATCTACATTTGCCATCCAAATCCTAGGAATGCAAGAGGGTTCAAAGGACAAAGCATCATATTAATTTGTCACTCTAATCCAGGATATATTTCACTAGTCTTTTGAAAAGCTAGCAAGGGAGGAAGCAATTTAGCTGTAATAGGACTCTCTTGAACTACACTAATTAGGATGCTCAATACATGGCATCAAGAAAAAAAGAATAATTCCACAATGCTTTTGAAAATTTACGTGTTGAATTTTACAGAGCTGTGCTGCTCTTTTTACAACTTTTTACAGTTGTGCTGCTGTGGCACACCTCTAGACAGATACTCTGAAGTAGGCCAGAAGAGAACACACACTGGTCTATTTTAAAAAGAAAAATATTTCAGAAAATGGAGATAAACGTTTATCTGGCATATTATAAATTATGTCTAAATTATAAGACAAGAACAAATCAACAGACATAAAAAAAATAATAAAGACAATGAGAGTTAAGATGTTGTAAATTTCAACTTACAATAACTACCACCTCCCTACTTTTAGCTATCAAGATCTCTCACAGTACAAAATGCTTTTGCAATCTGTATTTATTCAATTTGTTTTAAAACAGAGTAAATAAAGCAGAATGCTACCACGTTACTATCTCTTCTAGAGAAACCTCCAACAAAACTGGGCTTGGTTGTTGCTGTCAGGAGAAGTATTCAAGTGCCCCCAGCTTCTTGATAAAGGAAAAGGAGGCAAGTACATTCCTCCTTTGAATACTGATATTTAGCTTATATCCTCTCCTTTCTTCTTTCTGCTGATCTCTCCTTCTCCAAAATGATGTGCATTACTTTAAAATGCTGAAGCTCTCAGAGCTGGATGGTAATGTACAGACTCTGGTGTACATGTGTGTACAGACCCATGTTAACAGGTGATTATTTTTTTCTGTCACAACCCTTTGTGTAAGTGGATAAACAGAAATGCTATTTTTATAATTTCACTTTTTCTATCAGAGATTCCCAAAACATGACCCACAGAATCATATCCTACAGTCAAAGGGTTCTCATGGTTTTGTTTGTTTGGGGCATTTTGTTGCTGCTTTTTTGTTCTTAAGACAAAAATAATGTTTGCAGGCAAAGAAAGCTACTTGAAGGTAACAGCAGAAACCTGTATCTCTCTCGGATTGGCTGCGTATGTCAGTGCTTTCATACTTCAAATGCCCTCAACTAACCACAAATACGTATGTTTTAATCGAAAAAGGCAAAACAAAGGAAACTGTCCAAAATCTCCATTTCACTCAATCAGAAGTCTCATTATGTTTATCCACGCAGCCTCCCACAAAATAATCACCTCTAAGCGATGCACTCATCCAAGGAAAATGAAGCCATAGCTCAGCACAGAGCACCTCACACACTACCTTCTATAAACTTAAGAAAAAACAAATATTAATAATAATTATTTAGCGAATCTCATATATCACTGATAACAGTAATGTAAGATATCTAAATTGAAGTATAAGAAATAAAAAGGGAATGAATGCACACTCTAATGTGAACATTTCCTAAAAAAGGAAGGAAGAGGTGAATGGACTTGTTTCTTTTTCTGAAAAACTAGATACCTAACTAAGCCATTTTAGTGTACCAGTGCAAGGGAGAGATACCTGTAGATTTCTGTAGGTTTTGATTAGAACACTGGGGAGGTGATGTGGAAGAGAAGATGAAAAGTAGTAAATGATGTTGACCTGAATGAAAGGGAGTTCAGGCCACACAACAAATACACTGGATACATAGAGCTGCAAACAGAAGCACTACAGTCCCAAATACAATGTTTGTCAACTGAGGTACTTCTGCTTTAATGTCACACTTCTCTGCCATAAATTGTCTTCTGGAGGTACCGATAATCACGCATGGCATACTGCCAAGAAAACTCTTGGCGAGAGCCTCCTTTCAGAAAGATACTTGAACAATTGATTATTATCCTGAAAGTAGATTTGCAAAACAGCTTAAACGCATACGCTACTTAATAAAGATTTCCTTGAACAGCTTTTCTACCAAAAGATAAAAATTATCCCATTGAGTAAGTACTGTCCTAAGAACAGGAGGAAAAAGAGTTGATTGGTGCAGTGCAACTTGGTGTTAATAACAGAAACTCGTAAAATTCAGTTACGTTTGCTTAATTGTTAGTGAGAATCATATCCCTAGACCTGCATTGCTGATGGAAGAAGCAGATGTCTTACCAGTCATCCTTCACAGACTTTGAGTGACATTCATGGCCCACAAGAATACCAGGAGGTTAGCTATAAGTCACTCTGGTAGCTTACCCTCTTGTTAACGTCACCTAACACTTGTTATTGTAAGACCCTTCTCTCCACTGTTTATTTTTTTTAACCAAGCCTTAGTCATATGGTCTGCTGTCTCTCAACTTGAAGGCAAAGAGGTAGTCAGGAAAGATTTAAAGAAAAAAAAAAAAAAAAGGAAAAAAAATATTTCACTGAAAATCGGAGAAATTTTGCTGAGCCTTTTTTTTTTTTTCTTAGTATCAGCAGATAGAAAGGAAACCCACTTACTGATACAGAAAAAGAAATGTTGTTTTTAAAACAAATTACCTCCAGCACCTGAAGTTAAATTTGAGGGTTTTTTTTAATGTCAACATTGTTTTTATGTCAGCAAATAACTGAGAAAATCACTGGCAAAATATAAGTTCCTGCACAAGACCTCAATTTGACCCCTGCCATCCATTATTATAGTACAGTAGGTGCCAAGAAGCCCACGAAACCAAGATTCACCAGAAGTGCTGCATTCAGCTTTGGGTTCCACACAGAGTTCTTTAGGTTCCTCTTTGGAGCCTTTTTCACAAAGCTTTGTTTTTGTTACTCCCTCAACATTTCTATGCAAAACGTTCTCTTCTAGACTACAAACACATCCTTCACGAAGCACTGTTGCCCTTCAATTGCCTGCAGGATGGAAAGAAGTCTTGCGTGACCTACAGCATGCACTGTTCTTCAGATTTTTCCCATCCAGAACACCTAATGCACAGAGTGGTATGAAATAGCAGGAACTAAACTCTGTAAAATAGAAATCTCCATTCAGTCTTTCCTTCCATTGTCTCCGTGGCTAAGAACAGAAATACAGAAATAAAATCTCTGTAGTCTACCGTAATTCCAGTGCTTCCTAACTTTTGAGGTTGTACCTCTTAACTTTGACCATGTCAAACATTTTCTGGATGTGCAATTAGGTATTTATATTAAATATGCATTCCTTACTCAGTTACCCTTCCTCTAACCTCTGTCTACATTTCTGCATGCAAAAAAAATGCATGCTTTGAAGACAGGATTATCCTTTTCAAATATTTGGAAAGCACATGTACAAAAGAAATCACAATAGAAATGTCGCTTTGTTTCCATTTTTATATGCTTTCCTTTTGCTGTTACAGCCAAAAACCTTCAGGAAGTTAACTGTTGACTCCAGCCCTTTTCACGTAAGTAGTGTCATGCAATACATTTGTCTCTTGCCCTAATTACCTTACTCTATTTCAATCCCTCTTTCCCAAACGTTATCTATCTGTTACAGCAATATTTTATCTTTGCTCAACTGACCTACCCTCTAGCAGTGAGCTTGTATTGAATTAACTCAGCTTTGTTTAAATCCAGGTATCCCTTTACAATAGAACTCAGGACTTCTAAGCCAGCCCTGTCTCATCTCCTCCCAGTGACAGTGTTTTCTTAATGAGAAAATGAAATCAAGGTGTTCACTTTGGATACGATGAGACCACTCTACTGCATAGATACATCCACTAACACATTCCTCATCCTCAAGAGCAGGCATTCCCTTAGGGATCAGAAGAAAGTCTTTGGAAGGCTTTCTGGGGGGTCTAGGAGGGAAGGAGGGCTTTTATCCCTCCTCCCCCCCCCCGCCCCCCCCATTCAATTAGCTTAGCCTCAAGCTACATACTCATATTTCACTGTCAGAGCCAAATACCCTACTGTAACACCAGTGGAAGCCTTCGCTGCCTTCCCAGCTGCTCCTTTGGAAACCCGCAGGGTATGTAACGTGGCAGAGCCGAGGAGCAATCTCTGTCACAGTTTGCTGAAGATAAACTGCCCAGATTCTGAAAGTTGAGACCTAGCTCTTCCTCCATCTCTCTACCAGGGTCTGTGTTTGAGCAATCAATGTTCAGTGACCACATGCCACTTAACATGCTCTTCTACTCAAAATCAATGCAATGAGACAGCAAAAAACAAGCTCTGCAGAACTCCTCAGGGACAACTGAGAAACAAACATCTCATTTGATATTCAAGCACAAGATCTTCATTACTCCCCAGCTCATCTCATTTATACTGATTTCTTCTTCTTTCTACCCTGAGATTCACCCATCGAAACTTCTTGATGCTTTTGAACTCAGGATCCACAGAGCTAGCAACAAAGATCAATATGTTTTCTCTCTATACGTGACAGAGGTGACAAACACACTGTACAAGCTTCTCAGCTGACTTACAGGAGAATTACTTTGCACAGGCTGAAGATCTGATTCAGCACACACAGCTGTTCCCAAAGTTGGGATGCCAAGTGAGGTCAGCAGTAATTAAATCTCAGGTTGCTGCATGGCCAGCAGAAATTCAATTTTATCCAGTATCTACAGGGTGATCTTTACAATTTATAAATGCAACTGAAAACTAGAAAGCAGCTATTACTATGCTCCTGTATATTAGGTAGTAACTTTATAGAGGAGATTATGTAATGCAAGATAGCAGAGGACTGGTCTCAGAGCATGAGCTTTCCAGTCTTAAATACCTGCAGTATAGAGACTATTAGAATACTTTTCCAAAGTGATTTTTACTAGACATGATGTAGTAAACTAGCTTTAATAAAAATAGTACAAAATAGTACAGATTTTCCAAAGCACATTCTTTATAGCAGTATTCCATAGTTTGAAAGCACACACAAGTTTTCAAACTAACATCCATAAACACTATCATGCATAAAAATTAAAGCTGCAGAGATCATCTTTTCCCTTGTGAAAACAAGTTTATGCCTCCCCAGTATCTTTGTATTTCTGATGTACATAGCATATTTGCAGAGATTTTTTTATGAGTTTCTATGGTAAGCTGATCTCTTCTGCAGAAAAGGGTTCATCAGCTGTCCTCCACACTCACCATCGACTGCCTTCAGCATGCTCATACTTTTGTGCCACTCCGAGGCAGATTTACACATGAAAACAGACCATGAGGCTTTAGGGTTTGCAACCAGTTTCAAATGGAAGTTCACAATTAACAAGCATCTAAATAATAAAACTGGAGTCAACAGCATGTTGCCTGCTAGTGAACAAGTACAAATGAGCAAAGTAAGTAGTTCCACAAAACTGCAAAGTGGAAAGGACGGCATTTTCCCCCCTATTCTCTTCTCTTGGTGGATGGTCAGATTTTACTTTTTCAGATCAGACTTTTAAAGAGTTTTCTTCCATTTGTGCAAGCGTTCCATTCAACAACAAAAAACAACTCACCACCTTCCTCAAATGAGAACCAAGTCTCTGGCTTAATCCTAATAAAGAGATCAATAAAAACTTCACATAAGTGGGATCCTACCTAATCACAAAACCCTTTTAAGTTTACACACAAACCTTCCATATAGCGTAACTGACCTCTTGACATGTCAAAGCTCAAAAAAAATCCCCATATTAGTCATCCCAAAATTATCACCTCTATCATCTGAGGGAAACAAATCAGTTAGGTATTTCAGAAAATGACACACAAAGCTGAATCCAGGTAAAAGTAAAGGAGTGCCCAGCACACACATGCAGCAAGTATCACATACCGTGGTTAAAGCACCATTCTGACTCCCTTCAAAAAGCCTGGGGTACCTATAGATACAACCACAAAACAAGCTTTCTCTGGTGGCAGAAACCCTGTCTCTACCTGATTCTGAGACTAAAGCTTCCCACCTCCACAGCCCTGCCAGGGACAAAGCTGCTCTGTGCACATAATGTCTCAAGTCACCTGTATCTAAAATACACCTCCTTCCTATCACAAGGCACAGACTGCTAGAAAAGCCAGGGCCTCAGAGATTTCACAGAAAATACGGCCCAGCATATGTCCTCAGCTGTACAGCTGAGGGATTGGTGAAACATGGCAGAGGAGCAGGAAGAAGCACTGTGCTTTCCCACACAAACCGTACTCTAAATTTAGCTAATCTTTGATGTACAGAGGATCTTCCAACTCTCCCCAAACCCCAAACTCTGACTGTGAGGTAAGGAGGTTATTGCTGCATTTCAGTTTCCTCCTCCGTGGGGCACAAGACATGAAAATAGAGGTTGAGACACTGCTCTTGCACTTATAACCATAATTAAAGTCATTAACAGGTTCGCTGAGTCACTGGACCTTCCCAAATGTTAAAACAGCATATTTACACACAAATTTCTAGAGCTCAGACTGGATGAATCTACCATCATAGGGAAGAAAAGAATTTCATCCTGCAAGCGCTGTCTCTGCAGCAGCTCAACAAGCAGAAGGAATGCATATTAACAGCGGAGTGATGTTACTTCACACAGGATAATGAACTCATACAAAGACCTGCTTTGTGTCAAATTGAAGTAATTATAGTCAGTATTCTTACTAAATAACGTTAATTAAGATTTAATGGCCATGTTCAATCAATTATACTGAGATAGAAAAATGATCTTGAATTTCAGCCAAATATACTGACTTTTTTCTTGAGAGGAGCTCTTTAGGAATCTATGAAAATATAGCAATGATGAACAAGCAGAAAGTAGTACTGGTTACCTTTTAAATAGAAGGGGAAAAAAGGGAATGCGAGTACTCACATTCAAGTTCAGATAAGCCTCCCCTGATACAAGGAATCTAAGCATTAGTTCTGACCCGTTCAATACCCCTGAACATGCATATCGTGCCATCTTTATCTTTACATCAAAATAGATGCATTAGGGCAAATTCAGGCCTTCATTAACACCCTAAAGATTCCAGAGCTAAAAATTATATCCAATTTATACTTTAAAAATTTGAATTCAGTGTCCAGCTAACTGAATGGGTGCTGGGGCCGGTGCTGTAGCTAAGCAAAGTTTGTTAGTGCTCAACCACTCAAAGCAGGCAAGAGGAGTATCAAGCATAAAAGAACTGCCAAAGGAGCATACAACTCTGACCGGAGAATATAAATGACAGATTAAATTTAGTGTAGAGAAATGTCAGACAAAAGAAACTGTTCAAATCTTTCATGCAGTTATGGCATTGAACTGAGTATTTACCACTTAGAAGATGCTCAGATAATACCAGATCTGTAGCATTTTCTTTTGTTTTTAAATGGTCCTGAGTTAAGTTGTCTTGAGAATTATTTTAAAAGGCAAGACAAAAAGTAGAAAGCATAATTAAAAGCACTATTTAAAGAAATTGTGTATCCACAGTTTTAATAGTGGATAGATTTAAGGTCCCAATTTCAAAAGCTCCACAAAAGGACTACAAAAGAGATAAAAGCAATGAGGTTAATATATAGCAAATAACTGCTGAAGTGCTTTAAGGAAACATCACATAATGAAGATGGTCCAGCTTCCATCACAGGAATGGTCAACCAGGTCAGGGATTTCCATCCTGTAAAAAAGGTGAGGGTGGGAGGGGAATCGAGACCACTACTAAGCTTTTAATGAAAGGTATGGCGAATCATGAACTCCTTTATCAATATAGCTAGAATCATAGAATGGCCTGGGTTGAAAAGGACCACAATGACCACATAGTTTCAACCCCCTTGCTATGTGCAGGGTCGCCAACCACTAGACTAGGCTATCCAGAGCCACATCCAGCCTGGCCTTGAATGCCTCCATGGATGGGGCATCCACAACCTCCTTGGGCAACCTGCTCCAGTGCATCACCACCCTCTGTGAAAAGCTTCCTCCTAATATCTAACCTAAACCTCCTCATCTTAGTTTAAAAACATTCCCCTTTTCCTATCACTATCCACCCTCGTAAACAGCCATTTGCCCCTCCTGTTTATATGCTCCCTTCAAGTATTGGAAGACCACAGGTTACCTAATGAAAGTTTCAAGTCCAAACTAATCCGGAAGAGCTTCTGCCTCACTGAGAATACTTGGCTGTGAGTTCCAGCGGTTCAGACATTTCCCATACAATAAAAGCAAGAACGATGTCTTAAAAGTAACCAGGCAGGTTCCTGGGACAAAAAATCCATAGACAGTAAATAATTGTGAAGACAACAACTCAAAGACTATGAAGCATAAAACTGTCAGAGGCTGGAAAATATTCTGGTGAAATACCTGCAACTTGTATTGTTTTTGTATTGCTCACTTAGGCAACTGCTCCTGGCTGTTGGAAAAGGAAGTGGGGGAACTGGTCTCCATGGACATTTGATCTGACCCAGCAAGGACATTTTGTTCTATAGCCCTTCAGTGACTCATCCACGTTTGCCCACTCTTTGCAAAAGGGAAGACGAAAGTCTTTCTCAAGGTATCCACATCAGGAATAAACTGAACATTTGTGTAAGGTAACCCTCTACAGAATAGGAAAACCTTAATCATTTATTTGATCATGCAGGATAACAAAATAGTTCTGCACTTAACTTGCATTATACCTGTTGGCAATGTCTTTGCAATGTATTTAAGGCACAACAAGACAATGTGTACACACCTTCTTTACAAACATCCACTTCCTTAGGCCTGTCAGAGTTATTTCCCATCAAATTATTACCTATTTTTTTAAAACCCTCAAGGCCATGCTGCAAGGGTAGCTTATCACTCTTTTCACTTGGTTGCTAGGGATTAGGAAGTGGTTTCATTTATGTTCCTCAGAATGCATTTTTGTGCCTTCCTCTTACTTGCTGCTAGCAGTACTGACAAAGATTCTGCCCTTACACACCCAACTTCCTGCATGCACACCAGTTACCAGGCAAGAGAAGCTAGCCCTCTTAAAACTGCATGATTCAGCTGCTGAAAAGAAATATTAAAACAGGTTTCAAGAGACAGTCAGAGGGAAAGTGGTCATCAAAAAGAAAAGAGAAAGGTATCCATGCTGGAAGTTTCTAGAGCTGGAATACAGAGAATCAAATGCTTAAGTAATCAATTTATTTTATTTTATTTTTTTTGCAGGGGCACAGAAGCATTCATTCATTCCATGCAAAACTAAGCAGTATACCACTGCCTTCATAACTCTGGAGCTCAGACCAGCTAAAGTACCAGACAGGTACCTAATACAAGTTTACAGTTCAAGGGACAAGAAACCACAGATTGAGAAAACTGCTTCCTCAACGGAAGTATTCCAGATCAAAATGGAAAAGAAATATCCACCCTCAGAAGAACCTGTTTTTCCAAGAAATTTAATTTTCTAGCATTTAACTGTCAAGGACGTGAACCTGAAAAATGTAATTGTAACTGCAACAGAATGGAAGAACCAAACCAGCAATCTGTGAATGAAAGGAAGTTATCCTTTTCATTGAGTCCTTGTTGTGCCTTGCTCCCCAGTGCACACTTCATTCAGTCAGACTGAAACTCCTGAATGTCACAAGGAAGCTTAGAGGCCAGGGCTCAGGAGTCTCAAGCCTTTCCCATGCTCTAAATCGACCAAAGGCATTAACAGCAAAAGCACCAGACTTCACTGCTGTGGTCTCTGCTGGGCAGGCAAAGCCAGCAGTGGATGCTGAAGGGGGTGATCTATGCTAGTGGGAACCAGCTGACAGCCTTCATTCTAACATCAAAATACAGTCCCAATCAGTGGAGGCATTTGTTTCAAAGCTGCAAATAAGTATTTGTGAGTAAACAGTAGTAACAACTACTTTTACTCATAAACTAGATGTTGAGAAAATTTAAGAGCTTCCCTTTATAATTTCAGTGTTACTTAACACCCTAAAGAAAAAAAAAATCACGAAAAGAAAAGGCAGAAGAATGGAAATTTAGGCTCTTTGTCCCAACCACACTACTGTTTTCCTTGCTGGTTTAAACAAGGCATCCCTGTTAAATACTAAGGCTGTAATACACTAGAAATGCTATCACTGAGGAAAGAAAAGACTGAAGAGCAGTGATGTCATGTGTGCACAAGCATGCAGAGAACAGCAGTACCAAACTCCGAGAGCTGCGGTTAGGTCACAAGGACATAGTTTGGTCATTGTAACACTCTTCATGTTATCGACTAATGAAGGCAGAAACGATACGCGAAAATCACCATTTCACTATCTACCAACAAGATGATGTGAAAGGGGTGAACGGTGACATGCACCACAGCAGCCTCTGATAAGGTATCACATTTACATGCCCAGAACATGCAGCTGCCCTGAAAATAGATCCTTTGTTTTCCCAGCAGGGAGAGGGCAGGTAGCCTGCACAGTGCCTCTCTCCTCCTTTTTCTTGTTATTCACAGGAAACAAGGCAAAGATCTTACCAGTGGGGAGCTAAATGCCACAGCACAGCTGACCTGACCCTCACAGGGAGGGATGTGCAAGGGCGTGCGTGCTGTGCCTGACCGACTGCCACCGACTCATTCATCAGCAGGTGCCGACAGGCAGCATCTGTGTTGAAACCCCCAGCGACATGCCATCAGAGTACTCAGAAGAACCAGGAAATACCAAAAAAAAAAAAAAAAAAAAAAAAAACAAAACACCCTAAAATAATAGGAAAGACAAGGAGGAAAAAAAAAATCTGCCTCTGATGCGGAAAGACCTCAGAAGTACTTGCAGCTCTGCATGAAGCACAGCAAGCTCTGTAATGCCTGAAATACAGCGATCTTGGCTTGCTTTGAAGAAGCTCTGGTCAAAAATACCATGCTGAGAGCTAGAGTAAAACTAACTTCTTTCTCCTGGGAAGTGATGTGCCTACAAATCTGATATCCAGGAAACAGATTCATACAAATTATCAAAAAAAACACCATTGTTTTCAAGTGCTCCACAGAGGTCAAATGGATTACCTTTGACCCCAAAGCTTCATAAGGGAGAGGAGAATCTGACCAGAAAGACTTGTGTTCCAACAGCCAGAATTTCTGCCTCAGCCCTAGCAAAACACTTGGGCACAGCAGCAGAGATAACACAGCTCTTTTCCTTCTGTTTATCCATTTATACTAAGAGTCTTAGAGCAAATAGGGGTAACTCACAGCCCCGACCTCTGAATGTCTCTTATTCTTTCCTAGAACTCTATTTGTAACACACTGGGCTGAGGTGACCTCACTGTCATCCTAACATATCTACTGATGTTGTCCTTGTTACAGTAGTCATGATTCACTCACTGAGCAGAAGTTAATTTTGCTAGAGGCAAGATGAGTTTCCAAAGATACTGAAGGTATCTGTTTGACAAGAAAGAGGAGAACGCAGCTCCAACGCAGCTGTTCTTAAACTTCATCTCTATACTTCTTGGCCATCAAGCCTTTCACTAACAGCTCCTCCATTTTGAATGGCAAAACATCCTTCCCCTACACACACTTTTATATACACATTTGGGATTCTTCTGAAACAGAAGGTAGACAGCAGTAGAACATGCTATCAAATATATATTTTTTTTTTCCAGAGACTTTATTTTCTGTTTTTATGAGAGAAACAAATGGACATATCTAAGAGAAAGCTAAGTCCCTAATGTGCTCTACCTGATAAGAGGGCATTCAGGTGACCAGGCTGAAACAGGTGAGGCAAGCTGAAGTTGACAACTCTCCCAGCACATCTTCAGACTTAAGAAACACTCAGCTTTTCCATCAGGCTGGAATACGTAGCGTAGCTCAAACACACATTTGAATGTGGTTTCCCTTGCTCTTCCCACCGTTAGAAGGACCTCCCTCATGTGTTCCACAAGATGGCACACACACTGGTTGCTTTTAATAGCATATAAGCATGTATAATGCACACTGTGCATACAGATACAAACATATGAACCAAGCATAAACCCTCCTGCCATACAAGCTGATACTTTTCTTGCAGGATAAGAACTGCCTGCATTTAAACTATGCCAGAAGAAATTTCTAGTCAAATCATGAGGAAGGATAAGGCATTTCCAAAATAAAGCATTAAAAAATAATAATAAAAAATTAATAGTAACAATAGCAACTGCTGTATAGTAAAGATGAAAAATTTCATAAATTTCATTTAATGAAAAAAAAAAGGGCATGGCCGCCCATCACTGATACAGGGATTTCCTATTTGGTCACTCAAGAAACGTAGTCAGAATACACAGGAGATTAATACACAGATTTTCCTCTGACAGCCTACAAATTTTAACTATAAAAATATAACACTGAAGAAAAAATTTGAACATACTTCTCATCAGCAGTGCTACCAACACCACTTGGCCATTTGCAATAAATGCCATCAATGCAACATAGACAATATGACATATATAGGTAGCAACTTAGGAAGAGAGCAAAGAAGATTAAGAACTAATTCAGATGTTTCTTCCCAGCATATTTTAAAAATGAATAAAACTAGTCACTAAATGAACATCAGAAATAAAGAAACTACATCTTTGCTGCTAGGTAATTGTTCAGACACTGTTCCCATAACAATTCATTACACAGGAATTATATCAGTAAGTATACTTGCATATAGCAATTACATATTAGACACTGGTAGAAATTACAGAAAAGAAATGACTGTAGCTATTTACAAAGCTTGGTAAAGAATCAGATTTCACTAAAAACTGTTGTCTCCCTAGAATGACTATCAGGGCTCTACAAACACAAAACAGAGACAACAGCGAGTACATGAGCCTCCCAGCCTGGCAGCTCCTCTCCCTCACTGTTCCGTTTATGGTCAAAGGAGAGCAATTCGGGGCAGGAACATAGCTGGGATGCTCTGAAGTGCCCTCTAGACAATCTCCATTTACCAATGATAGAGGGAGCCTAAAGGCTAAAATAGATGCCAAGTTGCATGTCAAGAGTGATTGAGAGGCTCACAAGAAGAGGATCCATGGCAATGATACAGCACTAAAGCTTCACCTAGAAGTTATTTTTTGATGCATATTATAGCAAAGAGAAACTCAGAGCCCAGTGCCTTCCCAGGCCCTGTGAGCAACATGCAGATCACTTATCTCTGAAAGAATGCCCAGGAGATAGTGTGACTGCTAGTAGTGCCCCACTGCCTATTATGTAGGGTACGTAGGGCTGCTTATACATACACTTGTCCTGTGTATGAACCTCTGCAGTAGAGAGCTCTGCAGACCATCATGTCTCCCAGAGCACACAACCTCCGAAACACTACAGTATTCAGGCATAGATGTAAGGAGGCTTCTACTTCCTCACTTAACCTTTTCTTGGTTCAAAAATATTCATAATATACTGGAAATTCATAAACACTGAAGTGAATGACATATGACAGTACTCCATGTGAAGATTTTACCCAAAGTTTTTCAGAGCACTGTTATATATGATGCAAACATGCTTTCTTTAGCAAGATTTTCTGCAGTGTATCAGCAAAAGACAAAAGTAGAAAGGCCTCCTGACGAGTCTGTTGGAGGGACCACTTGTGCATGTTCTTCTAACCAACAAGCCACAGAAAGGGACTGACAGCTGGCTGACATCACCATCCTACTCTGCTGTGCAGAATAGCTCACCAGGCTCTTGCACTGGCAGAACCAGCTCTGCAACCACATGGGCTGAGCTATAAACCCTTGCTCCAGGCCTCCTCCTATGCCCAGCATGCCAAGAAGCTTTCCACGCTCACAACTGTCTGTGTTTCACATGAGGCCAGGAAGTAAGCAAATCTCTCTAGTGGCATTTGACTTTGAACAGACTGCTGAACAGTCAGTGAACCTAATTTTAGGATTACAGAAGCAAGGAACCCATCCAACTGTCATATTTTCCTCCTCAGCATAGCAAGAAGCTAACTGGTGGTGCCAGGTTTAGACATCCTGAAATTATAAGTAGCCTTTAAAGCTGACATATAATCCTTGTCAACAGCCACGGTGAGAAATGAGCTAGCAGAAACAAGATTTATTTTTATTTTTGAAGCATAGAGTTTGGAAATGCACTCCTCTTCATGTTTTAAGAGTAAGACCAGGGCTAAATATTTCATGTCTGAGAGGTTAAAAGAAGCCTGATATATAACTTCAGACATACCAGGATCATCTCAAACTGCTAAATACAAATTGACAGGTCTTGTGACATCCCACTATGTAAAACAGTATGCTATCCATTCACAGTAACCTCTGCTTCGGTTTTAAATTTAGAAGCTGTCATTTTTACCTCTTTGGAACCCTAATTTTTGTTGGTGCCGTATTGAGACTTAAAGTGGAAAAAAAAAAAAAAAGAGGCTTAAATGAGATATTACCATTGTTAAAACACAGGAAGGGAAGCTAACAGAGTAGCACTAGAAAAGCACAAAAGCTGTGAAATAAACAAGATCTTCTAGATTAAATTTTATAATGCCTACAGCGTTATCCATGAAATACCCTAAAAAATCCCACCCATCTCTCCATTTTCCAGAAAGGTATCACAACGTCCTCAATTTCAGCAGGCTTATATGAGTACAAAGCCATAACGGCAACTCAGCACATCTGTTTGTGGCATACCCTGAACCAGAGATAAGGATTTTATCTAAATGCTTCTGAAGGTACCACAGAAATATGTTGCACTAATGTACATGTTTTGTTTGTTTTTTTTTGTTGTTGAATATGAATGGGTATCTCACTTATTTTACAGAAGGCAATGTATTACATCAGGGAGCTATGCCAGCTATTTTAAATAAAGTTCCATAGCCTTTGGGATATTTCTTTCATGAAGGAAAGAAGTTGAGAGGCATTCCAATTACACATTACAACATCTCAATTTATACAGAAATAAAAGCAGCTGCACATGAAAAAGACAAAAATGATATTGAATGGAAGAACTGAAGATAAGAAATCAACAGCACATATAACTTGAATGGCAGAATGAAAACTTGGGTAACACACAGTCCAGAAGTAACACAGATACTAGACCAGAGTACTTAACTGTTAAATTAGAGACAGTACATTTAACATTACATATGAAAGTGAAAGAAAAATTAATAATCTGTACAAAACTTTTTCCAACTATGCTAGGAAACCACGTGAATTTCTTATCACCACCCACATGGACTCTGAGATGGTAACAAAACTTAACTGTCCTGTCATTACATGTAAGGACTGAAGCAACACAGCCCTAGTTTGAAAAGAAGCTATTAGTATACTCAGCTTGGCAATCAGCTCACAAGAAATTAGCAAATGGCATCAGTTTTTGAGACATTTTGCTTACTACTAGTAAGCAGACTGAAGCATGTGTATAATTTTCAAGCATGTATCTTATGACTCTGTGCTTTAATGGCATGCATTCATTCTCTTATTTAACCTAATGAGAAATAGATGATCATAAAGCCTGCGTACGCATTCACCTGTGGTACGTGGTAATCAAATAACAGAATAAGAATCATTCCTTAGAAAGCAGAAATCAGACATGCAGTGAATGAAAAAGATACATTACAAAAGAAAACATGCAGGAAACATTTTCCTATTTCTTGCACAGGATCTCTCTCAATAATTTGCTAAGGAAAAAGTAGCCCAGACAATTTCTAGACTATAATAGAGTTTTCAGTTTAGTATTTTGTTCCTATTAAATAGGATGTGGAAGGTTTCCCTAAAGCTCTATTTTTTTTTTTTATTTTTTTTTTACTATTGTTTTTTTAAACCAGTGCTTCCATTGTGGTACTGCCATACCAATGCCTCTGACGTCATGGGCCAACATAATAAAGTAGGAGGTGTTCCTTTTGGAGCAGCTCCCATATTACACCAGAAGTATACTATAGAAAAAATAATTACCACTAATCCATATCTTCCTCAGCACAAAAACTTTAGGAAGTGAGAGCCACAACTTGCACTACAGCTACATCCAAAATTACCACACAGCTCCTTAAAGAAACCCAGAACTATATCTTACAACAGAACGAGACAGACTCAAAGGATGGCTGAGGCTCGCAGGGCCCCCTGGGTGCATCTGCTCCAACTCGTGCTCCAGCAGGGCCACCCAGAGCAGGCTGCCCAGGCTCACGTCCAGCCAGCTTCTAAAGGCTGCTAAGAAGGAGACTCCACAGGCTCTCTAGGCAGCCTCAGGTGGAGAATCTCTTCTATATATAAAATCTAACAGACAAACCATATATTTAACGTTAATGCAGTCTTCAGCATACATGATTAGAGACCATTGGCAAACCAAAGCCAATTCTGCCCATGCAGCTTAAAACATCTTAGTAAGGTAGAAGTTATTTATTTTCAGCATGAGCGAAATCAGTGCCCCTCCATCCACCTCACAGACAAGTCGATGACTAAGTGGCAGAAGCAAGAATGACAGCCAAAAGAAATATCAGTATTTCCTAGTCCAAACCCACAGCCTTTAAGTAGTGGTTCCTAATTTCTCTTCCATAATTTTAAGTGGATAATTTATTTTTAACCAATGCATCTCTAACAAAGTTTTGCAGGGCAGAGCTTAAAAAAGACCTGAATAGCACACTGTTTCTAGTAAACTGCAGGGGATGCTTTGAAAGTAATGCACGCATGCAGGCTCCTGTTCATCACTGGTGAAAATGCACAGCTAATGATGGTGATCGTGTTGAAAAAGCACTCTGTAGCTGAGAATTTGCTCTACCAAATAGCATTACTGCGCTCTTTGTGTCTATCATAGCTTCCATGGAAATAAATAGAAGGCATTACTTTTGGAGTGACCTACATAATCTGGACCAAACTCATTTGGTTTATATCTTCCAAATGGAACAGATTTAGATACAGGCAAAAAAAAACAGTCACACCATTCTCATCTACGTATAAGACTAATTTATTTGAAGCTATTTAATATGAACTTAATCTTTCCCTCCCTCCAGCTGAGGACTTGAATTTGCGGTGCTTCAGTCCATCACAAGATGAGTTCAGCTTACTTAACACACACCAAAAGATTAAGAACTACTTTGTCTTTCAATACAAAGATCTACAAATTGGGAAGTGCAAACAGCTAAAGAAAGAAGTCATACTGAAACCAAGTGTAGCCATTTATACAAATAAAAGGCTAAGAAACATTGTTATTTTTCTTTTAATAACAACTACACAAACACCAGTATCGATTTAGGAAACTCCCCTGTACACTTGTGGACTGTTAAAAATAAGTAAAAACAAATTCGTCACATTCATGTTTAGCTGCCATACTGCAACAAAAATTTCTGCAGATTCCCACCTTAGAAGGACGGCTATAACCACATCTCCCCACCAAAACGTTCATGGAGAATAAAGCCACATCAGTCCCAGCTAGATGATCCACGAGTCAAGTGCTGGAAGTGCTGGGATTTGAGACAGACTGAGCACAGGTCAACCTCTGAGGGGACAGAAAAGCCCTATCAAGTACAAGGGATGCTGAAGTGAAGGGAGCTTCACTCCTCAAACACAGATCTGCAGCATCAAAGTTAGGCATTATGTTGGTAGCAGACAGGTGGACCAGCTTTGGCCAATGAGACTTTACAATCGTAATAGAGATGCGTAGAGACAGTTCTTATGCTGACTTTAGTCTGGGCAAGTATTTTTCAAAGTCTAGTATAAGATCACAGACATCATTCAAAAACATCTTGATCGTCCACTGATATACTCAATTCTTGGCCACAAAACCCAGCACAGAAGATAGTACTGTTCCTACCAAGTATTTACAGAGTTAAGCATTTTTGTCAACCATTATTAGCAGACTTAAAAATGGTTTTAAAGGTTACAAAAATCTTCTCATTCATTTTACAGCTACATTTGCAATGACTTTCTCTTGAAATTACAACATTTTAAATCTAGCCTTGACAACAGCAACACTCTTTTAGGCAAGACATTTCAGAAACTGAATGGCAATATGGTCAAGTAGTTTCATGTTAATTCACTAATTAATTTCATCCTCCTTTCGGTGAAATTTCATTAGCAGAAGTACTCTTAAAGTACTGAGTAAATAGTTATGTATAAAAACTAAAAGCAATACTGCGTTTTGTTCGAATTTCTTGATCTTCAGAAAGACGCAATGGTAGCCTGAGTGTAAAAATGGGCACATTAAAAATCTGTATATCAGTAATTTGGTGCTTTATAATTATTATTTTTTATTTTTTAATATCTGAAAAGCTTAAGTTGGCTTCTGGCAATGGGAAGGAGAGGAAATAAAGCATCATCCTACTTAGCTTCCTGGCTTTATGAAAAGTTGATTTCCTTTAAGGTATACTAAAGATAACTAACTGTTTTTTGGTTGTTTAAGAAAGTCTTGCAATTTATTTTTTTTTTTTTTTACAAGTGCCAAGAAAAGCAAACTACTGTAGAAGTTTAAGTTGCCTTTAAAAAAGTCACGAAGAAGATATCCCAATTCAGACATCTCACTCAATTTCCGCAGCACTTTCAGGTGCAAGTCAGATAAGCTTCCACATTGTAACACAAAGCTTCCCAAGACAAGAAAAGCATCCCACTAGCACGCTCTACAGCAGTCCTTTCAGAAGTGGAACAAGCCCTTTTAAAACAGGAATTCACTGCTTTTAAAGCAGCAACCTATTGCTCAGGGAGGCTTTATCTGCTCTACAGCTTCTTATTTTGCTACAAAGCCTATTTGAAGAATTACAGTTTACATGAAATACACAGAGAATTCTTGGAAATTTCCCTGCTTCATATCAAAGACCTTCTGAAATTGTACAGAACTGGCTCTGAATTTTCTTGGTGAGACCGAGGCAGGCAAATAACAGGTTATGAGGAAGTGCTGCAGTTAATCCAACAAAGGAGACTGACCAACTGCATGCATTAGGAGTACAACAAAGAAGTCTAACATTTCAGCATAATGGTGTACGTTTTTAAGAGCAAAACCATAAGTTTATTTATATGGATAGATTTTCACACAGCAAGCTGATCAGGGAACCATGGGATTTTACTTAGAGCATCTGTGTTCCACATTCTCAGTAAAGCAAATTTAAATAATCCTAAAAAGCTCAAAAAAGTGTTTTTATCATAGCCTTTGCAGCTATTTCACGTTTCGCTCAAATTGGAAAAAAAACTGAACCAGAAATCTCCAGTCACATCTGGAAGCAGGCCCCAGTACCATCTGCATTACTCTAACTAGAGCTCATGTTATGCCATTAAAAAAAAAAGCATAACTCTTAAAGAAAAATAAATTAAAAAGATTTTGAAATGTGTTTTTCACATTTTTTCAATTTGTTTGATGTCCGTTTACATCCAATAAACACGTTTATGATCATCTTCATTTAAGCCAGGACTTTAAGCAAGTTACACCAAGAATCACAGGAAGCACATTGGGAGTACAGATCCATAACGCAGCACCATTAAATCCATTAACCACCATTTCTTGTCCCAATTACGCTAAGATACTTGATGAAGCAATTTCAGCTCACCTCTCTGTTAGCATCAGCGCAAAGAACTCAAAACCACAGAGCTTCCGACAAATTCTCAAGGCACCTCTTTTGTTCCCTTTAAATTAAATCTGAATCAGTTGCGCATTTTGCTGAACTGCTAATGCTCTCCACATGTTCTCTCTCTCAAACTGAAAGTTTTCTGTTAAGAACGCCTCACGTTCAACTGTAAAATGTCCTTCAAACAACCCAAAGTGCCTCTCTTTCTTTAAACTTCCATCTGAGTGTATAAATCCAACCTGTCCAAATGAAGAGCTCAAACGAAAGACCTAATGCCACAATTTAGCTTCCTTTAAGAAAGTGTCCTAAATAGACTTAGCATATTTGGAGACCCACGGAAAAAATGTTATTTTAGGTTCAATAAGCTATACCCTTAAAATAATAGAAAATTCTGCAGTATCAACTACAGGAGCTTCACAGTCTCTGCAGCTTTGAGAACTCTATGCCAGCACATACAGACAGATATCATATCATCTGTCATATCTGTAGAAAGAAGCATCTGAAGTGGTAAAGTATCAGTAAGATGCGGCGTAGGCACAAGCTTAACTCTGCCCTCAGGGAACGAGGTACGACACAATCTTGCACATTTTCTTAACCAGAATCAGTGTGTTTTCTACACTTCTGTACAATACTTATGAAAAGATGATGTTTTTTCACCAGTTTTGTGTATCTTCTCTGTAACAAAGTGCCAGATGCAGTTACTGACTTGAGACATGATTTTGCCTTAGAGAAAGTATTGCGGTTCCACTGGGAAGGCACTTGCAGCTCAAGCTCTTGGAGGGAAAGGGCATAGAGAAGGTTCGACATACGAAGAAATAGTTGCAGGACATATCTGCTGTAACACATGCATAAGTCCACATAATAGAAAACAGAAGGAAAAACTGTACATGGAAAAAAGGATCAGATGCATATTTCAGCTATTAAAGGACAAATAAAAACAGCTGGTTCCCACTGCAGTTACAGCTAACTTATGGCTTCCCTCAGGTATCATAGGACAAAAAGAGCTCAGCAAGATATTTACGATTCCATTCCATAAGAGATAACAAGAATAAGATGATGTCAAAAAAAGGCAACCCAAAGAGTTGTGTGAAAAGGATAGATTATTGGTGCTAACCTTGCTGGATAAAGCAGATGCTCCAAAAACAGTGGCTGGTCACGCAGAGCTGCAACTGCTTTTGTTAGACCACATACTTGGAAATAATCCATGGCCAAGAATACACAGAAGCACCGGGAAGGGCAGGCATGCTCTAGCTCTACCATGTTCCAGTAAATCTGAAACTGCCTACATACTAAAGCCAACAGAATGGGCTTATAAAACTGTTTCAATGACAAATAACGTAGATAGATTATAAACTTCAATTGAGCACAGGCCTGCCAAAAGAGACCTAGGGGTACTGGTGGATGGGAAGCTGGACATGAGCCATCTAGGCACCCTCACAGCCCAGAAAGCCAACCATATCCTGGGCTGCATCAAAAGAAGCATGGCCAGCAGGGCAAGGGAGGTGATCTGCCCCTCTACTCTGTGCTGGTGAGGCTCACCTGGAGTGCCGGGTCCAGAAGTGGATTCCTCACTACAGGAAAAGACATAGACCTAGTGGAGCATGTCCAGGTAAGGGCCACAAAAATGATCTATGGAATGGGAACACCTCTCCTATGAGGACAGGCTGAGAGAGCTGTGGCTGTTCAGCCTGGAGAAGAGAAGGCTCCAAGGTGATCTGATAGCAGCCTTTCAGTATCTAAAGGGGAGCTACAGGAAAGAAGAGGACAGACTCTTTTAGCAGGGTTTGTGGCAACAGAACAAGGGGAGATGGTTTGAGGCTCAAAGAGGGTAGATTTAGGTTAGATGTAAGGAAAAAAAAAATCTTTTACAGTGAAGGTGGTGAGGCACTGGAACAGGTTGCCCAGAGATGTGGTTGATGCCCCGTTCCTGGAGACTTTCAAGGCCAGGCTGGATCAGGCCCTGGGCAATCTGATCTAACTGTGGTGTCCCTGTTCACTGTAGGGGAGTTGAACTGATGGCCTTCAGAGGTCCCTTCCAACTCTAAAACTCTATAATTTCTGTTCTATGATTTAATAAGAGTCTTGCAGTATTATGCTTGCACACTGTTTAGTCACATACCTGGTTCAAGCAAAACACTTGATACTCACAAATATCCATACAAATTATTTTTATCAAAGATATAAGCAAAACTTTGCATAAACACAGGGAGAAGTTATGACCACAGAAAAAATGATTTTATAACACAAAAACACTGCAAATAGAATTGAGTTTTTTCCCTTTTTTTAATAATAAACTGATATGAGAAGTAAGATTTAATACACTCAGCAATATCTGCTCTTCTTCCAAGCCACAGTACTCTGACTGATTCTCAGCCAGTATGCATCCAGAATGACATAAACCATCATTACTGTCATTCTTCTTATATCACATTGTATTAACACCTAAAGCTCAAATCTTTTTTGTTTTTGTCAGAACAATTCAAAGCCCTTGTCATGGGTCTCAGTCCAAACCTCCTCCTCAATACTCATGTAACACTCCTAATGATTCACAATTAAAGGCATTTATGTTTTAAAACAAGACATGGGACTCTCTTGGGCTATATACTGCACACAGATACACAAGAGCAAATGGTGCTGCCTCCCTCAGGACTCCCCAGGATTTTGAGAGGCAACTACGACGCAATGGCCAGACAAGAGAAGCACAATCAGCAAGGTAGTAGCAGCAGCTACAGCAAGCAGAGCTGTCCAAATAGCCACACAATGAAGAGCAGAGCTTCAGCTTCACAGGAGCTTTAAAACTACCCTGTCAAAGAGTCACTCTGAATCAAGTCTACAATTTAGTTTCAGGTGCAAAAGTTTTTGGCACTGTGGTGTTCTCACTTCAGACCTGCATCCACATTTACAGTGGATGTTATTAAGGCTTTATCTTAGCCCTGTAATTGTTAAATACCTACAAATTAAATTTATTAACGTTAAGGCACAGCTAAGCATAAACAAGGAAAGTCACGTAGCTGCCAAAAAAAACAGAAAGACTTTTCCCCACAGAGTATTAACTCACAATAAATGTAACTAGAATAATAGAATAAAAGGCCAAATTTGACAAATCTTAAAAAAAAAAAAAAAAAAAAAAAAACAAAACCACAGCAATTTACACTATGCAGTTTAAGAATTGGTCTTCCTTCACTAAGGACCCCTAACATCAACAGGTGCAAAGAGTGCATCTATACTTTTCAATTAGTTAAATACCACAAACAAAACTGTTTTTGCCAAATCCATTCACATGAAAGAAGACTTATAGAAAGTAAATATCAGCATAAGAACACTCAAATCTTATCTCTGAAAACATTCTTAAATTAGTACTAACATTTTAACCAGGATCAAGCCAAAATAGGAGAATAAGTACAGTTATATTTAAAGGAAAATTTATTCCTTGGTGCTGGAAGTCCTTAGTCTGGGCATATAATACAAACTCAACTTAAGACAAATATACAAATATATATATCAATGGATTAAATTAAGCTGAAATGCTCTGGAGTTGAATGGTATGCAATACAGCAGAAAATAGTATTCCCTAACAACTTTCACGCTCAGGTTATTATGCTCTAATCCTTCCCTGTGCTGCTAAAAACAAAACAGAACAAAAAACCCACAACACCTCCATAAACTACAGTTTTGACTTGAAACTTGCAAAAACTCAAGTCTTATTAAATACTGGCCTGTAGTTAATACATCCTCTGAAACTAAAATCCAGAAGAATTCCCTAGAGAAGTGAAGCCACTAATGCTCCATTTGGACATTAGAACATAAACGCTTGTGCACTTCCCACAATTTAGAGCTGTAATATACTAGAGGATGAAAATACATTGGTACAGCTTCCAAATGGGAGCTTTAATGACATGAAAGCTATTTCTCTAAAGCAAAGTAAAGCCTTCAGAGGAAAAATGACAGGAAGCTCTGAGGCAAGGGTGCTACAGGACAAGCTATGACTTCTCAGAACACAGCCCTAGCTAGCCAGCATTGACACTGCAAAGGCAGCAACATTTCTAAACACAATGCTTTCCAGGGATATTGTGAGGACAATCATAATTCCAATAGAGATTGGCAAAAGGGAAAGAAAACAGCCAAAGCAAGATGTTTTTATTCCATGTAACAGTCTCAGATAGCTCTAGCTCCTGACTTCTGCTCCATATGTAACACATAAGTATATTAGTACTGAAAGTTAAATACACTTCAAAAAAGATTTAACAGGCAACTGATGTGAAAGTACATGCAAAAGGAAGCAAAGTACCCACTGTCAGTGAAACAACCCTCCTATTTCGTGAGAACTCTGACAGGCACAGTTCATCACAAGGCCAGTATTAAGAACAGCAGAGAGTTTTTGATAGCTTCAAACTATCACACACCAAAAAATAAGACATATTTGGTATGTAGAAATGCAGAAGAAGAGGAGAGAAAAGAAACTAAAAGACAGGTTGATTCAAAAATTTAGCCTAGAAATCAAAACTTCAGCAGAGGATGGAAATTAGAAGCAGATCTTGCACTTGATTTTGCTTTTAAGCCTGTAATGAACCAAGCCAAAAAACCCATATACAAACACACTTCAGTTCCAGAAGGCTGAATCTGGATTTGAGCTTTGCAGCCCGGCTCCTCTACATTCAGCTCTAAAAGCATCACTGCTGCCAGATTACGACACCTGACAAAGAAATATGCTTTCATACAGGAACAACTACAATACATACACAGTAATAGGCCTAATTGCCCCCAGTGAATTCACATGCAAACAGATTAAAACAAAGCAACCACACATGGAATCTCAAAATCTTGTGCTGATTCCTGCACTCCAAGGAAAGAAACATGAAAAGCTTTTTTTAAAACCTCAGTTCAGGACACACATTGCTGCATTGGTCTGTTTCACCAAAGACGTTCCTAGATCCAACAAGAACAAGTTTCACTAAACCGTTTGTAATTTCATTCATATTTATAAAGTCATATTTATAAAGACTCTGCACCATCTCTGTTTCTCCTCTAATATTTAACATGTAGGCTTGCTCAAACCAACCGTAGTAAAGGCTGTTCCTGCATGATGCAGCCTAAAGTTTGCTCTGAATGGGAGGTATTTGAGGAATTCTGTAGGTTGCTTTTGCTCAATTCAAATTCCCATAAAGGCCATTTCATAACACTTCCTGGGGGCAGGGGAAGAAGTTCTGTTGTATTTAAAGCCTGAATCCTCTGACAACAACAGTACTGTGGAAATAAATGAAAGTCAAAGTTTTGTGTTAAGGAAAGTGTCTATATTTCAATGCTTCAGCTGAGAATTAATGAAGCAAGACCAAAGACGAGGTAAACAATTAGGGCATTGAATCTGCTATGGAAGAGCTGAAAACAAAACAAGCAACTATGGCACACAGATAATAAATCAGCTGCCCATACCATCTCTTGTAACATCATCTGAATGTGAACGTTAACTTTAGACTAACACTGAGTGTTAGTCTATAGAACATAGGAGAACATTAGTCCTATCACAGCACAACTGCCTCCATTCCTGCAATCTTAAAGCTCTTATGACATGTATTATTACTTCAAACTTTACCTTGTGACAGTAGTGTTTTAAGCAGGGTTCTTCCAAGACACCAACACTATGATGATGTCAATAAGTGGCCAAGATCGACAATACTTGATGTAATAAACAGTCCATGCTATTAAAATGCTGTAGCTAGTTGTCTGTCAACAACACTTCAGATTTCCTTCACAGTTTAGAATATAATCTTCTTTAGGGACATACAAAGGCAGTAGAACAACAGATAATCCAAGATACTTCAGAGCACCCACAACCATCACACTTCACTGTCAAATGCTATATATTTCTGATCAGTTTAACATTCTTAAAGGGTAACCGATATAACAACTTCAGCAGGCAGCAAACACAAAGAAATAAATTTAATAGCACACTACCTTTACCTTAGAACACTGCAAAGCTAATACACATTCCCTAGATTCGCTTCTCAAGAGATCATTTTGTTTATTCCTTCTCTTTTTTAGTCATGTAGAACTTCACTTACCAATACAGGCATGGACTCTCACCGACAGCTGGGTCCTCAGAATTATACTGTGCTTCTTGCCTCTCCTAAAAAGAGAAGAAAAACATATGAAAGGGATAAGGAAACTTAAATTTAATTGAGCCTGGGGGAAAAAAAAAAAAAAAAAAAAAAAAAGGATGAGAGGCAGTGTTGTGAATTTGTCTTTGTTATTTATTCTGCCATAAGCCTGTTATGTCCTTATAGTTACTGGTAAATCATAACAACAGAAACAAAACCACCAAAACACTGCAACCAAAATGCTCCTTCATCTTGCATTCTCTCCATCCTGTTGAGATGGGGACTGTGGCTAGGTGGGCATCTGGAAGCCACAACAAGGTCAACCCCTAACATGGATTCTCTATAAATCTGTATTCAAGAAATACCAAGTGATGACACACAATTTAATTTTCACAGAAATACTTTAAAACTAGACTTAGTCAAATATGAAAAGAAAATTCAAGGTCAAGGTAGAAGTTGCTCAAGCTTTCACAAACTAGTTAAGGTATTTGAGCAAATTTTTCAAGGCCATAATGCATATCCTGGACTGCTTTGAACAAGTGCAGATAGCTGGTCAAAAGGAGGCAGTTCTACCCCTCCACTCCACCCTTGTGAGACACCACCTGTGGTACTGCATTCAGCTCTGAGGCCCCCGATAAAAGAAGGACATGAACCTGTTGGAGCAGGTCCAGAGGAGGCCACAAAGCTTATCAGTTCTGCGGATATCTCATCCCTAGAAGATGAGGCAATCTAATGTAGTGGCTGGCAACTCAGCCAGCAGTGGAGGGTAGAATCAGATGATCTTCAAGGTCCCCTCCACTCCATATCATCGTATAGTTCTATGATACAGATAGATGTACTTTTCATGCAGCAAAACAAAACTGAGCTCTCCTTTACTGTCTCAGTTTCATCTTGGTCATAAACGGAATGACTATCTTAATAAGCTGCTACAGCCCTCATTTGTTTTCCTTATGAGTTACTCTTTGTTGTATTATTTCAATCTGGAAAAGAGCACCATTATTTTATTTCTAGGTGCCAGTCAGCTGGCATCAAGTCATGGGCAGCACCTTGCCTCTTCACCCAAACCTGCTCACACGATGGAATATGGGAGGGCAAGGAAAGCCAGAAGTATTTTCCACTTGTACAGCAGCATATTATCCCTCTTTTCTGTGAAACTAAAGACATAATTTATTGTGAGAAAACATGCCAGAAGTAACACTATTTTTAGAACAAACTCAGATGCAGCCTTGAGTTATATTAACCCTGGACTCAGCACTACACAGAAGTCAGAGGCAAATTAAAAAACAGCACAGCTTTCCTCAGCTATATGCTTTATGAGACTGCTGAGAGATTTCAGGGTTCAACCTTTCACACAGATGTCCATCAGAATTTCCCCGTCTGTAACTTAATCAGAACAAAATCATCATTTTCCAGATAACAATAAAGGTTCTTCTCCACCTTTCTGTATTTCCCGTTACTTAAAAAAAAAAAAAAGAATGGTTTATATTATCTGCCAGAAGACTTCATAGGGAAAGGCATGTCAGTGAAGTGGTTAGTGATACCGTTTAAAAAACATCAATATCAAATGTGTTTCTTTTTCCCCAGCTTTTTTCTCTTTTTTTTTCCCCCTCCTAGTTTGCTTGGCTTTTCTGCTCTCTTTGAGAGAAAAGGCACTCAGGACTCTTAAAGCACTTACACCAACACAATCTGTAAAAAGTCACCCTATCCTTTGCAACATCCACTGCCCAGGATCAGATTTACTCCAGAAAACTGCTTCTCTTCAACCACTCTTTCTTGATGGATCTGCCTCACTCTGGCATGTCGCATTTTCAAAGGCATACAACAAAGGTAAAAAATGAGTTTGAGGTGCTGTGACTCTTTATGCACGTTCCTCATTCTTCATGTTACTTCTGAAGCTTCTGGAAATGGGAAATAATTTTGATAAGGTCTTTGGGTCAGATGTTCTCATTCACGAAAATATCTCTAGCTACCAAGTTGCAGTTGTATCTACCCAGTTAGTTACAAGACAAGGAAAGAGCAAATTAATACAGCATGCAATCAGTAGAACTGCTAACAGCTTCACGTGCTCTTAAGGATTCAAAGCTGTTGGAAAAATCTAAAATACCCATCCTCAAAGGCAACATCCCACATTAAGGCCCTAAGATAGCTGTGCAATTAAATTTCTTACACACAGCTTCAAATGCATAAGTAAGCCCAGTGACCTTGACAGAAATTACAAGCTATTTATAAGCTTCAGGGCATGTTTCTTTGAGCAAGAAAAATGATCTATTTCAAATGCAATAAGTGTAGAATCTTCATTTCCTGGTCCATAATTCATTTTACTAAAAATTTAATGTAAAAAGAAGGCAGTGGGGGGAGGCGGAGGGAAGAGAATCAGTTTACTATGTAAAAATAAAGCAAATGAAATCTAATTTCAGACAAGCATCTTTGTAATCCCAACTGAAATTCCTTTCTCCAGAAAGGCTGGTGAAGTCATGGCAAAGTTGAGAAACTCAATCAGGAAGAAGTTGATGAAAAAAAGAAATAACTCAGGTTACAAGAAGGATGTTGAGACTGCAAAATAGAAAGGAGATTCCAGCAATTCAGCTGTGCCAGAAACAAAACAGCATGAGGAAAATAAGGAAGGGTCCTTTACTTTGGAGTGAATCTTTCAGTCCAGGCATTAAGCCTACTATAAAGTTCTATTAAGGAACAAGAAAATTTGAAGCAATACAAGTCATACTTTAAAAATTTCCTCTCACAGCAGTTGAGTCAACCCTCTTGTGATTGTACAAAAACTCTACCCACTGATCTCAAACCAAAGCAAAGCTCATTTGCAATGTCGTTACTATTACTGCCTACAGTTCTTTATGTTAATATGTGGGCTGTCCTATCAAAATCAAACGCTCACTGAGGCATTTGAGATTGACAAGGGCAACATTATCCTTTTTCCAGGAAGTTTCACCAACCAACAGTAAATAACACAGGAAGAAAGAGAACTGAACAAGTCTACGGCTGCAATAACTTACACATGTAAATTAGTATAAAGTTTCTAAAAATTAAGTTAAAATAAAGTAGTAGTATATGTGAGTTTTCAACTGTTCTCATGTTGATACTGGATTCATTATTGCTATTAGACAGGTAATTACAGAAGAAGTAGGTTTTCTGGGTTTTTTTGTTTTTGTTTTTGTTTTGTTTGTTTGTTTTAAACTTAGGAAATGGCAGTTCCTCCAAATCTCAACTGGGCATCTCTCAAGGCAAATTCTAGAAGTTTCAATTCAAACTGAAAACAGTCGCAAAGGAATCCCAAGTCCAGAGGTTCAGAGTATTGACCTCATCTTTCCCATTGCTCTATTACATGGGGGGAATAACAGCTTATATCTTTCGTCCTCACATCCATGCTTCCCCATCCTACTGCAGAGGACTGCAGCAAAGAGCAGTTAGCTCATATGCGCAGACTGCGTGTAACTTGTGAAACACTATACATAAAACCATACATTAGAAGCAAGCTTACCCTCTTCAGGTTCACCAAACAAAAGAGAAAGGCGAAAAAACCTGAAACTGGATACCAACAAACACTACTGTTATCTTGCTTCTTCACCAATTTCAGTTGTTATTACACAGTAAAATTTCCTGCACCCCAGCATTCAAACCTTCCTGGCCATGATCAGTCTTTTACACTATACAGGTTTAGTATCAGTAAATTCCACACAGCAAGGATAACTCTGAACCAGACAGTATCAGATCAGCCGGACACCCATTATCTAGTCCAAGCCTCTGCTGAAATATCAGATGTTATTTTCATCATCCTTCACGACAGCAAGCAAAGCGAGCACAATAGGTTACTGAACAGAGCTAACTACTGCTATGGCTGTTACCACTTCACCCCAAAGAGGGCATTCGGCTGGATAAAAACTAACCTCAATTTCATAAGCGAGTAAATCTACCAATAATAAAAATAGAAAATGCTTTAAGATTTGGCCAGCATATAAAGCCAGCTTCACTTGACAGCTTACCATATAACAGTTCTGCATCTACTACTGCCTGACATAACGATTTAAATGTTATGAAAACCTACCTAACACAGACACTGCTTTTAGTGGAAAGCTTTCAAAGCACACATGTATAACACATGCTTCATATTTTCTGACAGCTTCTCATTGCGCTCAGGTTTCTTAGTATACCATCAACCTCCTCCAATAATCACATCCATGTTTTTCAAGAGGAGTAACTTAATGAGAACAGCTCCCAAAAAGGATCCCTAAGCTCAGTGAGCCACTGCCTCCTTGGAGAGGAGCTTGATCAATAGCACACCATCAGAAGCAAAGGTGTGGCAACAGACTTTCTCTAATGTATGTTGTCTATGCAACTACCTTTCACATTTTTATTTCAGCATCTATGCATGTCCATCTTCACTTGCACACACCTTTCAGATACTGAAGAACACTTCTGCAATGGGATATTGCTTCACAGTCAGTTGCTTCATAGTTTAAGTTATTCAACATCAGTGGAAAACAAACAATTCCTTGTCAAGAGCACAAGGGATAGAATTTTTTGCATGAGTTCATACACTCACATCTATCAGGTTTTCCGTAAAAAAAAAGATAGGCAAGCCAGCTCATACACAATAAGCAAAGTGTTTCTTAACCTACCATTAGTCAGACAGCATAAACCCTAGGTTCTGATTTCAAAGCTGCTAAGTATAGTTTGACTGCAGTTTCAATAAGATAGGCTTCTCTAATCTATTGTAGATTTAAGAGATGCAAAAAAAGAATTCTGAAACATTAAAAAATGTTGCATAAAAGCTAAGTCTTTTAGAGAGAGCAAACACATGCACAGAGAGAGAAATTAAGAATCTCCTGAAAGTTATCACCAAGTTATATCTAAATAAATAACCTTTCTGAGGTTCTTCACAAATCACCATTCAACAATCCAAGTGTCATGTTCCAGTTCACATTATTCTTGTTAAATAATAAAGGAGCTCAGGAGGCAAAAGCAAGTTTGTTGAATGCTGAAATTCAACTCCAAGTACTCTACAAATGGATGACAACATTAACAGCTCTCTCTGGTACAGCATGCACTTGGAGGCAAACACACAAATTTCATCTTTAAATGACTTCAAAGGATTTTCTGTCCCAATCTCACTTTTTCCACCTAACAGTCTTGAGTGAAGTCATAATGCGTCTGCATCTAGTCATTTCACACAGTTTTTATTCAGAGCATTTCTAGACAATAGCATATTGACTAAAGCAACAATCTTTGGACAAGAGAGGACAAAAATAAGTAGAAAGACAATGCATGTTCATACTTTGCTTAAAAAAAAAAGAAACTAATTTGACTAATTCAGGTATAAATCACTTCAATCACACAGCATATAATCAAAAAGAAAATGAGGCAGGCAAAAAGTTGCAGATAATAGTGTACACAACAGTATGCAATGGAACAAAGTATGTTGACACTTGTGCCCACTTTCTCCTTTCCCCCACAAATTGTTCCAATATTATGTTCTGTATCGTTCTGAATGAATTTAACAATGAACTGCTTCATTACCTATTAAAAACCTATACACCAATCAAGAAAGATCTTGTAAATGCCAGCAAAAGGAAAGTCACCCAGCTACACAAGCTTACCAACTGCATAACTGTACCAGTAAGGACTACATACTGACTGTCAATACAAGGTGTCAGGTTTTACACCCACCTGCTCTTCACAAGCTCACAATAGTAAGAAGGCAGATAGATCTTTCCCCTCCTCACCCCCTTTCCCTTTTAAAATGGAAATGAATCAGGATGGAAGGAGAAGGTGGAAGAAAACTAGAAACTCAAAAGAGTCAAGTAAAACCTTCAAGAAATTCAACAAGTATGCTTCATGATTCACTGTAGTAATGCATAATAATGCTTACTAATATATTCTGAGCAAATATTAATGAAGTTCTGGGTGGAGTTTTCTGCTTACCTCACCACAAAGCAATGATCTTTTTCCAACAAAAAAATGAATCACCTTCATGTACTACGAAAATGCAGCAAGCTTAAATCATGGAAAATCTGTTCTGTTTGCTCTTTCTAGAAATTCCCGTGCAGACAGATTTCAGAAAGTGGAATATCCCTACTCCTTCCCCTCCTTTCTGAATCATCACAAATATTTTAAGGGCCTTCGGTGGTCATTAAAGACTGTCTTTTGCCTTCACAGTCTAAATGACCATTTTCCAAGAGCTGTCCTTATTCGTGCACAAAGCTGTGCGTATCCCTTCCATTTCCAAAAGCTGATCAAAACTTTGACCCTCATACACTTGTTTCAGCAGTAAGTTTAACCGGACACATTGTGAAACAGTGATGGCATTTACAGGTTAAAATCTTTATTTTTGCAAGAAGAAAAACAACTTTGAGTTAGCAAACAGTAAAGAAAATTGAAATTTGCATGAGAAGCACTATTGTAGTGATAATACTGTATGTGGGTAAAAAATAAAAAAAGGGCTTGTTTCCTCACTTCTTGTCAATTTTGTATCATGTTCTTCAGCAGAAATAACACAACTAGACCAACACTGTTCAAGCCTTAAGTTATATACTTCCCATTGCTGCCAGTAGCCCCTGCTGGCTACACATCTCTCCCAGGCACCTTCAGACTAAGTAATCTCGGGTCATTGGCTTTGATATAACCTGCACTATAATGCTGATGTTACATCTGGATTTTTGTTTAAATCCTCTTTTCACTTAGAGCAACAGATTCCTTGAAACAATCAGGATTTTTGAATAAGAAATCAGGAGAACCAGCCATGAACAGTGGGACAAAGTGGCAAGAAGGAAAGTAAAACAAAAATCTCCTGCAGCTGGATCACCCAGCGCTTCCACCTCTTTAGGCAAAGAGTTCCTTTGGTGCTCCTGACCACAGTGGCATCTAACTTAACCAGACAGTAACGCTTTTTCCTCAGAATGCACTTAGTTTAACCAGAATCAGCAATAACCATTTTAAAACTGTCCTACTTTGCAGAAGGATATGGATACATGTATATAAGTGCATATATTATTAATACCTAAGTTCTACCTTGAATGATGGATTCACTTCTTTGGCTTTACTTTCTGCTTTTGAGAAGTTTTCTGTTTTCATATTTGGCAAGAGTTACTTCATAATATGACATACAAAATCTTAAACAGCATTTTGCCCTCAGGCCAAATCTTATTTCTCCATATTAATCTAATTTAGAAAATAAGCTGTATTTATTGCTGGGCCACTAATGGTTTCATTAGCAGGAACAATTACTGAGCAGTAAACATGAAAAAGCAAATTAATATTTTGTTGTACTGTTACGGTCTTAATCCTGGCAGAGGTTACTACTAGCACAGCTTCATTACAGGAGACTGGGCTAGTCCCGGACTTGCAGTGGTTCAAGCTGTTAGTTCACTATTGCAAGTTAAATTCAAGATTAATAGTATTTATTTTTTAATCAGAAGTAGATTATTACCCTAGCTTAGTCAGTGGTAAAGGAAATAAGAAAAAAACCACACACCAATTACACAGACATGAACTCTCATGGTATAAACAAGAGTGCAAACTTGCTTATACAAACCTACTTCGTATTTATCATAGCTTAAGATCAAGCACATGAACTGTTGCGTAGAATAGGAGGTATAGCAAGTTCACAGCTTTTACTAATTACTCATCACAAGCTTGCTTGGCTGTCAGTACATTCTAAGCAAAGATGCCAGTCAGTTGCAGCAGCAGACAGTGACTGTACAACATTTTCCTGAAGGCTATTGTTCCAAGTTGGGATCCTCAGATTTATCTTTATTATCACAGCAGGTGTCAACCTCTGAGCTGCTCTACAGCCCTTCCTGGCAGCCCTACTAGCAGATGATCTGTTTATTGAGAAAGGAAAGGATTCCCTCCTCATGCAGAGAAGAGAAACACACTTCCAAGCCTTGAGAGCTGCTCCCTTCATAACCTTCTCATCAGTGAGGATGGCAGAGTGCAAATGCAGCTATTAGAGGACTCTGATAGCAAAGCTAACTGTTTTCAAACAGAACAGCTGGCATCAGTTGTTTTCACAAGCTGCCTCTATTTAAGTTTCCACCTTAAAATATTGGGCTTCTCAGCTATGGGCATATGTAAATCTGAATGCCAAATTAGACTTTTAGAAAGCGTTGACCTAGGAACAGTTGTAAGAAACATTCACATATTTTTTTGCCTCGGTGCTTCATATAGCATACAACAGTCTGGGAGAGAGCTAAGCATAATAATATTTTAGCAATATACTTTGCAGTGTGAATGATTTTTGAACAAAAGTGCTACTTTTGTGTACTTATGTACTACTAAAGCAGATTTATTTATCAGTGGCGATCACTGCAAAAGAGCAGATCTTTACCTGTCTCCAAAAGCACTCCAATACAGATTAATTCCATCTACAGCACAGCTGCAAGTAAACTTTGGGGGTAAAGCAGGAGACACAGCTGATTCAATACTGACAATCACAAGCTCTAAAATCAGGAGTCAAGCTCCCTCAAAACAAACAAAAAACCCAAGGTATCAGACAAAACCAGACTGCAGAGCACTTTTAGTGCTTGCAGTGATTGTCTGTTATGAAAAAAATTAAGAAATACCTACAGTTCCATCTGAATATTAATTCCAACATTCCATCTCATTTATTTATTAAAATAGATAAACAAGTGTTCTTAGGACTAAAGTAAGACTTTAAAAAGCTGCTTAAAGTTTTGAAAACATGGGTAGGAATGGCTATTGCTCTGTAACTTTAGGAGGAAGGAGAGCAAAAAAGCTGTAACTTATATCCAGAAAACCAGTTTAATTAGACACTTGAAAACTTTACAGCAATTTCTTATGCAACAGTAAAGTTTCAGCTAATCATTGACTTGCAGTTCAACAATTTCACCTGATACATTACAGACTGGAATACTGTTGCCCTGTAGTAGGTCCTATATTTTCCAAAACTTACTGTAACCTCTTAGCTGCATGACAAATTGAATAGATCTGGACTCTAATCAAAGAGCATAATGAACAGCAGAGGGGTCACTCTTGGGGAAATTCCTTAAGCACACCAGGCTATTCAAAGTCTATGAGGGCTGGGATCAAAGACAGTCATTTGAGTCACTTTCTTGTCAGCACCATGCAGTATTGAGTTCCTACAGATTTCTGAACCTCTGCATTCCTCGCAGCTGCATGTTACATAATATATGAAGAACACCTTAAGCAAAATACGAGAGACTTCCATACTCCACCCGCTCTAGATACTCATCAGCTTTCAGCCTTCTCAATAAAGAGCAGATTTTCTTGATAGTATTTTAAACTAAAAATATTTCTTTTATGCAAGAATTTTATTGCAATCATCCACTAATGTTTTCAGATTCAGCATTTTGTCTGAGGAATGTCTAAGCATCAAAAAAAAGTATCAAAATTCAGATGATCAAATGCATTTTTCTAAATATAAATAATCTGTTACAATGACCTATTTCATTCCCTGCAGTTTGCAACAACACCATAACAGACTTCCCATAGGCACCTCCCTTATTTTTCTTATTTGAACTGAGAAACTCTAGAGAAGACAACAAAACTGGAGAGTCTTCCATCAGTACACTAGTAAAAATACACTGTCCCGAATAATACAGCGAGTGTACAATCTGCTAGTTTGCTCTATGGCTTCAAGAAACAAGTCACATCATTTTTGTTAGACAAAAATTAAGTCGACCTTCAAGTGCATCCCCAATTTCTTCCTGTTAAAAAGTGACAGAAGTTTTCATTTTCACAGCTATGTTAACTGCAAAGTCTAAGCAGGTAAGAAAATACATTACAATGAGGTTCAACTAGCTGAATCAGTTTGAGCCAAGGAGTCTAAAAGAGATGTTAAAATGAAAAACAACAGTAAAATGATTTGTCAGAAATACTTCAAAACAATCTTCCTGCTAAATAGAGGTCTTCAAAACATATTCCCTGAGGAAAACCCCGTTGCTTGCAGCATACTATCTGAAAGAGCTTTTGTATTCTGTCATTTAGGACTGTGTTACTTTGTGTGCTACCATTAGGGTCTGTTAAGACATGCCCATAAAAACCCGGACAACTATACATTAATTTAAATACATACGCTTCTTGAGAGTACTTACTCATTCTACAAGATCACAAGTAAACTGAGTAAAAGATAATTATCTATTTCGAGGCACCTTAAAGAAACAGAGCTGATTCTGCCTACCTCCACACTACCTCCTTGCACAATTAGGGAACCACAAAATAACTTGTGTTAAGAATAATAAAAAAATACAAATACATGCCAAACTTGAAAAGCAAGGAGATAACCAGTTGCTCTGATTGACCTTGTGGCCAAGCTTGGCCACACTGCTGTTCATCCTCACCGTCCCAAGCAAAAGTTGTATAAAAATGATTTTACATAATCCCATAGCTATGTATCGAAAGTTGTGGACTGAAGAAAAGAGTCCTGTTCCAGCCTGCATTCAGCTCAAAGTAAGTCCTACAGACTAAAAGCAGCTTACCTTTGTGTTGGGTTTTCTCCCCTAAACAGATGTTTCAACTACCCTTGAGTGAAGAGGAACTACACAAAAGAATATTTTTTATTATATGCACAGAATGGCTTGGGTTGGAAGGGACCTTGAAAAGCACCCAGTTCCAATGCCCTGCCGTGGGCAGGCTTGCCACCCCCACCATATCAGGCTACCCAGGGTCCCATCCAACCTGACCTTGAACACTTCCAGGGAATGGGGCTTTATCCTAGCTTCTCTAGGCAGCCTGTGCCAGGGCTTTATCTCCCTCTCTATTAAGCAAAGGAAGTTGTTTTATTTATTTAACTTGTGTATGGGTGCATGACTTTCTTATTGCTGTTATTTACAGCTACACAAAACTGTCTAACTGCCACTATTTTTTTCTTTCCTCCTGAAGAAAAATACTTCCAGTTTTTCCAGTATCTTCATCCAACTCTTCCAAGAGAAAACAGATAATGACCACTTACCATAAAAAAATANCAAGTGCCAAGAAAAGCAAACTACTGTAGAAGTTTAAGTTGCCTTTAAAAAAGTCACGAAGAAGATATCCCAATTCAGACATCTCACTCAATTTCCGCAGCACTTTCAGGTGCAAGTCAGATAAGCTTCCACATTGTAACACAAAGCTTCCCAAGACAAGAAAAGCATCCCACTAGCACGCTCTACAGCAGTCCTTTCAGAAGTGGAACAAGCCCTTTTAAAACAGGAATTCACTGCTTTTAAAGCAGCAACCTATTGCTCAGGGAGGCTTTATCTGCTCTACAGCTTCTTATTTTGCTACAAAGCCTATTTGAAGAATTACAGTTTACATGAAATACACAGAGAATTCTTGGAAATTTCCCTGCTTCATATCAAAGACCTTCTGAAATTGTACAGAACTGGCTCTGAATTTTCTTGGTGAGACCGAGGCAGGCAAATAACAGGTTATGAGGAAGTGCTGCAGTTAATCCAACAAAGGAGACTGACCAACTGCATGCATTAGGAGTACAACAAAGAAGTCTAACATTTCAGCATAATGGTGTACGTTTTTAAGAGCAAAACCATAAGTTTATTTATATGGATAGATTTTCACACAGCAAGCTGATCAGGGAACCATGGGATTTTACTTAGAGCATCTGTGTTCCACATTCTCAGTAAAGCAAATTTAAATAATCCTAAAAAGCTCAAAAAAGTGTTTTTATCATAGCCTTTGCAGCTATTTCACGTTTCGCTCAAATTGGAAAAAAAACTGAACCAGAAATCTCCAGTCACATCTGGAAGCAGGCCCCAGTACCATCTGCATTACTCTAACTAGAGCTCATGTTATGCCATTAAAAAAAAAAAAGCATAACTCTTAAAGAAAAATAAATTAAAAAGATTTTGAAATGTGTTTTTCACATTTTTTCAATTTGTTTGATGTCCGTTTACATCCAATAAACACGTTTATGATCATCTTCATTTAAGCCAGGACTTTAAGCAAGTTACAACAAGAATCAAAGGAAGCACATTGGGAGTACAGATCCATAACGCAGCACCATTAAATCCATTAACCACCATTTCTTGTCCCAATTACGCTAAGATACTTGATGAAGCAATTTCAGCTCACCTCTCTGTTAGCATCAGCGCAAAGAACTCAAAACCACAGAGCTTCCGACAAATTCTCAAGGCACCTCTTTTGTTCCCTTTAAATTAAATCTGAATCAGTTGCGCATTTTGCTGAACTGCTAATGCTCTCCACATGTTCTCTCTCTCAAACTGAAAGTTTTCTGTTAAGAACGCCTCACGTTCAACTGTAAAATGTCCTTCAAACAACCCAAAGTGCCTCTCTTTCTTTAAACTTCCATCTGAGTGTATAAATCCAACCTGTCCAAATGAAGAGCTCAAACGAAAGACCTAATGCCACAATTTAGCTTCCTTTAAGAAAGTGTCCTAAATAGACTTAGCATATTTGGAGACCCACGGAAAAAATGTTATTTTAGGTTCAATAAGCTATACCCTTAAAATAATAGAAAATTCTGCAGTATCAACTACAGGAGCTTCACAGTCTCTGCAGCTTTGAGAACTCTATGCCAGCACATACAGACAGATATCATATCATCTGTCATATCTGTAGAAAGAAGCATCTGAAGTGGTAAAGTATCAGTAAGATGCGGCGTAGGCACAAGCTTAACTCTGCCCTCAGGGAACGAGGTACGACACAATCTTGCACATTTTCTTAACCAGAATCAGTGTGTTTTCTACACTTCTGTACAATACTTATGAAAAGATGATGTTTTTTCACCAGTTTTGTGTATCTTCTCTGTAACAAAGTGCCAGATGCAGTTACTGACTTGAGACATGATTTTGCCTTAGAGAAAGTATTGCGGTTCCACTGGGAAGGCACTTGCAGCTCAAGCTCTTGGAGGGAAAGGGCATAGAGAAGGTTCGACATACGAAGAAATAGTTGCAGGACATATCTGCTGTAACACATGCATAAGTCCACATAATAGAAAACAGAAGGAAAAACTGTACATGGAAAAAAGGATCAGATGCATATTTCAGCTATTAAAGGACAAATAAAAACAGCTGGTTCCCACTGCAGTTACAGCTAACTTATGGCTTCCCTCAGGTATCATAGGACAAAAAGAGCTCAGCAAGATATTTACGATTCCATTCCATAAGAGATAACAAGAATAAGATGATGTCAAAAAAAGGCAACCCAAAGAGTTGTGTGAAAAGGATAGATTATTGGTGCTAACCTTGCTGGATAAAGCAGATGCTCCAAAAACAGTGGCTGGTCACGCAGAGCTGCAACTGCTTTTGTTAGACCACATACTTGGAAATAATCCATGGCCAAGAATACACAGAAGCACCGGGAAGGGCAGGCATGCTCTAGCTCTACCATGTTCCAGTAAATCTGAAACTGCCTACATACTAAAGCCAACAGAATGGGCTTATAAAACTGTTTCAATGACAAATAACGTAGATAGATTATAAACTTCAATTGAGCACAGGCCTGCCAAAAGAGACCTAGGGGTACTGGTGGATGGGAAGCTGGACATGAGCCATCTAGGCACCCTCACAGCCCAGAAAGCCAACCATATCCTGGGCTGCATCAAAAGAAGCATGGCCAGCAGGGCAAGGGAGGTGATCTGCCCCTCTACTCTGTGCTGGTGAGGCTCACCTGGAGTGCCGGGTCCAGAAGTGGATTCCTCACTACAGGAAAAGACATAGACCTAGTGGAGCATGTCCAGGTAAGGGCCACAAAAATGATCTATGGAATGGGAACACCTCTCCTATGAGGACAGGCTGAGAGAGCTGTGGCTGTTCAGCCTGGAGAAGAGAAGGCTCCAAGGTGATCTGATAGCAGCCTTTCAGTATCTAAAGGGGAGCTACAGGAAAGAAGAGGACAGACTCTTTTAGCAGGGTTTGTGGCAACAGAACAAGGGGAGATGGTTTGAGGCTCAAAGAGGGTAGATTTAGGTTAGATGTAAGGAAAAAAAAA